>JAYKAV010001820.1:357127-421881 GCA_035582835.1 Phoebastria nigripes
CACTGGCACAGGTTGCCCAGAGAGGTGGTGGATGCCCCATCCCTGGAAACATTCCAGGTCAGGTTGGAGGGGGCTCTGAGCAACCTGATCTAGTTAAAGATGTCCCTGCTCATTGCAGGGGGGTTGGACTAGATGACCATTAAAGGGCCCTTCCAACCCAAACTGTTCTATGATTCTGTGATTCTATGGTAGAGGTTGGCTGTGGGAAGCCCGCATGGCCTCTTCACCCAGCGGAGCTCCTGAAAAGGCCATCAAGTCTCCCACAGATGGCCAGCGCACCACAGACCGCACCAGACCAAGGATGTCATCCTCAGCTGAAACCAGATTTCTCCTGCTCCACCAACAGCCCATGTCACCCTTCTCTCTTCCCAACCCCAGAGTCATCCTTGAGGAAGCAGGATCTATACAGAAAAATGGAAACCAAAACTTGGTCCTCATCCTTGCCGTGATGGTGCCAAGCTGCTGCACTGTTACCATTAGGCATTAGGTTCATCCTGTCAAGCCTCAAAGCTCAACCTTTCATACAGGTGACATTTTGTGCCAGTTGAAAGCATCGCGTCCTTCCACAAGAACAGAAAACATTTGGCAACTGTAATATGGAAGTCAGGATTTCTTGGTGAGGTCTTCAAATCCAACGCATCCCACGTACGACCTGCCCCCCTCTCCCACATGAGAAGAGCCTTCAACACACTGAGCGCATCTGCTGCTTTACGTTACCAACATGTGGGCTGGCCTCAGCGACCTCAGGGTCTTTGTAGGATGACGTTCTACACTTGTACACCCCAGTGATGCAAACGGTATCTAAAGGGAAGTTCCTGCTTTTCTACTGTATGCCTTCGAAAGACCAGTCTGATGTAGCAATGCCATTGGCGATGCATGGGGGAAAGGATGGAAGCCCCTACAGCGGCTGCGAGCACCTGTCCCACCACTTCGGGGCTTTGCATCGTGGCAGCCCCATCACCCGCCTCTGAGAAAAGGCTCCTTAGACAGCGACTGATGGCATTGCCCGACACCCGAGCCGGCCCAGGGCTGCTGCGCCTGGATGGAAGCGGCACAGCTAGAAAAGTAATTTGTGAAGCTGCCACTGATGTTTATAATTTCAGTTCCCCCAACAGCAGGGAAAATTACAGCAGCTACAGCAGAGCTGCGAGCTACGCATGGAAAAACTCTTCACTGGCCCGGGCCGTGCCGACATGCCGTGTGCCGGCAGCATGGCTGCCTCCCACCGCCGCCTCCCGACTGGGGCTTCGGCTGCCAAAGGGACTGGATCTGCGCAGAGCAAAAGGCACCTGGACACCTCAAACAGGGAGAACTGCCAGGGCAACACCTGGGGGGTTGTTTTAAAGGGGACACATTGGATTTTTCTTTTTTYAATTATGAAAACATTTCATTTGCAATCACACACAAGTTCTTTATTTAAACTAGATCCATGTTTTGTGCCTCGGTAGTCTGACAAAGCCTTTTAATCTTTAAAATCCCAATAGTTACCTAGAAAATAATACCAATATTAAGCGAATCTCAGGCTACCAGCCTTGARGAACACAGTTGAGCACAGCAAATAGATGAGGCAGCTCACATGTAGCTGTGGAAAAGTAGAAATATCACTTAGCTGCATGTTGTTATGAATATACATGTGTGTGTATATGTGTGTGCATATATATATATATAATATTAAGAGCTCTGTGCCCATGCCTATTGCTTCACTGCTGAAGGCTGCTATTTGATCCCATTCCCAACACAAACCCAGCCAGCACAGCCAATGCCCACTGGAAAATGAACACCTTTATTTTAAGCTGTTTATTTTTCATTCGGCATACTCAGAGCACGAAGGCCGGCATAGCGTGTTCCCGAGAGCTTGATGTTCACGACGTTTTATTAAGGAAGACGCGGGCCAGGTAGGGTCTCTGCACTGCAGGGTGCTCGCCAGGATCTCCCAGGGTTACTGCCTTTCACTCACCCATGCAAATGCCTGAATTAAGACTATGCCCTACAGTGCCTCAGAAGCTTATTGGATTAGCGACTGCTCTTCAGCAGCTCAAATCAAAGTCTGAGCAGCATGACCTTTCGCTTGGAGGGCTGTGAAGGTGCCTCCAGTGAAATGAGTTTCCCTTGCCCTGCTCCAGTGGTCCATATCACCCAACGAGCAGACATTTCACAGAGCATGAAACCCATTCAATGGGGCCAAGGACTTAGCAGCATGCTTGAGTGGGAAACCTTCCCACCCACTGGACGCCCCTTTGGAATGTGAATGAGAAGCCGGCAGCAAAGGCCGGTGCAGGATCTGGCCCCGCTGCACCTGGCACACCATGCCACCAGGGCCCTTTCTCTTTTAGATCCAAGATTTAAAGGGAAAAGAAAAAACCCGGGCTAATGTTTTACAAAGACCAAGTTCAGCTCTACACCTCATCCCTGCCACTGGCGAGCGAACCTGTGCACCGTTTGCTCCCATCATCTTCTGCATCTCCAGCCTTGGGTCTTTTCAATAAGCAGTTCTTATGAAAATCAACTTGAAGAGGATTTCTGCATTTTAAACCCTCAGTAAAAGGAAAGACAACTTTTAGAAGGGCTGTGGTGCATATTCTGTTTTTATCCAGTTTACATATAAAAAGGCAACTTCATCCCAAGGTAAGAAGGAATTTTAGAAACTTCTGCCACGTAGCCTGGACAGACAGGGAGGGAGGGGATGCTTTGCAGTTACTGCCATTTGACAGAAGAGCCACCTCAAAACAACCCTGAACTGATACCTGGGAGGACAGGACTTAAGCCTCRGCACCATGACATTCAGCCACAACCTTGCAGAAGGAACACGGTGAAGAGCAAACAGTCAGGTCTCGGATTCAGCCAGCCACAAAGCACCAGGCTAAAGCCCTGATTTGAAGCACTGGAAGCACAAAGCACAGAGCCATATATATATATGTATACAACTTGCAAGAAAATTCTGCAAGCAATTTGCAAGTTGTCAGTGTGGTAGGTGGCAGCATGGCCAACAGCCCTGCTGATACTCGCATATGGGAGAAGGGAGGGAAAGGCCGTACAAAAGGTTAACAAGCAAAGCTGCAATTTCTAAATGAAAATGCATCCCCTGAGACAGAGCCCTGCAAGCAACCGCATGGGAAAGGTGCTTAGAGTGGGGCAGGTCAGAGCAGCCAGRAGCAGCAGAGATGGACAGCTTTGTTCGCTTTCTGTAGCCTTCTTCAGCCCCTAACACTGCTAATGCACCCCGTGATGCTTTCCCCACGTTGGACAGGTAGCAGCAGCAAGCAGCAGCTCCATACTCCTGCATCAGCATGGTTTGAACACAAGAGCAGCATGCAATGATTTGGTGTTGAGCAATTTTGGTGCTTGGCACCCATGGTCGGTCCCCAGCACCTTGCTTCACCATGGGCTGTCAAAGAGCAGCTGGGAGGCTGGAAAGCTGGTGCTGGGTGYTGGTGCTCAGCCCCTGAAGCTCCCAGATTTCACTGCATACCAAAAGGTATAGGGAAGGCTCACTTATCAGTTAACTCCAGATGGAATTTTGGTTTTAGCACGCTGAAGTTTCTCCCTGGACATAAACAAACCACATGTGGAGGAACAAAAGCAACCCAAACCATACGTCGTCAGCTTTTACACTGGGATTTCAACCAAGCCCCGAGGACAGATGAAGAACCAGGGAGATCAGCACAGACCCACTGTGTGTCTGCAATCGCTCTGCTGGTTGCCTGGACTTTGAAAATGCATGGAGGCATAGGAAATGAACTGAAACACCGAACAAAGGCGTAAATACAGTGAAAGCAGAAACGCTGAATTCCCACACCAAGCATTTGAAACACTAAATCAGAACATGCGTAACAGAGCTTGCCTTCACTACACTAAAAAAAGAACCCAAAATAGTGCTTTTGCTGCTGGGTGCCTTACGCTTACCGGGTTTTTAGCTTGTGACCATTGAGCTCTGCTTTATAAGCCCCACAAATCAGATGCCAACCTGGAACACATGAACTGCACCATGCCACGCCAGCCAGTGGGGGTGGCACCAGGGATTAGAGACATTAATCCTGCAAATACAGAAGCATCAATCCCATGCGGTGACCCAGGACCTGGGTGGGTTAGGGTGTTAGTCAAGAGACCTGAAGACTGGCACTATTGAGACGCAGGTGTGGCACGACCCCATCTTTTTAGCAAGAAGTATTTGCTATTTAATAGCTGCTGGGAAGAGGTGAAGGTCTCTATCTGGAGCCTCGATAAAGACAACACATCCATCGTTCAGCATTAAGGAGAGAATAGCTGTGAGGAATGATCTCAAGTCCCTTAATAGTGAGCGAGAGCTCACAGAGATGTATCAGCCCAGCTCCGCTGGAGTTTTCCCTGCCATGACCAGGGGAAGCCTCTTTTGGCCACCAGGAACTCCTGCCTTGGAGAATGAAGACTGAAAAAGCACATAATGCACACCAAATATAAACAAACATAAAATAGAATAATGGAATAATATAAGAAATACAAATAATAAGATATCAAGCATGGCAGCTTTCATTCTGTAGCATTAATAGGAGGGACAACAAACTGGGACAGCCTCCTGCGGACTGGAAGGGGAGGGAGCTGGGGCAGGGCAGAGCACTGAGTCCTGAGAGGACGGAGATGGCCAGGAAATCCCAAAAGCTGCCACCAGCCAGCCCAGTGCTGCAGACAGGCTGTCCCAGCTCCAGAGAGAGTGGGGATGCTCCCAAGAACTTCTGCAGCCAGCAGCCCTTCCTGGACTTCTTAGGAACAGAGGCAAGAGCAATGTCTCTTCCAGCTCTAGACCATATGCATGTCTCATGACCCCATGCAAAGGGAGAACCCAGCATGGTCTACCCCYTTCTACAACCCTTACTCTGATGTGTATCATTACTTTGTAAGGAAAAAACCCAACCTAACAAAGCCTCTTATTCAGCAGCCAGGGTTTCAGGGTTTGCAAAGGTTTTTCTCCACTGAAACACCTCCTGCATTTCAATGGGATTCGGGAACTGAAACCTCGGATTCCTCTGAAAGCTCCAGCACACTCGTTAAACAAATCTCAGTGCTTTATCAGCAGAGGAATGAGGAAAATGAAATCACTGAAAATGATGGACATCAAGCTAAAGGAGAGACCAGTGGACTAGTTCAATGGGCTGTTCTCCTGGGTAGCCCACCTCCAGTGCCCAGGGCTCCTCAGCCAGTGCATGCCCCTACCCCATGTCCCCCAGCCTGGCCACCCCTGCTCTGGTGTCCTGCACAGGGAGGATGCCCATGGGCTTTTCTCGGTCCCACCACTCAGGAGCATTGCAGCTCCCCTCTGAAAGCATGTGGCAGCTGCTTGAATGCTTCCAAAGGGAGGCAAGAATAAGCAAACCTCTGCAGACAACCCTACACAAACCAGTGGGAAATTCCACTTTCCAGCCTTTGCACTGCATTAAATCCTAGGGCTTGGCTTCTTGGATTTATATTCCTCCATGGTTTCATTTTTCCTTTTAAAAAAAAAAAATCACAAGCTGTTAAGCTTCAAAACTTAATATTTCCTTAACTTGGAGCTTTTCAGCTCGACAGCTCTTAAACATAAACCTCTTTGACTGAAGTCTCCTGAATTAAGCTGTCTCCAGCAAGTCACCATCTCAACCCCTGTCTGTGGAGCCTCCTTCTCTCTGGGATGACCAATCCCTTCCCACACCACCATTGTGGGCTCCTGCCCACTGCCGCTGCACTGCTCCAGGTGCTATCTCACAGGCAGGACCTCACATGGAGGCTGCATGACCACATGTCCCCACAGCTGGCATGTGCCACCCCAGGGCAGTTCAGGGTTGATGCACACACAGCTGCAGGCGCTGAAGAACTGGTGACATCCTGGACCTCTCAATGCCCCATGTCACTGTCCTCCGTGATGGCACAACTTAATGAGCAACTTGGAGCAACTCAAGGTGGGCCTTGAGACAGACACAGGACTCTCTGAAAAAAACGCTGAAACAAGTATGTTTCTACTAATCCTTCTGAAGAGGAGCTGTAGGCCACACCTCGCTTCAGAGCAAGAACTCAAAAAATATAACAGATGGGTGGGTCATCATCTTTGCTATTTACACAAAAATATACCCAAACATGGCCTTTTTCTGGAAGATCAATGTCACAAGTCATCGAAGAGACATCTCGAAGTCCCATTTTCCTGGGGCACGCAGAAGCATCTCACAGCCCTAGAAGCAGGTAAGGCTGAATGCTCCATCCACTTGAGGTACCACAGCAGGGCAGGGCTGGGCTTTTATCATCAGCATTCTTCCCCATGACTGAAATGAGGGCACCAGCCTCTGATGTGCTCTCAGCAACACTTTGCCAAGCAACACAGAAGGGGGAACAGATTCATGCAGGAGCACCATGTTGGCAATGGTGTTCCAAGCTTTTTCTAGAGACTGAGAGAGCAAGACTGACCAGGGCAAGACAGTGCTGCTTACAACGGCAGTGGGTAGAAAAGACTGGAGGAGGAACTGGTAAGGATCAGAAGTAAGACAGAGAGGAGAAGCCTGAGGAGCAGTGATGGACCAAGTTTGCAAGGAGAAGGCTGTGGCAAGATATAGAACTGGGAATGAGTTGGACGGGACTATCCAGAACCAGAAAGCTAGAGGGAACAAGCAGAACCATCTCTCCTAGTTTAAGACCCTAAAAAAAGAAGCCAAGATTCCCCAATCTCCCTGTCCTTCCGTGGTCTCTGGAGATCACAAGGGCTGGGTCCCCTTCATTATGGTGGTCCCGTGACATGTTATTACCCTTAGCTATAGGGGGGTCATCTAGTTAAAACCTATTTTCATGTGGAAAATGTTAAGGAAATGTTTAAGAGTAGGGGAAAGAGTTAAGGGGCAGGGAAGAATGTCCTAAAAGCCAGAGGTAGCCTTATTACTAAAATTGAAAGCTTTACCTATTAGCTGTAGCCATCCACTGTTCTCAGTGTCCACACACACGCATTTACATACAGGGAACAGCTAACGCAGCAGGTACTTTGGGAAGCAACACTCAAAGGAATGCTGGGATAATATATACTGCCTCAGTATAGCATGATCTGTATCACTAGAAGCCTCTCATCAAGGATGTTCTTGGGAAAATATCACAATTACAAGCTTTGGGACAAATGTAAGGAGTAATGGAAAAAGTTACAYGAACCAGGCACGGATAAAAAGGTGGCTACAGCAGTGAAATGCCAAGTACCTCGACAAGCTACAATATGCCTTCAACTCTCCCTGCAGTTATTTCTCATGAAAAAGATCAATTAAAAAACCTCAGGCTTAATTTGAAAATAGCTTTGAAAATTTATATCCTCATTCAAGAGGAACTTATTTTCTCTTAAATACCAGATAAGTCAACAGAATTGGATGGGGCTAGGCAGGCTTAGGGCCCCAGCAATTAGTTGAAGGGATCTTGAGGAAGACTGCAGGACCCTTCTAACAAAATTGCCTTCAGTTTAAAAAAAAAGTACCAGCATACACCAAACACTAAGTCTAAGATAAACCAGGAGCATCAATTCTATTTTGAGTGGCCTAGTTATGTTCCCTCCTTTTGCCATTTGCTGTTCAAGTATGCCGGTTTCCACTCCTGTGGCTGGACAAGCCTCTGGGCAGCAGCACATCACTGCCTGCGTGGCCACCCCTGGAAGCAGCAGGCGCTGGTAGAGGTCCCCTGCTGAGCATCCCACTGAGGGTCTCCATTTTTCCCATTCTCACTTTTGACCCTCAACCACCTTTTTATCTTTTTTTTTTTTTTCTTCTTTGTTTTCTCCCGGGATCCTTTTCCTATAAAGGCTCTTCTGGCTCGGTTAGGGAGAGCTGATAGAAGTGGTGGAAGAGGAGAAGAAAGTTTCTGAATAAAGTCAGGAGCAGAGCAAAAGTCATCCCCATACAACTGACCACAGGCCACGCACACATACAATTAGAAGAGTCCAGTGGTCTCCACGGCACACTTACATCATTTAATATATTTGATCGATTTATTTGGTCCAAATTAGGCATGGCTTAAAATCCACTTGCGTAACAGACAACCCAGACAGCCACTGAAGAGCTGATCCAACACAACACAAAATTGCTCCCCAAAGTGTAAATGTAGATAAAAAACCAGCAGCAAGTAGCAGGGGATTCCCTCTGCTGTCTGCAAAAGGAAGGACAAGTCAAGCCCTTTCAGACAAAACTCGAAGTCCTGTACTGCTTCTCCTGTGCCCAATCACGCAAGCTCAGCTCTCCTCGTTCAGATTACAAGAGCCAGGACTCAGACAAAGCAACCCTTAATAAATACCAGATCACAAAACCTCCAAACCTCACTCAACACAACCAATTGTGCTTGCTGCTGCTTGCCAGGACCTACTGCCCATTAGACAAGGCCAGGGAATAAAGGCGCTCCATCTAACACTTAGCTCCAAACCACCCAATTCATTTGCAGCTTTTTCTATGACATTTCATAAGTAGGATTCAGTCTTTAATTCCCCTTTGGGAAAACGGCAAGAGGATAAGGATCTATGTGCTTGTTCCACAGGGAAAGAGGGAAGGAAAAAAGTTGGGAGAGCTTGGCTGCTCATCAGTAATGGCACACTGGAAGGAGACAGGACATAACTTGGGGTATCTGGGTAAGATTTCTAGAGGGAGAGGACAGAGAGCATGTTCCAGCATGAACTTAGCCCCTGAGGGACTGTCTGGGTGGCAAGAAGCCCAGAACCGCCACCCATCCTGGCCCTGTTTTCCATTACCTCAGCCCACACACACTCCCTTCCACCCTCCCGCCAGCCATGCTCAAGTTGTTCCTCTCCAAAGGCTGCAACAAGCTAAGCACAAGCAAAAGAGAGCCCCATACTCATCATAGCGCTTGGGGTCTGAGACACCATTTTGGCAAGCTAGTTTAATTCACCAGAGCAAACAGAACCCTGAGACAGACCTAAGGTGGCCACAAGCACTTTTCTTGAACTCCCCAAGGAATAAGACACAGACCAAGACCTCCTGAAGCTGGAAAAGGTTGTTTTGCTGCAGGACAGTATCCTTCTGTTATCACCTCCTCTGAAATCAGATGCCCAGAAACACCAAAGACTTGGAGACAAAATAGATCCGTATGGGGCAGCCGTAGCTGCAGCCAACACTGTGCAGCAGAGGACAGTGCTGCTGCACACCCTGCGCGGTCCCGCACGCCCACTCAGCTGCGTGGCCTTCCCCTTGTCCTGTGCAGGGGAACACCACCRGCTACCTGTTCATTGTAAGGAATGAAACGCTTATGGGAGGAAATGAAGCAAGGAACAGAAGGGTTCTACACCATGAAAGGCGGCAGGGGGAGAAATTCATGGAGAAAGAAGTCAAGGGACAGCCACCTGGAGAGGCATTTTACCATCCTGTAAAGGGAAGGCGAGTTGTTTTCCCATGGTAGAGTGAGAAAGCCTGTATTTGCATCAATGCAAATGACTACGTACCTCCACGCTCTCAAACAAGCCATCCTCAAGGACCAGGATCACACAACCCTCAACACAGCTATCAAAACATTACAAGCTTTGTTGCAATCATGCCATTATAACCACGGTAAAAACATGTTTCAACTCTGCAGAAAGTCAAGAACAGTACTTCAATAGCCCACATCTGGTATTTGGGATCTTCTCTTCAACAGGTATTTTCACATCTGAGCTTAAACTAAGATTTTTGGAATTCAACCTTTGAGGCTCTGTTCAAAGAAGTGGAAGAACTGGCAGCTGCATGTGAATATCCTAGAGGATACGGCTGCACAGCCCAGCAGCCCTACAGGAGTCATCGGATGGCCAGTCCCAACAGGAGCAAAGTGTTTGGAGCCGTGGGTGGCAGGGACGGGCAAGGTCTGTTCCTGGGAGGGATCGAGCATACCAACCACAGCCCAGGGCAGCGGACAGCCACGCTGACCGCTTTTCACAGCTAGAGCTGTACGAATGCAAACTGGCAGAAAACAGTGAGCAAGCTAACCAGGGCCAAGTACAGTTATCATTTTTATGCCATGATGCAGATGCCTCAAAAGATGCCTCATGATGCTTAATGGCAGCTTGACAGATTTAACTTATAATATACCTTGGCTACAGCACAGGAATACATTTTCCTTTAGAACTGCCCATATGGGCTCCATCTTCCCCCTGCAATCCTTGTGCTGAGCGGGGCTGCGCCCCACAGACCTGCTTTGGTCAGTGACCTATAGACAGACAACACTCTGGCTTTTCTTAAAAGTTTAATACTCAGAATATTTTATTGGCTGGATAGCCTCTTACTGAAATTACTGTACAATTTTCACTTGTTTCAGCCAAAATTGAGGGCAATTTTGCTTAAATAAGCCTGTCTGTGCCATTAGCTCTATTTCACCAGGGAAATTTGCTCTCACTTGTGCATATGACATAATCTATTGACATAACCCCACCGAAACAAGCATTTCAAACCCTTATACTCTGCCATTTCATATACTGCAATTATACTCAAGCTTAAATGAATCTTTGACACCAGACTTGCACTGTGTTTCGCTTCTCTACCATGCAGTTTGCYTGGCTTTGTTTTTCCAAAAAGTAGTATTTGCTTCTGGAGACTTGCATTGGTTTCCATCACGCTCAGAATCTCAACTACAGAAGCTAAAGTTTTTATAGTAGCAAACCTTAAAAAAATATTTCCAGTGACAATTTTACAAACCAAATTATACATTCTGCTTCTAGAACAACTTGGAAAAAAGAACATCCAGTAAAAAGAGACCCCATGCCCAGTTAGCACAACCCAACAAAGGTTTTTACCATGTCTCATGAAGGTAACCGCTGCAGGACCCCAACTGTGCAAGTGGGAAAAAACCTCAATCTGCTAAAGCCTGCTTTAATGTCCTTCTGTTCTCAAGTAAGATTTTTCTGCTGTGAAAAATAGAAGCCAGTTGCATTAATTCTCACACATAGCAAGGATTAAATCCGTTTAATAGTTACCATACAACTGCTTAAATGTTTGAAGTATTCTGTCTTCATACCATTACTGCAGTTACTACACATAGATACAGCATTCAAGCATTGGAAGTGATACAGCATTGAGACAAGAGCCTTGAGGAGTTCAGTGCCAGGCATTATATCCATGTTTTACTTCCCCTTCATCTGAAAGAGCCCTTATACCTTGGCATTTCTACTTTACGTGACAACCAAGAATGGTCCAAAAATGTGTTTTAACTCAGCCTCTTACTATCATTGGTAGGCAATAATCAGAAAAGACCCAAGGATCTGTAATAGGACTACCTGTCCATCTGAGCTTTTGGGATCTGCTGGAGATTAGCTCCTCATCATTCCCAGGAATTTATCCACTGGCATTGATCTCCCTCAGTGAGCTCTCTAGGCACACCCTACAGCGTTCAAGCTAATTCTCTTCTCCACAAAACCCTCACAGGAGTCATTACGTGAGACGACCTCAGAGACTGTAGCCCCTCAGAGGAACAGCACAGCCAGCAATTCCCAAATCAGAAGTATTACGTTTTACAACTGGAGTCACAAGCCCTACCAACAACTCAGTTGTTAGAGAGAAACCATAAACCAAAGAGCAATGAAGCGGGTCAGAAATCGAGATGCAGGAAGGCTGTTTTAGGCAATTATGTAATTAGTGGTCACTTCCAGACAAGAATAAAGTTGCACTTACCACTTAAGTCTTCTCACCAATCATCTGCTCAGYAGCTGTAAAGCTCATGGAATTGGAATAAAGTTTTTAAAGTTGACAACATAAATGAGACTATCTGATGTGTACTTGGTAAAGAGAAGTAGCTAGAATACTTAGCAGTAGTTCCTATGAGAACTTTAAAGCGCTCTTATGTTCTGGGTTCAGTATGCAGACTACCCCAACCCATAAAAAAAGAAACGATAGTACTTTATTAAAATACTAAATTTTATTTTTTTTCCACGTACATTTAGTCTCCCCACCATTTCCATTTGTCTGACCACCACCACCACCATGCCTTATCAAAACATTCCATACATACTTAAAATGAAGCTGAGGGTGGAGTCCCGTCTTTAAAAACTAAACAGGCATTTTGGACAACACATTCTTGGCAAGGTAATCTGGATGACATTTATCAGACACGGTAGGGAAAGCTCTTTCAGCATTTGTAAAAAGGACAGCCAAATAATGGTTACAGAAATAAGACTGCAGATTTTAATGAACTGTTTAAACTGTTTTCTTTTCTTACAGAGTCTGTCTCCACTGCCAGAGAGCTTGAATGACCTGGAAGTGTACACAAAAAGTTAGAAATTGAAATCCATTTTTCTAATTATTTTCAGTTTACTATCACCACTTACTCCACAAAATATTGACATTAAATTACAACAAAAAAATGCATTCCTTTCAGAGAAAAATCAAGTTGAAAGCAAGACATTAGGTCCTTCTGCTAGAAGACTGTTATTCACTGTAAGTCACAATAGTAAGAATTCAGTGAAGGTAAGTGAGAGGATGGGTGTGGACCAGCTAGGCAAATATTGGCTGAACTCTGCCTACCCTGGCTAATGTCAGACCAACTCCAGTAGCTGAGGCTAGCTGCTTTTAAACATTCTTTCAAGAACCTATCAATTTGTCTATCAGGCAAGTTTACTCTGAACCACTGAAGGAAGCAGGAAAGCATAAGGAATTCTGTCACTGGAAGAAAGTTCTAACTTAGAGGAATTTTGATAGGGAAATCTAAGACACATTTTAGCCTAGTATATGTTGAGTAATAGCTAATTCAGAAACTTGCTTCCTGATACCACCTTTTGGCTTGCCCTCTTTCAAGAGTTCAGTTGACTTTGGGAGAAAATGTAGCAAGAAAGCCATAGTCTCAATCGCAAAACAGTTCCCCCTCCCAGACACCCTCCCCAACAAAAGGCTGAACAGCAGACTGGCCTAGGTGGCCAAATTCAGCAGCAAGGAAAACCACAGCTCATTTCCTTAGCCAATATGGTGCCAAAAGGAAAATTCTGTGGGTTTAGTAAGCAAGAGATAATTTACCAACCATATAAAAGCTGGAAAAATGTAATAAAATATTAGCTTTCCCATCTAAGCCAACTAAACCCTTAAAACCATTCCCATTTATTTAATTTGAAGTATTGTTCGTGGTTTGTAACCCTTTTGAAACAGTCCAAAGCTTGTAAAGATTAAGAAGTGGAAAAGAATCCCTAAGTCAGGTTATAAAAGTTTTTGGACTTTATCATAAAGTTCCAATAAATTCAGTTACCTTCTGGTCCTCCGTCCTGAAGCAATTCTTAACATAGTTGGCAAATTTGGGTTCCAGCTTAGGAAGGGAAGAACCCTATTTTGAAAAAAGCAAGCTTTAGTGTATGCAGGTCATTTAGCGATTCCAATAAATAACTTATGAAGCTTAAATCCTTTGCAATACACGTGGAATTTTACTGAACTCACCTTGCAACATCCCAAACCAATCTGCTTTTAAGCCATTTTAAAAAGTTTGCTTCTCTACAGCACCCAGGTATTTCTCAGAGGAGTGCCTACGCACCAAAATGGCTGTACAAGCATCCTTGCTCATGCTCAAAAACGTAACAGCAAGCATTCACCACTTAAAGATAACCTTGTTTGTAGTCAACATCCATAAGCTATTTAGATAAACGAGAACTAATTCCATATTTATGGATTCTTACTACAGCATGCAACTTGAGACATTACTATCCTTCACAGGTAGGTTTATCAACTTCAGCTCTCTAAAGCAAAAAATTAACTGATCTCCCACCTACCCTTTAAGCCGCATTCTAATACATCAGTTCTATGAATTTAAAGAACTGTTCTGGAGACGTTTGCTTGTACCTCTGAAATTGTCTTTGTACATACTCAAATGTACAAAGCAAATTCAGTAATTCATGGATCTAGGTTTACCTTCATATCTTCTATCTCCAGGCAAAATAATAGAGCACACTATTTTAAGAGACATCGATTTACTTTTACATGCCCTGTGAGTAACGTTTTTCCCATTTTTCAGGTACATCAGTTGAAACATACCTAGCCAATTATGATAGTACACTTAGCTGCTACTCAGCATATTGCAGAAGACAGCAATTTTATGTTCAAAGTAAACAAAGCTACATTAGGAATATCTGAAACTGCAATACTGCAACCAAAAAGCTTGGATTTGGACAATGTCTTACCCCTGGATTCTGTCAAGTACTGATGCTTTTCTATTAGCTTGTGGACATCTACTTACTACATAGTACAGCAGTTCCACTCTAATAACTTAATAAAACAATAAAGTGATTTTTTTAAAGCTGCTAACTTGCTGGCTGTCAGCTAGAAGTGCTATTGTATATGGCAACGCACAAACCTTTTGCCTCACTAACGTATGCTCTAGCACCATCTTGGAAAACATTAAATTAAGCTGCCTGCTATTGCTTTTATGTATTTGTGCTTACACAGCATTTCCCAGTAAAAACTCTTCAGCAGCATAAAGTACATTCTAAAGCTACTTGCCAGTTATCTGGTCTGCGTGCTTCCCTCCACAGGGACATCTGTCTACTGTGAGCAGCTCAGCCACTTCTGCTTACACTGCAGAAACACCACTGATCGTGGCTCCTCTGAGTCATGCAAGAAAACACCCTAGCATCCACTAGATCCAAGAGGTTAGTTTGACCTAGCAGAATGATACCATCCATCACTGTCAGGTTCACAATTCAGGCATATGCATTTCGTTCCTGATCACAATCTGTCATCGCTCACTCTGCATCCGCTCTATATTGAAACACTTTGTCTTATTTTGCATTCCTGGGACAAAACTGCCTCAAAACATCAAGAAACTAAGCAGAAGATAATCCTAATTCTTTAGATGACCTGATTGCCAGTTTAAGGGGAAAAAAGTTTATCATCTCAGACCAAACTTAAAAAAAAAAACCCCAGAATTCTTCATAGCACTGACATCAGTGTAGACTTCAGCCAAACGTAAGTCTCCAATAAAGAATCTGGTTCAGTCACAAATGAGCATATGATCTATAAGCACGCTCCTGAGCTAGTGAAGTAAAACCAGAACTCATATAGTCTAGATGTCAGGTCCTCACTACCACCTATTCTGCAGTACACGTGTGTACTGAACTGCACCCCTGGCTAGCACATAGGTTTCCAAACTTGGCTAAGGGGGAAAGAATTGCTATTACCTGCTACACTTTTACTCAACCAGCCTATAACTAAAAACACAATTTTCTTTTTTATACTTAAATAGCAGCTAAGAAGAATACTCATATGCGTAACCATGAAGTGCTAGTCAAAGCTGATGGCAACCAAAAGCCAAGTGACTGCCCTGTGACCTTCAAAAAATATAACATCCATTGAGGGGAGACTCAATTAACCCCAGATCTCCAGTTCAGAAAGCAAACGCTTTCAGGTCTTCATTGATTCACTAATGCATATCACAAGCACCTATCTCCCCCTTCTGGAAGTTATCAAGGCTTACAAGCATCTGGATATCCAGGTTGGATACTGCTTTAAGACCAAGCAATTCCAAGCATGTGAAGAACTCTGCTTCACTCTAGTTGCTTAAAAGAAAATGTGTACACTAGATAAGACAACTTTAGAATAAATATCACCCAAAGTTTGCTGCTTTGTTTATTGTTGTTTTGTGGTGGTTTTTTAAAAATTTTAACTGAGACAGTTCACTAAGAAATACCAAATTACTAAACACCACTACTGGAGGAATAAAAAACCAAAATGTTTTTGTTTCTCATGAGTACAGAGGCTTCTTTTTGTCCCAAGTGAGTTTTCATTTCTCTGAGCTTCAACATCAACATACTCTGATAACAGCACAGCAATCAATGACATGTAACCATTTCTTAAAAACACCCAATTCTTCTGATCTGCGGAAGTGTAAAAATAAGGGTGACAAACCTGAAGTTTCCAAAAACTCACCTTATCTACAGACGCTTGCATTTTTGCTTTAATCTCCTCTAACGACAGAGGGACTTTTGGTGTTTTTGGAGTTAGAGATTTATCCTTCTTGGAATCTGGAGTCTGAAAATTATTCATTTTGTTAGGAACTTGCACATACATAAAGCTGCTTAGTATACAAGTTCAAGTTTTCTAAAAACAAGAATGTTAAAACCTACTGTAGAATTTATATGGAATAAAAAACTAGCTATCACATAGATACTTCAGATAGTTTTCAAAAAGTCACAGAAGTTAAATTTGTGCTTCCAACACATTCCTCAGAGACAAGGAAAAGAACAACATTTAAGTTTGGAGTTACTACAGTTAGCATAGCTAGTATCTTACACTTCTGGGCAGGTGCCTACTCAGCTCTTTCTCCCAACAGAAATGAAACTGAAAATAGCCTAAACATTCAGTGATTTAAAGTTTACTCCACAACTGCAGCCAGATTAGGTCATGCTTTAAAAGGCACCCATCTGCACTGCTTTTCAGATGCTACCCTGCCATCCATCCATCCCACACCGATTTCTGTATCAACCTTCCTTGCATGCATGAGTACATGCAGCAAGGAAAAGCTGCATAAGGAAGCTTGACAACTATGAAGCAACTGAACAAGAAACTGTTAGTTCTCAAATGGATCAGTTAAGCGAGACGTCCTTATTAGCAGCAGCCTCCTCTTGTACTGCAGTGGCAACAGTTGAAACTCATCCTCTTGTACAAGCAGCTACACAAAAAATACAGACTTGTATTTTAAACCATGGGATCACCAATACTCACAAGGGACAGGATGTCTGATTTCAAATCTTGGCTGTTGTAGTTATACATTGATCACTAAAGAGTTTCACAGGGAACACGAAGCAATGAATGGTATCCCCGGCATGTTTCATATTAAGATTCAAAAACCTCACTTAATGGTTAGTACATTATTTAAAGTTACCGTTAGGCAAGAAAACTAGCTTCCACATTAGAATAAACATTTGTTTTACTCATTTGTCTTCACTCACTTTTGATTTAGATGCTGGTGTGGATGGCTTAGAGTCTTTTCCATTTTGCTTTGCTTTCTGCATATTTTTTCCTGAAGCCTCACGGACAGGCTGAAAAGAAAGCACTTAAGTTCATTTGCCATGAAAAACTGCTAGTAAATGTTAAGCTCGTTAACATAACACTCAAGACTTAGTGACAAATACATACTATTTAACATCAAACAAAAAAGCATTCTCATTGCCCATGCAACATACCCAGCATCCATTATTTAAGCAAAAAGCATGTATGCTACAGGAACTCAAATGAAAAACTGCTGGTGCAGCACAATACATAACATAACCAAGATCAAGTTTTGTTATGATGCTGTACAACTATGTGGGACCTCCACTACATCTTCCTTATATATTACATCTTTCCTTATGTATTAGCATGCAGACTTTTGGGGGCAGATATTGTGTAAGACTAATTCTAAATGGCACTGCAATTCCAAGATCTGTCTCAGTGCTACTTGTTTTTTTGTAACACAACCATCACCTCGTTCAGCATTTCACACAGAAATATCATCTGGGATGTGCACGGGCAATGCCACATGTGTGTTTAAGAATCGGATTCTTATATTCCCACATAAATCAAGGGACCATTTCGTTCAGCCACACTAGATTTGATTAGATGGCAAGAAATCTATAGTTCAGATTGCTTTCAGGCCTGGTAAAGACATTGTGCACTATCACCTATAGAAATTCATTAGGACAGAGCAGCATATAGTGAAGTAAAACATTAAATGTTTGCTTCTAAACAGCAGATATGTAAACATAAATTCAAGCCAAAGTACACAAGTTCCAAGGAATTACTACCTTCTACCTCTGAGTTGCCAAGTTGTCTTACAGTTTATTTTACCACCAGATGGCACTCAAGGGCTGATGTACTTTCACATTCAAGCACTTGGCTGCCTGAAGTGAACCTTTTCCAATGCGCTCACACATTTAGATCCTTTTTTAATTGAAAGTTAGGCTGCTATAAAGACCTTTTTCACAGCATGCAGGACTAACAGAAATGGCAAAGCACAACCCACATCTTTGAGCAGGATTTTGTTTGCTGCCCAAATAGCCATACACAAAATCATACCAGTCTGACAACTGCATACATGCATACGCATGCTGTTAAGAACCCAGCCACCCCTCTGCAGCAAAGTAAATAAAACATAGATTGGATGCGCATTCATACTGAAGTGTTCGAACGTCCTATTACAATTTCTTTACACAGACTAAGCTAAATCAAAAGCATCCCATTCACACATTTCAAATAGTCCCTTAACTCAATGAGTTTAAGCACAGCTATCTGCCTGATTACTGTCATCCTTTGTATTGATATCTAGCCCACTATAAAACAAAACACTGCACGAAGGACACTTCAATTGGCTTCTGCATTACAATAAATGCAGAGCTCAAACCTAAACAGCTATCTCACTTATGCAAACACAGCTCACACACACTTCTGCTTTAGGGGTCTTCATATGAATCCTCAAAGATGACTCAAAATCAGGACAGTTAATTAACACCTATTAGTAAGTGAAAAGGTGTTAGCACTTGCTCCCCCTGTCTGAATAAACTTAGCTGCAGATATTAAGTCCATCTGGTGTTATCACTCACTTCCTTTGAAGTTCATTAAACAGGCTGTTTAATCCTTCATGGGTGAAGTGAAGAGGGTCACGGGGGGGGGGGGGGGGGGGGGGGGGGGGGGGGGGGGGGGGGGGGGGGGGGGGGGGGGGGTGCGCGCGCCACTTACTTTCTTCATTGGTGTTTTCATTTCTTCCTCATCATCCTCTAAGTCATCCTCATCACTACAATTAGAAAGGTAGTCACTCACCATAACAAGATTCATACAGCTTTAACCACATTAGGAATTAGTCTTCCCTCTCCCCCCAGTAAAATGTTTTATTCATGAAGGAAGCAAGTATAATCTTCCCAAGTCTACCTTATACCTTGTTTTAACACATGGCAAGGTATTAGGCCAAATACTCTACTTACTACTGTTAAAGCAGTTAAATGCATTCCCTTCTGCTTTAATACTGAAGGCACACATCTTAGGACTTCCACTACTACTAATAAAGAAATTCTAAATTTATTAGAAGTTAATGAACTACATGAAACTAAGTTTTATAACCCAGTATGACATATTTGAATAACATTAATTTAGATTGCACTGTGGAGATAAACTTGAGGTAATTCTGCTTTTTTTTGTAGCCAAGATAAAAAAAGTAGCTTGCTCACTTAACATCCAGTTATGTCACACAATTTGTATTCTGAACAGTTAACCCTGTATTTCAAAATAAGTTACCAAAACAAGAATACTTACTCATCATCGTCCTCCTCATCGTCATCATCATCCTCATCATCTTCTGATAATTTTGCTTTTTTCTTAAAAAAGATAAAGTATGTCAAGTGTCAATACCATTTTGTCTTAATAAACAGCAACCTTGATCCAAAACAATTTGTGGCATAATTACAAGACTATCTTCCACCTATTTAGCTAAAAATCAACAAGTTACAGCTGACAAGTCAAATGCTATTGACAAATTTACAGCATGCTCTGAGCATATGAACCTTTCCTTCTACACTACAGAGCTTCAATCAGCATTTAAACTCTCGCAGTACGCTCCTGTTTATACTAGAATCTGCACACACACAGTTACTGCAGTGGACAAAACTTCCCCATAAAAGTAGCCTTCATATTAGCCCCCTCCAGCAAAGCTTTGGAAACTATCTGTACTTAACTACACTGCTGTGATTTAGTACTTGTCAAGACCCAAGTACAAAATAATCCTTCCCCACAGATGTCAGTAGACCACGTATTAAGAAAATCATAGCAAGCCACCCAACTGCTTACTCATAGAGGCAGTGTTAATACCAAATCAAAAGAAAACTCTGCAGACAAGCTGATTGAAAGTATATATACCTGTGGTGTTTTAGCTCCTCCTCCACTTGCTGGTCTCTTTGTTGAAGCGTTCACAATTTTTGTATCATCTTCCTCATCGTCCGATTCTGGTTCTTCCTCTAATGCTGATAAAATGATGGCAATGTGTAAAAAACCCACCTCATGTAACAATAGTTAAAACAAGATTGCTAGTAAGAAAAACAGAAGAGTATCACCCACAACTAAATAGGCACGGTCTTATTGAGGTGCTGAATTGATAGGGGGAAACTTCCTACTAGCATCCTAACCACTGAGATCAGAAACTTTTCCAGCTGACTGTATGCAGATACTACTACACTGAAATCCAAAAGGGATGAATACCAACCATACACTGCCTGTAACGTTCCTCACAGAAAAGAAGCCATAGAAAGTCAAGACTATAATTTTCTCCATTTCTAAGGAGACACATTTAAGAGAACTTCTAGAGAGAAAGATCAGTTTCAAAGACAATTCTACAAAGGAGAAGGCTAGTCCTTGCTTAGTTTTTAGTGCAAACTCAAAACTATTTCATGGGCAGTCTTCTCACACTCTCAACTGAGAAGCAGAAAGCTCACAGCTTTCTGCTGTAAGACACTAACACCAGGAACCTAACACCCGTTTTTAAGGAGAAACTAGAATTCAAATTGCAAGGCTGACAAACTCCCCTTATCCATACAAAACAAGAGGCAAGAAAAGGCAAGTTCATTTCTCTCAACTCCTTTGTCCTACAGTTACCTCATGCTTCTGAAGACAGCAAATTAAAGATTCAGAGGGTCAGTGTTAGATAAACTACTGCTTGAGATACCAGAGACATCACTCAAGTTCTGTTCGTGCTGACAGGTAGCAAGATCACAGATTAATAACTAGAGTAACACATACCTACGAGATGTTGACCGCTGACATAAACGGGCCCTGAACCACATTTCAACCTCAAGACCACCGGTGGTGTGATCTCAAAGCCACCTAATGAAACCTAAGAAAAAAGGCATGTTATTTATTCAAATGTTAAAGGCCAAGTGTGCTTAACAGACAATTCATTCAAATGAAACCAAGAGCAACAACATCTGTAGACTCCAAGGCTAATACAGTTACTCCAAGTTTCCATCTGACAGAATATTCCAGAAGTGTTTAGTCAATTCAGGGTCAATACGCCACAACAGGGTTTATTACGCTCTTGTTGCTTATCATAATTAAAGCACACTTTTCAAAGCCAGACCAATCCACATTTGTTTCTATTCCTCTTGGCAGCAATGCCAATTTGAACATTATCCCTCACACCTGCCCCCAGCATTATGCAGTTCCACTTGTACAACACCAGCAACACTGACTCAAGTTACATTCCAGATGACAGGAATGACAAGTCGGGTGCCCTTAAATCCAGAAAGGGTAGCAGTCATCTTTAGAATCTCTCAAAGAGCTTGGGACCTGCACAAAAACTAATTTTTCTCATCCCAGGCTCAACGAAAGCAACGCAGGCTATAGATGCATCTGCTTGCAAATGCATACATTGGTACACAGAAAGATGACACGCATAATTACTATCACTTCTTTAAAAAAATGCATAGTTTGAACAAAAGCCTATCATCTCCAGATGACTAGAGTAAGTCACTAGGCACAAAAAAAATACATTCATATTTAGCTTGTATTTACTACACATGCCAAAACTGACACGTCTGAACCCACAGACCACTGTGCAGTTTCACTAAAATTCAGTCAACCAAAACCTTTTCTAACTTGTCTTTGTCACCCGAGACCCAATTTATAGTAAATTTTTCCAAGTTCCTGTACTTACCGTAGGCTGCACTGACATTTTCAGAGATGCCAGTACTACTTTAATAGGGTTGCCTTCATAGTCCAATGCTTCTGCTTCTACAACGTGCAATTCATCTTTGGCTCCAGCCCCTAAAGTAACCTGTGAAGTAAAGAACAGTGCACATTCTGAGAATCTTCCCAAATATTCTGAAGTCTTTTAAACTCCATTCACTGTTCTGTATCTCTCAAGACTGAAGCTTTTATTTCTGACTGCTAATGATTCAGTTGCACTCCTCCCCAAGCCAATATCCTCTTTCCCCAAAACACTGGCACTTGCAAGGTGCAACTCAAGGCACCTGTTCTGATGAGAGTGAAAAGTAGACCTTTTGCTACTGCATTATTGCATTGAAATGGGTCAGTGACAAGTCCAGTCAGCACTGAAGCTGGCCCAAAGAAGTACAAACACATGCATAGAGGAAGGGAAACAACTGCTATCACTACTCCAGAATCACAGCCTTTGTCCTTTTCCTTCCTGCCATGTTTCATCTGCCAATTACTTAACTATCACTTACCCTACACACTTTTTGCTTACTTGACATTCAATGAGGAGTTAAGTCTTAACAACTGCTCAGTTCAGTACTGTCATTTATGCATATGCCTTCTGCGTTAGTTCACCAAGGACTGAGAGCTGCTGTCCCAGAGCATTTCAAAACTCAAGTGCCGGGATTCCTGACATGGGGTACAAGTCTGGCACTTTCTGAAGATTCAAAAATCATAGCTGCAGGGAGACAAATGAGTGACRAGACATGGGACAGGCCTGAAATTCCAGTTCTCTGAACCGCTGGAATCCCTTGAAGTACTACAATTATTCCCAAGACAAGTGAACAAGGCTCTCTGTTTCCTTTCCCAATGCCCATGAAAAGAAAGCTTTCCACCCTCCATGGAAGATGTGGGTGTGAACATTTCCAGCAGAGGCATACAACTCAAATTTCCATTCTCCAAGAGCTGAGTTTTAGGCAGGCTGTAATGATCCAGACTAGATGTATCAGACTGAAGGCTGACAAATAGCAAATCGGATTCACTACTCCTGGCAAGTTTTGTTACTGTAAATTTAAAGAAGTGAAATTGCTGCTCTGATCCCACCTCTCAAATGGGTTAGCAACAACACTGAATCATTCAGCTGGTGGGACCACCCACCAGGCCAAGAATTTAAGAGCATGCCCTCCACCCCAGTTACTCCTGTCATTTGCACCAGTTCAAGCAATACTACAGCACCTACTATTAACTTATTTCCTGAGCGTCTGGCAAGCATCCATTCACGTGCTTTTATTTCTACACTGAAGGAATGCACACTGGCAATAAATAGGTAATGAAGCAGAGACCATGCCTCTATGTTCTCAGCTGTCATCAGTAAGACATCTACAGAAAACCCACTTTCTACCTCTACATGCATCAATCCTCCTCCCCTTTCACTTTTATCCTTTTTTTCTCCCCACTTCTTTCTGCACCTCATACCCAAGTCCATCACCACATCTGTATCTTAACTGACACGTGTCAGTCAATCTTCATACATCTAGTCTTTTATCAGGTGCACAGATCAGTCACTGGGTATTTACCACCTTCACACTTTATCTTCCATCAACTCTTTCCTCTGCTTGCAGCTATGTCTAAGATCTTCCAAGCATCTTAGATGTTTCCAGTTTGTCACTTGTTATTTCAAACCCCATTTCTCCTGTACATCAYCTTTTGTCTTTAAAAAGACACGTTCTTGAACTAGACTTTTTTCCCACAACCCTAAGAACTAAGTACTGGTATGCATTCAATCTGCTCCATCCCCCATGAAGAGTGCACAGCATCAGAAAAGATGCTACAAGTCATTTTCCAAAAACAGGACCTTTGGATAAAGCCATACAGCTCAAGTATCACTCAGTGACCAATTTCACGTGCGTGACAAACATTCAGCTACGAGAACTATCCACATGAACCTGTCCTATACGTACTTCACTGTTATATTCCTCCCTCAAAAGAAATTCTCATTAAGAACAAATTAGTCATTGTCAAGTCCAGGCTGTAATTTTCATAAAATGCAAGGACCGAAGACACATGATTCACAAAACTGTAACGCCTATATTAAAGTGTTGCAAGTATCACTGAATAAGTTTGGAGAGCATTATTATGCAAGTCTCCTGCAGGAAGCAATTCTGCCGTAGGAAGTAATCCACAATTATAAGACTCTTTTGTTTCCAAGTATCATCAAGGTATCTCTTTGTATTTAAATAAACACAGTAATAAACCATAAAGCAGAGCGATGCTACAACTCTTCAATTCCTTGCTTGTGAAGTTGTGGCACCTTATCTTTCTGCTAAGCAGAAGCAACATGCTCGGCCCAGAACAAAGACCTTGAAATATTGTGTCTTGCTTGTGTGGCAGCAGAAAGATCTAAGGACACAGCTAAGAATTCTCAGCGTACAGATCCTGATTTCCAGGAGTATCCTGCTCAGTGAGGAGTCTGTTAGATGAATTACCCGAATGAGAGACAGTGTTTCCCAGTTACATCCTTAGAGAGGACAACACTAAGGAAAGTAAATCAAAACATAACACCCCCTCCCAATTTAGATTTAGTTATTAGCTGCTTATCGAGGAAAAAAAAAAAAGGCCTGGAATTATGTTTGGGGAACATATGGAAAAGCTTTCCAAAATAAAGTTTCTAATAAAGTCTAGTAAAATGTGCCCATTCATGATTCGTATAAATCTATCCTCCCCCTGTGCTCCTGCAGCATCTGAACTATTGCATTAGAGATGTCAGAGTGTATATTCTGGCCTTTAACTCCGTTTAGTATACATTTATTAACCTACTGTGAATTAATTTTTAAACTTTCCCAGCCTTGCATTGCTCGCTGTAAACGACAAAACATTAGTGGATATTTTAAACTTTTTTTTTTCCAACACAGCAAATAGTAAGTGACATGGTATGTTCCACTCCCAATAAGAGCTTATTATTTGACAGTTTCACATAAAAACACTTACCACTAAAATAAACAAGTTTAAGGAAATAAATTTACATGTTAAAAAAACTCACTTCTCACAACATCGCACACCACTGATTAAAAATACAAACTTAAAAACCAAACAATACTTGCCGTTCTCAAAGACAACTGATGCTCATTTTCTTCGTCGTCTACTTTGAACTGATACTCCTTATCTGCTTTAAGCTCGCAGCCTGTGAAAAGACCATTTAATTATAAGCATACCGTCTCATTTAGACGCAGGTATTTGCTAACCACTCATTATTTTAAAACTTGCTGCTTCAAGGCTCTGTACTTGCACAGAAAATCACCGGCACTCCAGGCAGACGAGAAACACGTGGGGTGGGGAAAATCCCAGGCGAGTCCGCGGCCTACTGCCGACCATGCAGCTCCTAGCGTGATCCTTTCAAGCCCATCCGCTATGAGACCATCCACGTTCAGAGTCCCCCGCGCTGCCCGGGGCTATGCCATCTCCCGGGACGCCCAGGGTCGGCGGCCGGGCCTCGCCGGGGCCGGCGGCAAGCAAGGCGCGCCGCGGCCCCGCCGCGCTCCACGTGCTCCACCTCCCGCCGCGCTGCCATGTGCTCCGCGGCCGCCCGCCGGCTACGCGCTCCGAGAGCGCCCGCGTCCTTAGGAACGGGCGGGGAGGCGGCGCGGGGAACAAAAGCGCGCCGGGCCGGGCCGGGCCGCGCCGCCGCCACGTGCGAGCAGCGCGCCACGTGGGGCGCGCGCCGCGGGGGAGCGCGCGGCGCTAACGGCCGCGGCCGCCGCACGCCCCCACCCCTGTCAAGGCCCTCCCCGCCCCCCGCCCGGCTGAGGCGCGGCGCGGCGCAAGGCCGGCACCAGGCCGCGGCCCCCACGCGGGCCCCGCCGCCTCGGGCCGCCTCCCGCTCGGCACCGAGGCCTGAGGGCGCGGAGGGGAGGGGCCGGCAGGCAGCGGGAGTGCGGGGCTGGGGCAGCGGCAGGCCGTTACCGAAGAGGAAGGTCTGGGGGCGCAGGGGACCCATGCTCTCCATGTCCATGGCGCTGTCCTCCATCTTCTCGGCCTGCTCGCGCGGGAGGAGCGGGGCTGATTGCAGAGCTGCGGGCGGACGCGCACTAAAGGAAGCCCCGTGCCCGCCCACTCCCAGATATAGCCCGCGCGCTCTCGCGAGACCCGCGCCCCGGCCACGCCCCCTCGGCCCGCTGTGCCGCCTCTGCGCATGCGCCGCCCCGCGCTCACGCGGAGGGGGCTCGCGAGCGCGGCCGGTGGCGCCCTGTCGCGCACGGGGGGCTGCGGCCATCACAAAATGGAGGCAGCCGGGGCGGCCCCCGCACCCACCGGGGCGGCTGCGGGCCCGCCGGGCCGGCCGCGGGTGGCTGTTCTCTCACGCGTGGGGCCGGCGTGGCCTCGCCGGCACGCCTAGCGGGGAAAGGGCGGCGAGTGCCGCCCACGCAGGTGCCCGCTTGCCGCTATAACCTGAAGGGCCCGGCCGGGCGGCGGCGTGAAATGGCTGTCCGCGGGCGCGGAGGGCTGCCGGGCGGGACGGGCCCGGCGCCGGAGGGTCCTGCGGCCCAGGGGAGGTGCAGCCTGGGCGCTGGGTGGCTGGCGGCGCCGCGCCGCTCTCCTCGGGTGCCTGTCCCGGCCGGCCGACTGGAAAGCGCTAGGTGGTGAGCTGGGCAGCCTGCGCGGGCAGCTGTGCCGGCAGCGGGGTGCCGTGGGCAGCCTCCCTCGGCAGGCTCTGCGCCCAGCACCGCTCACGGACCCCAGAGGCTGCATCACCGCCCTGCAGGCCAGGGCCTCGCTGAGGTAGCAGCGAACCAAGAGGCTTAATGCTACGGCCAAAGTAACAAACCCTACTGAGAACCGGGGTGCGTAAGCACAGCCTTAGGGCTTCCAGGCCTGAGCCGCAGAGGAGCTCGAGCAAGGCGAGGAGCTGCGTCTGCCAGCACTCCTCCACGCAGAGGAAGGCCCTGTTGCAGTGAAACATAATCTCCATATTCTTCTACTATGCGTGCCACAAGCTGGCAGCCCCTGTCAGCTTCGATTAAAAAAAAAAAGAAAAAAAAAAAGGCAGGCCCTTTTCCTGCCTCCATACCTATCAAGATGAGCTGCCATTCTGAGTTACTGCTCCCTGTGTCACTGGGTTGCGAGGACCAGGGAGCAACAGTATTTTGGGAAACGCTCTTTCAGCTGGTATGTGATGGGAGTGAACTACTTTTTCATGTGAATTGGCACATGGGGACGTTTGTGTGTCCCAACACAATTAAAAGTCAGGGGTTTTTTGTACTGAGAGCCACAAGCCCTGAAAAGGCTTGTGTATGCATTAGCTCAGGTAGTCCATCACTGGCCCTGGGCAGGGCACACCTTAGAGTCAGTGTTCCAGGCTGTCCTCATGTCCAGGGGCTGATCTGTAAGAGTCAGATGTGTTGGGTGCTGTAAATTAGCTAATCTCAAAATTAATTTTACCTGAACACCCACTCTTCAAAAATAAAAGTACATAGCCTCTTAATGCTCATGTCTCGCCATTAATTTGAAATGTGTAGTCTGTGTGCGTAATATCTGCGTTCATAAAGTAAGAAAATTAAATTCTGTTGCTGAAAATGAGACAAACTGAAACAAAAAAGAACTGATGCAGTGGTACAATAAATCTTACCTGTCAAAACGTGGCATTCACCTTCTTTCTCACTCTCCCACAAAGCTCACTTCTTTGAAAAACAGTAAATACAGGTCCACAGTACATACACATTCAGCTTATTTTCAAATGTAAAGTCTCCTATTTGCAAGGTACAATTAGTTTTCCAAATACAAGGTTACCTGAGCCGTGGGTTCACCAGGATACGTCCCCCTACAATCCTGTTAACATTAAAACAGATCATCTGCCCAGGTGTTGTCAAGTGGGTTGTCACAGGCTAACTAAAATACAATAATAATACAATTGACTTGTGTGTGAAAACAAAATATAGGAATAAAAAGTAGTGCAGCTTACCAGGTGAGTGAGGACAGGAGATTTGGGCTGCACTGAGAGCCCTCTTTTAGAGTCACAGGATAATTTCGGCTGGAAGGCACCTCTGGTCCGGCACTCTGCTCACTGCAGCACCAACGCGGGTCATGCTGCGAGGGCTCCGTCTCTGCAGTTTGAGCCAGTTTGCTACAGTGGTGCAATAACTAACCAATACTAATTACAGCTGATTTGGAAATGCTGATACGGGTTAAAATTAGTGGGGTTTTTTCTATTTCTCTTCTCATCTTCCCGCCAGCTCTTCTCTTCACTTAAATATAAGGTGACACAATTGTATCATGTATTTCAGCAAAACCAGAAGAACTAACAATCTTTTTTTTTCCTTCCTTTGCATTCTACAGTAGAGACATTGTTAATTTGCAACCTGTGCACCACTTGTATGTATAGAAATAACACCCTGATGGATGTCTCAGTCAAAAAAGAGGAGAGCAGAACAATCACTTAAGCATCATGAACCACCCCTCCCATTTACTCCACTTAAAATCTCCCTAGGAAACCAGAGAAGGAACAGTATTTATTTCATTTTCTAACTTTTGGTTTGGTTCATTTCTTATTATCTTTAAGAAGCAATTACTTCTAAGGGCAGCCTTTAATGTAGGAAGAGTGGCAGTTTGGCAATGCAGTACAGAGAAGATACGCACAGGAATTTGTGAAGTGGCAGAGGCAGGAGAACCCACCGAGTGTGGTGGCTGGTGTCACTGGCAGAAGAAAGGCATCATTAATTGATCAGACATCTCGGCCAAGAAGAGCCGTACAGATGCAGATAAGACATTTGTTTGATTTGGCTTGAAAATGGGAACTAGTATCAAAATTTAAAATGAAGTTTTGGCATGACCCGAATGACAAACAAAACGGAGTGGGAAGGTGAATACTACATGGTAATAGTGAAAGAGGCTGCAGCTGTTTGCATGTACATTTACCTGGTGTAATGCCAACAGGAGTACATGGCTACTGGTCAAACCCACTCAGAAACCTACTCCACGCAGCACTTAGCAGCTCACAAAGCAGACTGCGGTTACAGAAGTCCACCCAGTGCTGTCGAAGGGGAGCGGTGCAGCCACAGCATGTTCTTGTGCGTACAGAGTCGCTTTTAATTCAATTACGGTCTTCCATTACTGAGAAAATAAATGTGGGAGGAAACAAAGGACAGGCACAGAGAAGCAAAACAGGGGTATGAAGTAGGAGATATATGCTTACTGCATCTCGTTTGGCTCCATAGGGCTTTAGAAGGGCTGTCATACATCATGACATTTATTATTTCTGTCGTGTACTAGGATGAGAAGTCCATTACAATATCGATCATTTTACTCTGCTCAACTCTATGCTATGTAATACTCAGCATAGCTGAAAAAGCTTACAAGTGATTTAGAAATATCTGTACAGGGAGAATTGAGGAAGAAATCGGAGTCAACATGGTTTCCCTTAATGGAATTCTCTTTTTAGTAAGCTTTTACAAAACTTAGGAAATTGCATTTTAAACATGGTTAAAGCCACAGCACAGTGGCAGTCAAGCAATCAGAAGCTACAGACACAATAAAGATTTCCTATGCAATCTTAATTTACACGGTGACATAATGACATAATCTTCAGCTGTGTTGCCCCATAGGTGTCACAGAACATCTTCACCGGGCTCCTCCTCCTTTCACCAATCAATAATTTCTGCCTCAATGAACTCAGGGCCAAAATCTTAAAGGCATCAAAACGTTCACCCTTCCTTGGTATCAAAAAGACCACTTGCAAACCTGAACATCCAAGTATTTCAATTTAACCTGAAATAACTGCGGATGGCAATCATCAGATGGGGCAGCACAAGCGAGGCACTAGCTAATATCATTAATATACCATTAGCAATACCAGCAGGAGCGGCACGCTGTTGCAGCATCGCAGTGGCAGCAAGGACAGAGCTGTCCTGCAGGGTGTCGGGCCAGCCTGTGCCCTAAACACAGAGGTGCAGCACAGCCGAGAGCTGCCCTGCCCTGCCGCGTTGCTTGGAGAAGACTTCTCCTTGGGGTTATAGTTTCCCTCTACTTCTAGGTGGGTTTGCAGCCAGCTCAGGACAGGGAGATGTGATGGAGTACCATCCTTACCTGGTTGTCTTCTGTCTTACCTGCAGTCTGCTTTTTACTGCTGACCCTGCCACGGGTGGACGCTAGAAGTTTTCTTCATCATCCTTCTTTAACGTACTGTCTGTTCCATCCCCAGCTTTGCCTGTAACATATTATTTATGCAGAGCAGCATGAAGGTCTGCATCAGAAGATCCTTCAGCACTGGAGAAAGCTGCATACTGGAAGGGGAGCCAAGGGAGGCTGACGACCTGGCCTATGTGCTTGTGACAGCACGTGCTGGTGCTGCTCCATCTCTTCTATATTCTTGCATACAGCTTTCATGGGATCCTTCCTATGTTAGGGCCTGGTTTCAGACATTCATCCCTAAAAGGGAGGAATGACAGACAAGGCAGGATGTCCACAAGGAAGGCACTCAGGTATCACAGTGATGATAAGAAACGAAGTTACACAGATAGATTACACCAGGTGTTAGTGTCACAACAGTAAAACTTGAGATAGCGTGAAATTTCTCTTTTTTTTTCTTCTTTTTTTTTTTTTTTTTCTTAAATACTCTAAAAGCCATACCAACAGACACAGGATCTAGACATTTGGTATGAATGATCAAGCCTTGAGTATGGGATAATCAGTTCTAATTTAGAAATAATACAACATGTACCTGAATATAGGTCCCTTAACAAAAAGACATCAAAATTGTACACTTGGGGTTTTTTGCATGTGGCTGAGGTTCAGATATGGCTCTACTCATGCCCAAATGGATGGTACTAGCCTGGATCTCAGCCAAATGTTTGCAATAGTAAACAGTGAAAGTTGGATTTTTGTGGTGACTTGGACCATATCAACAGGTCACGGGCCACGATACATACTAGGGTCAGGGCTCTGAGTGTCACAGGAGATAGATGTTCGAGTACCTGGGTTAGCGTGGCCACACGTTGGGGAGGGAGGGAGGAAAGAAGACAGAATGTAAGAAGGATGCTTCTCCCATTGAGTTATATGACCTGATGCAGAGATGAGTCGTCTCTGCTTGCCTGCCTTCATGCTGGACGTGTTAGAGCCATACCTTTAAAGAAAAGGGAAAAACTGTGTACCACATACAATTCAAGGGGCAATAGTATCCTGAATATTTTCACCAGCCCTTGCCAGTATTCAGGACAGTCCTTACCAAATTAGGGTCTCTGGTCCTTAAACAGGATATAATCAGCAGATAAACTGAATTCTACCAACTTCTGTATATTGTGCACATACACTGCTTTGCAGCAACATTTTAGATCAATGTGGTGGGTTGACCTTGGCTGGACGCCAGGTGCCCACCCAGCCGCTCCATCACTGCCCTCCTCAGCTGGGCAGGGCAAGGAGAAAAATATAAAGAAAGGCTCATGGGTCCAGATAAGGACAGGGAGAGATCACTCACCAATTACTGTCATGGGCTAAACAGACTCGACTCGGGAAAATTAGTTTAACTTATTACCAATCAAATCAGAGTAGGGTAATGAGAAATAAAAACTAAATCCTAAAACACCTTCCCCCCACCCCTCCCTTCTTCCCGGGCTCAACTTCACTCCCGAATTCTCTACCTCCTCCCCCCGAGCGGCGCAGGGGGACAGGGAATGGGGGTTGCGGTCAGTTCACCACACGTGGTCTCTGCCGCTCCTTCCTCCTCGGGGGGAGGACTCCTCACACTCCTCCCCTGCTCCAGCGTGGGGTCCCTCCCACGGGAGACAGTCCTCCACGAACTTCTCCAGCGTGGGTCCTTCCCACGGGCTGCAGTTCTTCACGAACTGCTCCAGCGTGGGTCCCTTCCACGGGGTGCCGTCCTTCAGGAACAGACTGCTCCAGCGTGGGTCCCTCATGGGGTCACAAGTCCTGCCAGCAAACCTGCTCCAGCGCGGGCTTCCTACGGGGTCACAGCCTCCTTCGGGCACCCACCTGCTCTGGCGTGGGGTCCTCCCCAGGCTGCAGGTGGATATCTGCTCCACCGTGGACCTCCACGGGCTGCGGGGGGACAGCCTGCCTCACCATGGTCTTCACCACGGGCTGCAGGGGAATCTCTGCTCCGGCGCCTGGAACACCTCCTCCCCCTCCTTCTCCACTGACCTTGCTGTCTGCAGGGTTGTTTCTCTCACATATTCTCACTCCTCTCTCCGGCTGCAGTTGTGCAGGTTTTTTTCCCCCTTCTTAACTATGTTATCCCAGAGGCGCTGCCACCGTCGCTGATGGGCTTGGCCTTGGCCAGCGGTGGGTCCGTCTTGGAGCGAGCTGGCATTGGCTCTATCGGACATGGGGGAAGCTTCTAGCAGCTTCTCACAGATGCCACCCCTATAGCCCCACCGCTACCAAAACCTTGCCACACAAACCTATCGGCACTCCCAGGTGCTGTTTCCTCCCCGGGAACCATGACTCCAGCGCATGTCTTATGCACAGATTGCTTCTCCACCTGCACTGTTTTCTGGATTTTTTTCCTGGAAAAAATTGGCCCTAAAAGTCAACATACTTTGAAACTTTCTGAGCTCTGCTGGTCCCAAAGGTGAGACCACCTCCCAGTAGAAGGAGTAGTAAAAGTTTGGAGTTGGTGGGGGTGAGATGTCTCAGGAAGGAATATGGCAGTGAAGAGCTCCGTAAGCCATGTGCATGTAAAGCTGGCGAGGCAGACTGCACATAACCTTTTCAGCTACTCTGCTCCAGTGATGCCAGATGCCCTTGCCCCATGAGCTTGTCTACAATGCCTCTCCCTGGAATATCATTTGCTGCTGTGCACTAGTACTATACCTGCTGCCAGCCCATGGCACTCCTCTGCTTGTTAAACCCAATGAGCTTGATCCCAAAATGATGCCCTGCATCACTGCAGACATGCATGAGCTCTGCTGACCACCTACAGGCAACCCAGGCCATGGAGATGGGAGAGAATACATGGTACTCCACATAAAAGTAGCCTATTCTGGTGGTCACTTTTCACATTTACTTCATCTGCAGTACAGGCTTTAAAATATTCTCCCCCATGCCCCATGGTTCCTGCAGGCTCGGGGAAGGGCAGAGCTAAGGCCATGGGGTGGGGCCACACCGCACACTTGTCCAATTCCTGATTTTCCTGTGTTTGTTGTACTCCTTTGTCTCTATAGCTTCACTGTCAGAGCCTGAAGTGCAGGTCCATTTGATATTTGGGAAGCATGTAAGATGCTGTCAGTCAACCATAATTTKGGGCAGATGCTCTGGGTGCAAGTTCAGGAGGGAGATTCCCTCTTCCCAGAGCTGTCTGTTCTCATTTCAAGATCAACAGCACCATCTAGTGACCCCAAATCAGCTTCCTACATACCTGTCTGCCTTATCTCCCACATTGCATACATTCCTCCAGGTCTCCCAGATGAGGTTTGTCTGTCTGTGCCTATCTACGCCTTTCCTGCTAGAGGGTTGCTTACGAGAAGCTCTTGCATGGTGGAGGCTGAGGGCACTCAGCCACAGACACAGACCTCTGAGCTGGGATGGGATGATCCAAATTAACTCACAGGCCAAGAAACATCACCGAGCTGTGTGCCAGACCCCATTTGGCTCAGTGAGAATCTTTTCTGCCTTCCTGGGCACCTCTCACAGCTTCCACATTCAAAAGAAATCTGCTCAGGGAAAGAAAATAATCCTCCCTTATCCTTCCCTTGGTTCTCTACTGTGTTTGACCTTGCTCACATGTTGTGTGAGGACCTCAAGCACACCAGTCAAAGGTCATGTTTTGTCCCCAAGATCCTACTGGTGTATGTAGCTGATAATACACGTCAAGAGAGTCAAAAGCACGACCAACRTTATTTCTGGTCTCTCAACTTAGAGCAACAGGCAGACAGGCAGCTCCACATCTCCAGCATGCAACGAGCCCTTCTGTTCCTCTCCCTATCACCCCTCCCTGCAAAAAACCCACATAAAAGAAAAAATCTGCAGAATCCACACACAAACCTGGAGAGGCCGATGTTTCCTTACCATCCCAGCTCCTGCACTGCTGCATTTCACCCTCTCCACAACAGTCTCCAGGACCTCCATGCTGGGTATAAAGACAGAAGGACAACATGTTGATGGCAGTATCATTTCGTGCCTCTTTTTTTCCCAGCCAGGACAATGTGCAAATTTCAACCCTCTCGACTTCACTACTGCATTCTCTTAGTTCCTCGACTCTTCATCAGGGCACCTTGCAGCCTGAGGATGCCTCAGGGAAGGAAACGAAAGGATCCCAAGTTTTTGACTGCTCACGGTAAGGAATTTTGATGCATCAAGCACCTCCTCCAGTATCAAGGTCATGGCCAGGAAAACCATACTATGTGAGATACATGTGGTGAGCTCTTATATTTCTGTTTGCTCATTAGGCTAAAACAGGTCCATGTTCCCAGCTTGTGCTAGAGGGCACTCTTAGAGGCCAGGAATCTGGAGCCATGTGGTTATACACAAGGATCTGGATCACAGCTCTCAAGTTTGCAGCAACAAGCCTGGGAAAGGTCTTTCAAAAGAAACCGCTTCAGAATCATGAAAAAGAACAAGATGGATGTTTAAAGCCATCCCCATAAATCAATTTCTTTTCTGGACTTTACTGAGCTTATCTAATGTAAGCAATAGTATTAAACCATTCTGCATTCTGGGTTATATTTGCCCAGGTGGGGCAGCGGCATGTGGTTTTTAGCATCRCAGCAGCATTCCAGGGTGGTTTACTGGCTCCTGCACACAAAACATCCTCAGTTCACCTTATATGCATATATATATAGATGCTTATATGCTTATAGGCTTCTAAAGGCTTTTGGACAAAGATATTTACTGAACAAATGAATGTTTATCACATTTTCAAACTACAGTTGTGAAAATTTTACAGATGAAACTGGGGGCTCTGGTCTGATCTCTGATCACAAATATGTCTGTAGAGATGTAATACACAGCTCTATGATCTGTCTGAAGCACTGCAAAGGTCAAAAAATCAAATTGAATGTTAGGAATCACTGGGAAAGAAACAGAAAATATCATTAGGTCAGTGCATGAGTGCAGGGTACAACCACATCTTGACTATTATAGGTAGCAATAGTCCTGTTGTGAAAAAACACAAAATAAAGGGCTATTCAATAACAAGCAGCATGGAGAACGAGAAACAACTGTCTGCTGTCTCTCCTAATACAAGAAATAGAGGGCATAAAATGAAACTTGTAGGTGGCAGATTAAATAAAAAAAAAAAGGAGGCAGATCCTTACCCAACACGTAGCAGAACAGTCACTGCCACAGGATGCTGGGGACACCAGAACTTTACGTGCAATATCAGTCAAGGGAGGGTAGACAAAAGACAACATTCTCTGGCACAAGAAGTCCTTGAATGGCTTGGGAAGATATTCTGGGGAAAATATCACTGTAATCTTAAGCTGCTCTCATACATTTCTTCCAGTCACTGTTGGCAGCCAGACACTGGGCTGGCTGAGCACTTCAGCTGATCCAAACAGGGAGGAGGCGAGGGGCTCCTCAGCCCAGGCTCAATGCCGGATGTTCCAAGCAGATCTGCAGCTCAAGAGCCCTTTGACCCAGGCTTGACTCCAGCCCAATATACACTGCAGTGCTGGTTACAAGACCCAGAGCCAGAATCGAGTTCAGTTTCGAGGCTGATCACACACTGCAGTGGGGTTTCAGGTCTAGCAGCAGAGGTTTAAGGTATTTTGGCTGGCCATTTCCATCCAGGCATAGCCATTTCTGACAGTCCCACAGTGGGAGACTGTTCAGTTATGGTAGGGGCTCCTACATGCTTTTACTATCACCTACATTGGAAACCTACTTCAAATGAAGTCTCCGTGGTTTAGTGCTGGTGGTAATTTGCAGCAGGTCAGGACAGAAAGGTGACAAAATATCACATGATCATCTTGATGTTCATCTCACAGCTTCATCCTATAGTGGGGAAAACTAATCCCCAGAGCAGTTACATACAATGGCAAAGTTACCCAACTCCCTTGACTCCTGGATGACACAAAGGAAAACCACGTGGACCTCCTGTTTAATTCTCTGCATTTCCCATACCAGTTGGGAACTCTGGTCACAAATGGTGCATGTCTGTGTGATCCAGACTTTTAAAAAGCAGGTGATGGGTTTACCAGTGGTTGGGGTCCTATGGGATGTTAGTTCTCAAAAGAACATAGAACTTCCTTTACAAGACAGAGGATTTCCAGCTTCCTCAGGAAGAAAGAGATAATTTTTCAATACTTCTTCAATTTCCTCTAAAATTTGGAAGCCTGAGTGCTGACAGCAACCTCAAAATAAGAGTTCCCATCTGTCTTGTACTGCACTTTTCAGGCTTTGCTCTCTATTTGCAAATCTCTAACAAGTCGCCACAGAGCTCTTTGCCTCTTTGCCAACATCTTTGCTTTGTTTTGTTAAGTAAAAACGTTAACTGGTCTGACACAACCAGATGTAGTGCACACATCTCAGCAGCTTCCTGCTGCTGCCAGGTTGGGCCCATCAATTTCATTTGCCTTCGTTGTGGTGCCTTTTAACATTTAATTACAAAGCAGCACTTGTCAGTCACTTTAGTTATCATCTGCCATTTCTGTCACCTCAGCAAGAGCCCAGAATCCCTCCAACTTCTTCGCCAGCAGGGTTTTGAGGTGGGAAGGTCTGTCCCAGGAACACCTTTAATAGCTAGCTGTTGACAGATCAATTAGCGCTTGGCACTCCCAAAGTTAGCGTCACCCACGTGCTGTCACTGTGTCACACTCGCTTGCAGGATGGTTCATCACTCTTGTACGTTCCTGTCTAGCAAAATGCCTGGCACGTGGCAGGGACACCTCCTGTGTGCCCGGGCATCCCTCAGAGCAAGCAGCACGTGGCTATGCTGGAGCTGAGCAGGAGACCAGGTGGATCAGCTCCACAAGGTCCATGAGGTCCATGATGGCGTCCCTCTGTGCTCTGTCATGGTCATTGTGGTGTCCACCGACAGGTTGCATCAGACCCGATCTAAACAGAAGCAGTCACAGTCAGCTGCAAATCCACAATGTATATGTTGGCCACAGGGGAGCAAAGGTCAACAGAGGGGTTCCCAGGCACCCACTTATTAGACCTGACATGCCTTATTGTCACCTGCTGCCAGCATCCAAGGTCCCTGCAAAGCCATGGTACCACCATAGTCCTCCCAGCACCATCCCATAACGTGCCTGCTCCTCCCTATGGTGCTGAAGGGTGCACAGTCTCTGGGTCACAGAGGCTCCACTGGTTTTGTTTTACAAGACATAGCGTCGTTGTAGACTTACGTTTCCAAAACTAACAGATCTTAAAAAAAAAAAAAAAAAAGTCACTCCATGTAATGAAAAAAGGGATCAGATAGAAATATCATTATAATGTCAGTCTACGAACCTCATCCTCCAGGTATGTTAAATCCATGGGAGATAGAGCAAGGATTATTTTGACTCACTTATTTCTTGTTAATACATTGGAAAACACGGATCAGTTCTGCAGCCACGTTCGTGCAGCGAGGCTCACCGCCTTCGGTGGCACCCCACCGAGAGGACTGTCACCACTTACACAAGCTGCTTCTCAAACTCAACTAAGGACCCACGCTCCAGGTGTTTTTCTCATCAGTGGCAACATGAGACCGTTTTCGTCATGGTTTTGGGCCCTGGTTTTGCCATCAGATAGGCAGAACCCTTTGTTAACTAATGCGAAGTCTGGGAGCTCCCCGGGTACTCAAGCTAAGTTCATGTCAGTGCGTTTACAGGATGGGGACTCGCATTTGGGTCTGATGCCCCCTCGTAGGAAACGTGAAGGAACAGGGGAAAATAAATGCAAAGTGTTACCAAGCAAGTGGGTTTGTCAGAGGGAAGAGGCATGAGCGAGGGCGATGCATTGGAGATGTCTGTACACCAGAGGGCACTCTGAAATTACATATGTCGAAGGGAAAATTTATCAAATTATTGGGGCTGGGAAAAGATGTAGGAGAGCAGGAGGAGTGGGGATTTCACCTGTAAACAAAGACTTTTTAACCTTTATGCCACCACGTAAGGGTGACTTTAAAATATTAAAGCCTGTATTAGAGAAACAGAATATTTTGCTAACAAAATATTTCTGAATTCTTGAAATCAGCATCAGTCCTTGCAGCGTTTAAGTTTTGGCTTGATTTACCTTTCATTTACGAAGGTATAACTTAGCAGCAACTTTGCTGGAGTCAGACCCGCTTAATCAACATTAAATCTGGCCTTTTGGGTATCTTAAACTGTTACGGACGACTCTTCTTTTCTGCAAAAAACAAACTTCACAGTGCCATCATCTTTCCTGGAAAGCTATGGAAATACGGGCACCCGAATCAGGCAGGGAGCGCCAGGAAATTCCTTTGGGTAAAATCCCTGTCCTCTCCAAGCAGCCCTGAATAAATAAATGCCCATGATTGCAGGGGCTGCAGCAGCCGGACCTTCGCTGGCAATCTCGCCGCTAGAAGGCAAAAGCAAATACGTGGAGGACCAGATTAGCTCTCTAAAGCCCCTGCTTCCAGCCCTGGAAACACTCCCCTGGGGCACACGGCACTGCCACCCTCGGCTCTGCCGACAGATTTCTCCTCTATCATTAATGACTACAGTATCTTTCACCAGTGTTAGCATTTAAGATGATTTCCCGCTTGCAGTCCAACAACCTAACCATGTAACAGCAAATCCAAAAAGGATGTTTTTTGGATAACAAACCCAAAAAGGATGAAATCTGCAGGAAAGTGCAGGACTGCCCGGTGGGTTCAGGCGAGCCCTGGATCAGGTCGAATCCCGCAGGTTTCCTGGGGAAGGGAATCCTGGAGGTGGAGGGATCTCTGTAAGTCAGTCCGAGGATCCCAGCTCAATAACAGAGAGACAGATAATAGCATTTGAACACTATCTTCTCCAATTCAATTGTATTGATTTATTGCCTGTCCAATGAAGCCATCAAGTGTACAAAATGGTTAATCTTATATCTTTTTTCCTGCTGTCTTCTCAGAGGAGTGAAGTGGTAAACACGGACCCATGCAAGGGCGGGGGGGGGGGGAATATTTGACTTTTTTCAAGGCAGATGCTGCGGTGTGTCTATGCAAAGCGAATCCCATTTTAGCACAGGGCAAAGGAAGGACACAAGCCCTTCCCACTTCAGGCTCCCACTGCAAAGCTGCTCCACCGGAACGGTTTAGACTTGCTGACAAACCTCACCGGCGTCACTGCGCTGGCTCAACCTCCAGGAGCCGGCAGGAGCATCAGCATCCCCAGCCTGGGCAGAGCCTGCCCCAGCGCTGCCCTGCCAGGCCCCAAACCCAGCTGGGGGGTGCTGGGCTTCCTCCCTCCTGTTGCTACATGGGGCTTAGCAAGGCCCATCTGACCTGCACGACTTACTTCATTCAAAGCCTTACCCATCTAAGTGAGGGAAACAATATTCCAGCCCRTACAAGCAGACTTAAACACGCAGGAGATTGCTGCTGTTTGAAACACGCCACTGCAAAATGGAGGGCGGCATGTCCGGCTGCGGAGAGCGGGTCCCCGGCTCCGGCATTGGACGGCTGGGAGAGAAGGAAACCGATTTATTTTTTAAAAAAGTATTTTCTTTCAAAATGTACATTTGCAATTAAAGGCTAAGTATGCTGTATATTTTATTAATGATGTGGGATAGCGAGGCATTTTAAAGCTCTCTTTTGTTTTGATGATTTTTTTTGGAGGAGGAGGGGAAGGAATTGAAATGGAAAGCTTAACACTTATAATTTCAAAAATTTGGCTTATATTTTAGGTTCTGGTAACATGCAATTACAGGCACTTAGAAAGAATTCCCTTTTTTATACTATGCCCTAGAGCATAAAATTAAGAGGCCAATTCAGGCTTTGTACTGCTTTCAGAGGCAGTTTGCTTCTGCATAGATCAACATGGAGACTGACTGTCGCCTTTCTATTGAATTAGGTCTATATTTTTGACAAGTATGGCAGCAGTATCATCACTTTAATCACCAACAATCCATTGTGTCTCTTTATGCTAATAAATAAAACATTCTGTGTTAAATATTTCCCAGTAAGCACTTGAAGACTTGCAATCACCACTCCTTCTATATGTTCCCAAGTAAAATAATATAATGGTAATAAAATCAAACGATGTCTAGGAGTTTTATAGACAACTAATAGCAGTTATTGCAAAGTGCACATCAGATACCAATTGAAGGTTACATTTCTCTTTAATATAATATAGCATGCATATTTCACTAACTGTCTCTGTATATCAAATGAATTAAACAATATGATGATATCGGTCAAAAACAGAGTTCTTTAGGAGAGGCCTTTAGGCGGAAGAGTTTTACGGGAGCTGTGTGTTAAGAGTGGGAGCCTCTGGAGCGCTGGATGCAAAACATGGGAAAATCATCCCAAGTTAGAGAGAAGTTGCCAGAGAAACCTCCTGCCCTTCCCGGCCAGCCTGTGCCCTCCTGCAGGCAGGGCCAGCCCTCTCCACGCGCTGGGGCTTTGCTCGAGGGGTTGATGGTGGCAAGGGTCTCGCAAACCATCACAGAAATGGCCGGGAGGGACCCCCAGCCCATCATCCTGTCCTCTGTTCTGGAGGAACACACCGGTCTAAGACCGACTCCTGGAAACATAATCGCAAAGCAAGAGATGTAGGTCTTAGAAGAAATACAACCAGATCAACAGTGAGCAAATGAGGGCACCCAAGCATCCTGCCACACGTCGTCCAGGGGGACTCTGCCAGCAGCTCAACCAGGGCTCAGGGATGGGCTCCCGCAGCATCCCGCAGCCGCCAGGGACACAGGGTGTACCCCGTGGGGTCCAGTGTCTGCACTACCCCCCCGACTTCCCCTGCTCCCACCATCCAGGTTACCCTGGACTCCCCAGATCCTCCTCCCCCTTGCTGCTTGGCCATCCCAGGGCGGTGCAAGCCCTGCAGCCCCCTTTGCCGCTGGTGCGGCTCCTGCACCAGCACCGGGACCGCACCGCAGTGTGGGAGCCCTGGCGCAGCTCCGAAAACATGCCTTGTCCTCGATCTCCCTGATTTCCCTGGCTTCATTCCCACACTTCACTCTGGAGTCTGGGAGCCTTGGAGTCACCCTAAAGAAACCCTTCCTAAACTTCAGATCAGCTCGTTGAGAGATTTTTCCCATCCCCGTTACTAATATACCTAATATATTCAGGGGGCCCCGCCTCAGTCAACGTGAATTGTAAACCATTTCTCTAATCCCCTCAACAATACCCTTCCCCAAACCTTTTTTCTATCTTAATTAGATATTCTATCCCTTTGGTTTAAAATAGTATTTAATTTCACTTAATGATTTCAACAAAAAATATTAGGATTCCCCAAACAGACATGTTCCCTCTGAATTCTCTCATTCTTTTTTCAAGGGCTTCAGTTTCATCTTTTTGTTGCTTTGTCAAAACACAGCTAATTGACTGTCCTAAAAGTACAATTTTAGTAATTTCTCTCAATGAAGCATCGCCGCCTCCTCTATTAACACTGCCTAATTGGACTTTGAATCCCCAGCCAGCGACTTCACCCATGCTACAGGCCCGGATCCCTGCAACAGTAAATATCAGCATCCCAGTTAAATGTAGGTTGGCTCACATTCCCCCAAAATTGGCTTTCTGCTCCTCGGAGTCCAATCTGATGTAATATTACATTAACCATTTTTTTTTTTTTCTGGGGGAAYTGGAGGAATGGAGGAGAAGCTGAAGCGCAGATCTGCATTTCATCTCCTTGGTAAAAGTGTGTTTGCTCCCCGGCGCCGGTGAGGAGGGAGCGCTGCGGATCCGCGGAGCCTGGCGGGAGCCTTTACGGCCTCCCCAGCCTCCCAGCCGTCGTTTCCAAGTTTGTTTTTAGCAGCTCTGACTCCAGAGAGCACACCAGGTAAGGAGACGGTAGCGCCGATCCCCGTGGGGCCCCACAGCTCCGGAGGCGTACCTGCCACCTCGTCCCCGGCACGTCACCCGGAGATGGATCCCAGGACAACTCTGCTGTGGGCAGCGGAACCCATTTCCCGTTCTTTCCCCTCCTTCTCCAAAATACAGGCTACATGGCATGTGGCTTTCAACCATCGAAGACCTTGGCACATACTGGGGGGCTGGGAAGGTTGACCGGCCATGCCACACTGCGTGCGGCAGCAAATCACCCCCAGTATTATCTGCAGTGGCTCTAATTATCTTACAGCATCTGCTATTAAAATGCAAGCATCAGGCCAAGCTACAAGTAGAAAGCAGAAACAGAACTCATTGATGCCTGTAATAGGCACCAAAGGCATATAACTCTGCATAATTGCTAATTGTTATTACTATTGCAGTTGATGCCAGAATTGCCCAGAGATGCCTCTTGCTGCTCGCTTCCCTGCGGGATTTGGGAGGGCCCTGAATCCCACCATGACCGGCGGCATTTCCCCCAGCAGAGACCCCCCCACGGCGAGGGGGGGTCGAAGCCACCCCGCGAGCCTGCTGACCCCTTTCAGAAAACGTCAGCGCCTGCTGCACCAGCAGCGAAAATTGCAAGGGACAAAGTTAACTGCAAGTTTAAGTGCGAGATCAAAGCGCGTGAGGATTTACAAGGGACGGGCCTTTGAAGCCCCGAGCGCCGGACAAAGCTCTCCCCCCCACGCCACGCTCCGGCTTTCAGCTCCGACAGTGAAATCCTCTGGGGCCTAATGAAGCCACTTGACCTCTTGCTACCCCCATTCTCCAATCTGCAAAAGAGGGTATTAGCACTTCTGACATCCAGGCAGTCAAGGGGACTCGGATGGGTTTGACAAGGGCTGGCAGGGCTGCCCCAGCCCTGCTCACAGCTTCGCTGGGGGGCCGCAACGGTGCAGTGTAAAAGCACCGTAAGATACCCCGTTATGTAGGGTTTGGAGAGCTCTTTAAGATACAAAACACTATCAAATGTTTTTTTCCCCTTCGCTCTCAGCAGGGATCAGCCACAACCTAAGTCTCTATTTCTGAAATGCACTGGATTTTCAGTTGCTCACACTCAGACGACTCTGCCATCCGCACTGCTCCGGGTGCGAAGCCCTTACAAATCCTACCACGAAAACCCATTTCTACTCCATACTTACACAACCCACTTACAAATTTACAGCCAGCCGAGCCCTCGCTCCTCCAAAGCGATTCGCCGGGCTGCTTCTCCTTGCCAAAAGCCTGGCATGGAGGCAGACAGCTCGGGGGGATGATTTTTAGCGCTGGTCCGGATTTGGTCCCAAGGAGACGGGGCTGTGCAGCACAGCAGAGGGCACTCCAGCCCGCTGCGCCCGCCCAGCCGAGCGCGGAGGACCCCGCTTAAAAGATGTTGCTATCAGCTCTTTCCTTATTGCAGGCAAGTGCTCCAGCGATAAATGTTTTCTTGTAAACATGCCATAGATGGAGGTAGGAGCCAACAAAATGGAGATGCCAGAAGCTTTTTGTCTTCGTGATTTAGTTTCTTATTAGAACATGCTACTGGGAAAGAAAAGATATCATTGATAAGACTGACATTAGAGTCAGCCAGTAAAATTAAAACCCCAAGGACTGGCCTGGCCCTTTTCTTGTCAGGCAGGAATACAGATTCTCTGCCAAACTAACACTTTAAGATACTCATAAATGTTAGGGGCAAAACTTTCAAATAAATAAAGAAAGGATTTTTGCTGCCTTCAGTTTTGGCAGACCAGTTTTGGATGCTTTAAGGGGCCTGGCTTTCCATCTGAGCACTCRCCCTCCTGCCCCAGAAGAGGACCCAGCCCCAGGGAGGCGCTGGCAGCCGTGGGCTGGGGGCTGGAAGTGTCTGGTGTTTCTGTATCCTTCCAAAAAACTTTGGTCTAAATGATGCTAGAGAAAGCAAGCCTCAAAGCACCACAGTGAGCTTGTGGTTGCATCCAGAACTTGAAAGGGCAYGTGCACAGGGTGTTGATAGAGAAAACCAATTCAAATGCCAGTTCCTCTTGATGTCTGCAGGCTCATGGAGCTAGAGCAGGAGCTATCACAAACTCGGAGCTCAGAGGTGCTGGGAGTTTTGTTCCTGGCCAAATCTCCAGTTCCTTCTCGGAGCTCAGATAAATGCTCCGATTTAGTCTCACTGGCCTTATTCTCCTCTTTCATTTTTACACAGAGAAAACCTTGCCCAGAAAGCACATTTTTGCACGACAGGGTGAACAGTCCCTTCTGTGTCTGGGTCCTTTATCTCAGGGCACAGAAGGCTGAGCTTTAAATTCAGCCTCTTGTGCCCAACCCTGCTACCAGCWGTGCACACCGAGGCTCCAGCTTACACCAGCCTGGCGTGGACAAACCCACTCCCTGCGAGCACCGTGCCGGCGTGGACAACAGCTCCCGCTTTGCAGGGTGCAGTTTGGTGTTGTTTGGACTTCCTTGTGCGCAGCAGGTGCCTCAGCCAGCTCCAGGACGAACGGGGTTCTGCTGTGAGCACAGGAGGCTGCACCCTGCAGGGCAGAGCTCCACACATCGCATCTTGCCTAGCTACCGCTTCGTCTTCTGAGAGTGAAGGGGGAAACAGCAGGTTGATGAGGAAATATGGACCTATATGTGCACTGCTCACATATGGATCTAACTGAACACTGCTCCTTGTACTTGCGCGTTTTAGGGACGTGTTTATCTTATAAATAGGCCCTTACAATAATCTTACAGCAAGCACTTAAAATAATCTTACAAATAAGCACTTCTGTATATGTTCAACCATAAGCACGAGGGAGGTGATGGGACTTAAACCCACCTCTGATTTTGCAGCACCAGCCCCGTGGCCACACACCAGGCCATGAAGCAGCAGCAGCTAGCCCGGCTCACAAGAGGGCTTTCTTAATAAATTCTGATTAATAGAGAACAAGTTCCTCCTCTCCCTGCCCCTTTCACAGCCTCTCTAAAACCAGCCGCCCAAGCCTGCTTTGACACGTGTGTACCACCTGAGTCTTACACCAATGTTACATGTCATTAACAAAACATAAACCAGCGGTCATATCTTAACGGGAAAAGTTAAATCTCTTTATGCAGTTAAATAAAGATACCTTGTCCAGTCATTAAGAAGTGATTAGCTTATCTAAGAAATAACAGCGCTAGTGCTGTCAGACTGGCACACAAACACTAAAAAGAGCAGGGATCAGATATCACATTAGGCTAATTATAAAGAGAAGAAAAGACAAGCAGAAGCATAAAATAGCCATGTGGACAGTATTTTGCTGGATTTTTTCTTTGCACGGAAAAGGCTAAACACATTCTGCAAAAGAGAAATTTGAGTATTAAAAAAATTCCTATTCTGGTTTTATTCATTTAGTACTGTACGTAAGAAGGCAGCGCACATGCATGCAGTCTTCCAGGTTGTGTGAAGCAGTAGCCAAATCTTGATAAGGACCAAGTTTCTTAAACCTAACAGAAATCCTTAAATCTCTGCACAATCAACCTGCAGCACAATTCCAGGTCTTGGAGTCTTTGCACAACAGAAGAAGCAAGGCAGCACAGCCGGCCCGCAGACCTCCCGCTTGCCTCCTGCGCAGCCACAGATGCTCCTGAGCATTTCTGGAGATTTGGGTACACTCAATTTCTTGCCAGTTCTGGTGTGTTCACCAGAGTCACCTTGCCCAGCCCCGAAGTCCAAAGATGCTTAATTTTCATTAGCAAGAAGCTAAGCACCCTTCCTGCAATTTCTACACTATTTACACTCCTAGAAATAAGGTTTACTCTCCCACTGCTATCCACCAGCTGGATGGCTTCTACCTGCATGTCCTCCTTCCCATCGCGCTCAGTGGCTTCCAGTACACGAACTGAGCATCGTTTCTGCAGCAACCACGCCATCCTTGAGCCCCAGAAGGCAAGATTTATGGACCAGCTGTCCTGACACCTTATGCATTTCACTCCCAGGTTATATTTAGGGAAAAAGCTCAACTTCTAAGACCAGGAGACAAAATCCAATATATCAAGCCAGCAGCTGCCCAAGAGGAAAAAGCTGCAGCAGAAATCACCAAAGGTCTCGGGTCCTTGCTGGAGAGAGAGTCTGCTCCTACCAGGGGTGATGGCTGTGGCTGCTCTCCCTGCTCCCAGGTTTGTGAACCACGTGAGTCTTTTCTCACTCAAAACACGCTGTCTTTAGGATGCCAAAGACCCAGATTGAAGTCCCTCTTCTCCTCAAATTACAACAGAAATTTGACCCTGTTTTCTGAAGGATGCCCTGAACACTCATTGCCTTATAGAGCCAGTACCTTCATCTGGTGAATATGGGAAGTCCTTGCTCGGCGCCCACCTGACGTGCAGACCTGCAAGATCTGGTCAGCTTTTTTGGGACATAGGCACTGAGCACCCAGTGGGTCCCAAACCAGGGGCCACCCTACCACCCATGAATGCCGTCATGAATGCGGCTGCACGCCTGCTGCTGAGGCAATGCACAACCAGAGTGCAGTTATCTGTGACAACGTTTGAAACCTGCAAAAATCTTGGCACTTGAGAGACTTTGGAGGCAGAAAGCTGGGTGCCTGGAAGTGTGAGGAACCTCCAGAATTAAGTGGGGKTTGCGAGGATCTCGATTTTGAATTTAGGCTTAAAACATCGGTTTGGTGGGAGCAGCCGAGATGCAGATGCAGCTGTAGGCAGGCAGCTGCCCACCTTGCTCCAACACCCAGCTAAGCACAGAGCTGTGCTCCCCCTCCAGCCACGGCCAGAGACAACCCCCCAGCTCTGCAGGGGATGTGCCGATGCTGAAGAGATACTCATCCTCTCGTGCCATGGGTCAGGACATCACCCACAACAAAGCTTTCCAACAAAACTAAAGTACTGGCCAAATAAGCAGAGGTCAGGACCCATGTCTGAATGATTGATACAGCCAGAAATATCTGGTCACTGTTGGGGGAGAAGGGAGGGTTTTTTCCATTTTTAACACTTGCATCCTTTTTAAAGCTTTTATTTGCCAAAACCTAATATTAATAAAGATAGCAGATCCTACTTTCCTTGAGGTAATGCCAATTTTAATGCGTTTTTTTTTACATAACTATAGTATTATTGAGGAACAAGTAGTAAGTGATAGATACTTTAATGTAATATGAGTCAATATGTATTTATATGTGCTTTATGACTTAATCAATATTGCTACATTAGCAAGAATAAATATGGTGTTTCCTTTTCTGGCCTTGGAAAGAGCAAATAAGGAAAGTCACATTATGAAGTTTAGGAATGAATAAAATCTCCACATTTCCCAGACAATTCAGTAAATCTCTGACATTCATTTGTTCTCCAGAGCAGAGCAAGTACCTTCTGGGGCAGGGCACTGGGCAGGCGGCACCCAGGGACTCCGACTGTGACTCTGGTTCAAATATTTCACAGACAGCTCCCTAAGAGGAATTTAAAAAAAGGAAACAGGCCCCAGCACATCCAAAATCTCAAGATGAAGGGCTTCACACCCTGAGCAAGGAAAGGTTTTACCACTGAAGAACCAGAGTGCACAGCTCGCATTACCCCCATGCTTCTGCAACCAGCACCCTCCCGAGCCGCACGTAGCCTGGCCCCCTAGCAAAAGGCAATGAGAAAGTGCTCCTGATTTAATACAGCTCAACCCATTCACTGCTGCAAAAGGCATAGGTTGTGACAGGCATGGGACATCCATTTTTATTATGGACAGAAACTTTTCCACCAATTATTTGTTCTGGGGTACTGGCCTCACCCAATGCAGCAAAGAAGCCCAGTCCCGCCAGCAAGACGTTCATCTGACACATCCTACATGTTCATCCTACAGTGGCAGGCCTTTGGCTGGAGCAAACCCGCTGGGAAAGCTCATCCCCAGCTCCTCTCTGCCCTTGCTGCCCCCGAGTCAGAGTTATGCTCCCAACTCCTCCTTGGGTACGTACCCTGCATAACCAGTTATCTTTGCACGGTGCAATGCCATGTCACCTTGGTCCTCATGRACCAACGCAGGGAGTGAGAGCCAGCATGTGCAAACTGAGTTTGAGCACCTGGATGGGATGCAGGACAAGACTGGCTTCTGATATTTGCTTTGAGTATCCCCAAACCATGCCAGAAGAGAGAAGCCCACTCCTGTCAGTACTGCTGGGAGCCAAATCCAGGCAGCATCTGAGAAAAAAATAAAGATCACAGTGCTTGTTCCTGCCCCAAAATCCCCCAAATCCAAGCAAGCAATATGTATTTCTACTAGGACTTCCAAGAACGATGGCACTTCTGGGTTGAGCGCTTTTTCTCACTCATGATCTACCCTCCAGGATCTAATGGGACAGATGCAGAGCGATACTGGTGTAAAGAAACAGCGCTGGGAAGCGGCTTACAGTTCAGCCTTCCCTAATGGCACTGAAAATGGCTCGAGCTCCAACTCTTAAGGCTGATGTTTCCAACACCATTTAAGGGCTTTGTCTTGAAGACCCGAGTGAGACTCCTAGCCAGGTATGTTCCAGGGAGTTTAAGGCAGGATCTTAATTTATCTCATCTGACTAAAGACACTCAGAGCGGGTCTTGGCAGTGACCGGTGTCCCTCGATGTCACCCAGCACACCTCCCGCCCACGTGGCTACAGAAGGTCGCTCATTTAAAAACCTCCTTCCAACATCAGAAGACTTCTATTTGAGATGGACGACTCAGTGCCTTCCCTCACCAACACTCACCCGACCAGCAGCAACCAGCCCAACTCCACGAGGACTCATCCATCTTCACTTCTGGTTGGCCGCAGGCCCAAGCTTTTGCAGAGACTGTCCATGTGCCGCACGGAGCCGAGCTGCAAGGTGAACCTGAGATATTTGTGACTTGAGATACCATTTGATGTGCTCCTCTAGAGGAATTAACCTCTGGAAATTCTGCTACTGCTTATTATTTCTACCTTTGGCCAAGCTGGTTCTGCCTCCATCCTCCACAGTTGCCTTCTGAGCTACTCAAAACATGGGCTTTTTTCCTAGAGCTGGGCTAAAAGGTTGTGTCCCGCAGTGCTGAAGCTCCTGCTAGACCCACCTTGGGCCAGCTGTGGTTTGCATCTCCCAGGCAGGAGCTGCCTGCTCACATCCCAGTGRCTCCAACTGAATTAAAGGCAGCCTCTTCCACCGCGGTGGGCRTCTCCATCCCCTCCCATACCAGGATAACCCCCCACGGCTATCCTCTTGCCATTTTGGATTTACTCTGGTTTCCGTGGGGTCAGAGCCTGACCTTAGAGATCACTGAGCTGGGATTCACGTAAGGACAGGAGCAGGAAAAAAAATCTCCTCTATCCTCAATTTGGAGAGTTTGGCAGCGTTTGTTTATTTTTAACGGATCGCCGCCGCCACATTTCAGACCTTTTCCTGTTGTGATCGTTAGAACTTTTAACCGGATCATAAATCTTTTATTAACATTTGGTATTATACTAATTAAAACTGTTCCATATATGTATTATTAATTTCTCCAGCACTTCTTGCGAGGGTGACGTTTTTAGCTGGCTTAGCAGAATGCACCATAGTAAATAAGGAGAAACTCATTTCCAGGCAATTAGGCTTGCAGAAAAATAAGTTTCTTAATGGAGGGCACGATCATTACAAATTTTACCTAAATAAACAGGGTTTCTTAATGGTAACTCTTCAAGCTAAGTAAACAGATTGGTGTGGTAATGTCCTAAGCAATACTTAAATGTAACTGTTTAATAAATTGGTAAATTACTCATTTCATCTTAGAACAAAATGGTAATACTGTAGTAATAACCTAGTATATATTCTGTAAATATGAAGCATTATCACTTTAGCTCTGAAGAAATCACCACAGTGATATGTCAGCATTGATCTAAAACTGCAGCATTTTATCTCAAGTTTATTACCCATTTTTGAGAATCGCTGAGATTTTCAGAGCATAATGGCAATAAAAGAAGAATTTAAAAAGCGCTTAAATGTGCATAAGTTAATCAGAGGTATCCTCGGGGGGAAAAGGAAATTTGGTAAAACATGAATTATAAGCATCATTTAAACTTACTTTGGACACTAGAGATAATAAATGGCACCATAATTTAGAAATAGCTTTTAACATCAATGACTGTAAGTAGCACTTTACTGTTCATAAGAATTGCAAAGCAACGGTGCTGAGGCCAATTTTATTAGCCATTTTTTTCTTTATAAAAGCAATCCAACCATTTCCAAACTGAGCAGACAGGAACAAGAGTTACGTGTTAATATGCAAAATGCATTTGAATTTTTTTTAAAATAGCCAGCAATAAATTTACCAAAAGATACAGTCTGGAGACAATTGAAAGATCATTGAAGAAGAATAAAGCTTTCTCAGAGTTTACATATTTGGGAAAAGCAGATAAGAGGAGGAAAAGGAGGGAGAGAAAATCGTCCATACATCCCTATTTACTGGGGAATGTCGCGGCACTTCCGAAGCGAAGGGGAGCGGCAGTAAATCAGAGAGAGGCAGCGCCGGAGGAACAAGGCTTCTCCTTGCTAACTTTTCACGACTGACAAAGCGTCCGAGGATCACAGTGGTCCGTACAATACCCCATTAACACGCCTCCTTTCCCAGCGACAGAACAGCCTACAATGCATCCTTCAGAGCTATCAATTATCAGCCCTCGCGCCAATAAATTTTGGCCAGGCAGGACAAGAGCCCCTTTGACCGAGCGGCAGCACCGGCGTTATTTGGGGGGGAGCTCCCTGGCTGCTGTGCTGGGGGGGGATGCCACATCCGAGCCTGGCCCCTGGGGAGCAGCCACCCAGTCCCCCAGGTATCTCCCTGCAGTATCTTCTTCCGACACCCAGCTTCCCAGTGCCGTGCCGGCAGGCAGCGAGCAGAATAGATGCGAACACAGGCTTCACTCTGGCAGCGCCGTGCGTGCGCGCTCACGGAACTGGCAAACAAACTGAGCTCAAGAGTTAAAATTTATTTTAATTGTTTTCAGACTAATCCTGTGACTCGAGAATAAGAGAGATTAATATTCTTGAGCCTTTCTGTGTCTGAAGCATCTGAGATCCTTGACACATGAAGTAGCCCTGCTTGGCAGAATGGGTTGTTAACTCTGAAATTCAGGAGAAAGCAAATATCTATATTTTAATTATTTCACTCCTGGCCACTTTAGCATAATCAAGATCTAACTACAGTCGTTATCCCACATTGCCAAACCGACTCCTCCACGCTTTCAGAGCTGCTGGGAGTCTTAGTTCTCCAGTTTGTCCCCCAATAGTTTCTGGGATGGGATGTGGTTATGCACCATCCCTAAGATAAAATAAGAATAAGGTTACTTGCATTATTTCCTGGGGAAACAAATTCAAGCCGTACTGCTAACAGACTGTTGCTAATTTTGTGGCAATGCTGGGAAGATTAATTCAACCACTAAAAGAAGAGCCTCAGCACAGAAACTGAAGCTGTACAACAGAGTATCTAAGAAGGGGGGAAGCATCACACTGATTCATGAGAGCATCCTCTGCTCCAGGACTTTGCCTTGGCCTCCAGCGAAGCACATTTCCAGCGGGAGAGACCCCTCTGAAAGTAAAGAGAGAGGATGGGAGCACTTTTTGTTAAGTAAGTTGAACAAAGGGAAAACCAGGAGATGAAGCAAATCTGCATCTCCGACGTAGGACTCTGAAATGGCAGCGTCGAGCAAACAAGTGTGTCACTGGTGCCAATGGCTAGAAGCTAAAATTATACAAATTCAGCAAAAAAAAAAAACGGGAGCGAGAGACCCATTTTTACTATGACTGTGATTAGGCATTTAAATTTCAAATCGATTCGCCATCATCGGGAATGTTTCATTCAAGACTGGATTACTTTTTAAACGACATCTCTTAGCTCAAATAAGGCTTTATTCAGGAGAAACATAATACCTGTGTTATTAGGCACTGAATTAAGATGAACTTGCCATGGAACGATGATATTTTAATTTACTCTTCATAATTAAAAGCAAATCTCTAAATACCTTAGGCTGTTTTTTTTTTAAGCATCCATTTAAACCTTCCTGTTGTTTTAAGTGGACATCTTAAAACACCAGAGGTAGGTACCAAAAAACTTTGAACACCGAGATTCCTTGAAATCTGGCAACACATTTTTAATTAGAGGACGCGAGTGCTGTGCTCCATGAGTTGGGAAAGCTCAGCTGAAGGGCTGAGTCTTGCAGCCCTTTTTAAGACTGGTTTAAGACTGGAGACTCGGGTGGACAGGAGGACRGACAGACAGGCTTCCCAGAGACGCCGTGCCCCCCAGGAAAGGTGCTGCACCACCTCCAGCTCCCAGCAGCAGCGACTACTGTGAAACCAGCTCTGCCGTACAGTATCTGGCACCAAAACAAGCAACGTGGAGCTTGGCTTTTGCGGGAAGACAGCAACATTTCCAGCTACTCTTTGCTTCCACATTAGTAGATATTTGGGCTTGTCGCATCAGAAGCAAGCCTACTATTTTAATGCAACTATAAAACCGGTATCTTTGCGTTCAGGTCCGTGTTTACTCACTGCGTCTGTAAGCGGTACAGACCCAAGGGATCATCTTCAGCACTGCACTCGGGTGGCACACAAAGCCCACGCAGGGGGGGTTAGGTGCAAGCCTAGCTAGCCAAAAAYGTACAGCTCAGTCCGACCTCTGAGCGAAATCTGCAATCCCGCTGCCTTTCCCGGCTCCCCACGCACGGCTGTCGGTCTAGACAAGCATTTGTACACGCAATCAGGAAAACTAAATGCATGCAGTTATGAAGATGAAAACTCAAACCAGAAACGTGCACTGAAGCATTTGGCAACGAGCAGGATTGTTAAATGGTACCCGTGAGCCAGATTTTCAGTAAATCAGAACAGCTCTATGAATGCTCTGTCCCAGCGTACAAGTAATTACAAAGAGCTCAGAAAACAGACTTGTACAGCAAACATCAGGACATGGCGAGTTCCTCGAGCTACCCCGAATCAGACAGACCCTGTTGTTCCTAACTGGCACTTACAGAGAGAGAGGAGAAAAAATTCCCTGTCGGCTCTCCCTGAGTTACAGCAGGGCCGATCAGAAGTGAGCGGCCCGAGTTTATTGGTGTTATTCTGAATTGACTTTGGCCTCTAAACCAGAGCTGACTGCTGCACGAGTACTTACTTAGCACAGGCGTGGGAGGCTGGATCCTCGGCTGCTTTCAATCGCTCTCAGTCCATTCACTCCCCGGCAAGAATGATGCCAATTCAGATCAAACCCTATTGTACAATAATGACATTCAGATAGCACAAGCCAAGTGCTGAGAGCAGCTGAGCTCTCCCACTGCCTGGTGGGTTCAGGAAGAGTTACAGGTGTAGGATTTGGCTTGGCTGCTTTGTTTTTTCCTCATCTATTTTCATACATGTTAGAGCCTTCCGTCACACGTTGCTAAATTCCAGACACAAAAATTATCTTAAAACAGATTTATTTTTTTATAATGAAGAAAAAAAAAAAAATACTGCTCTCTAACCAAGTGAAATCTATAAAAGGTAAAAGCACAACCCTTCCACAGCTACTTTAAGAGCCCCGCTCCGATATAAACCCCGGTGGCGGGTGTCAACCCCTCGCCCTACCTGGGGCAGCACACCGGCCACCCCTCCCCTGGGGCCAGGAGGCAGCGGAGCATCCGCGGCGGCGGCGGCCCCGGGGGACGGGYGCACAGGCGGCCGAGCAGGTGGCTGCGCACGCTGCCTCTCCCACCTGCTGCCCCGTGCCGAGCTACAGTGAACTTGTCAGGCCGTGCTATTGTCACCGAACACAGATGTCGGCTGGGCAGCCATCGCCCGCGCCCCGCTTCACCCGGGTGTGCTCCAGCCACTCGCTGCGAGTCGCTGGCGGAGCTGTTTTTAGGAGCATCCTGTTGTTCAGAGGGGCATTCGCCTGGGTTTCCTCATGCACCATTTCTCTTCTTTCCACCCACCTTTTTCTGCTGTTCGTGGAACCGCTGCTTTCTCCACTCTGCAGGATTTTTGAGTCATTCTTGCCGTGTTTTAGTATGTTTGCTGGCTTCTGGCTTGCTCAGTGATACGGTGGTTTCACCATGGAGCTGTCCCAGCACTCGCTATCCAATGGGACCCCAAAACAATATGCACAGAAATTATTCCCTTCCGCCCCTCTGTATGGACACCAAACCATCTCCATTTCTAGCGTTGCTTGCTCACATATAGCCCCACCGCACTGTGGTTTGAAACACAAAAAGATTTCTTTTCCAGCTGAAAGTCCAGCAGAGTCCCACAGCAGAGCCTCCCGCTACTCCAGGCATCCCCGTGTTCCTTCCCCACCGCTGCGGCTCTGCACGGCCCTTCCCCTGCTCTCTCCCAGCCGTTCCCATCACTCCCACCTCCAGCTTTCCTCTTTGTTTCTATTCCTGGCTTCCTCCCTCCTTCCCAGGTTTCCGTGCATGGACAGAGGTCTGGGATGTCTCCTCTTGCTGATCTTCCCCTGCCATCTCTCCCACTTGCTGCACATCTACCACTCCCTCCCTTCCAGCCCCCCCCAGCTCTTGCTCCATCCACCCTCTATCCGTCAGAGCTTTCCCGCGTCACTCACCGTGCCATGACCAACAGGGCCAGAGTGTGAATCACACCTCACATGCATTTCTGCCTCTGCCCCGGTGATGGCCATAGTTAATTTTAAGTAATAAGAAGGAAGAGTCTTGGCCAGAGAAGAAGAGAAAGAGCAAAGCAACAAACACCCTTGTGAAGAGGAGCCAAMGCTATGGGGAGGCGTTCGGTTTGCAGTTGGAAAGCTGCAGACTGGCATCAAAAGCAGGCAAGGAGGCAGAAGTGGAGAGATGGACAAGACTGAGGCAGGTTCTCTTTTTTTCCATCTGAAATAGCGAACAGTGATTTGCGTTGTGCACTTCGACCCGGTTTCCTCTGGTTTGGCTCCCACTCATGGATGTCCCACCTGAGCTGCAGGACCACAGCCTAGATCTGGACAAAGGACTGAAAGACTCCTCTGCTGTGCGTAGCATACAGAAGAGAAGACAACTGCCTTTGCAGATCTGTCAGAGTACCTGGCAGAGTCACCAGGGAAAATCCGTTGTCCATGTGAATTTTGAACAGCACAGGAAGATAAAAGCTTGAACTGGGGAATGGGAGGTTTGTGTCAGACAGGAGCTTCCTCTCCCTAGGAGCAGTTTGAGAGTCAATCCCGCACAGGAGGTTGGACGCTCCATCTAAGAAGGGTTTTGGACAACTGTCTGCAGTTTGAAAGAGAGTCCTGACACGAAGAAGGGACACAGGCTGCTTTATTTTCCCTGCCTTATTCAGTGTGGCAGTGAAAAGTGTAGTGATTTTACCCCAACCCCCCATACAGCAGAACTATATTCTTTCCCCTCTGAGCACTTGGCAGAGATCGAAACAGAGAAGGGCAACTTCATAAAGATCAATGTAGTAAAGCCACAAGCGTGACATGGCAGAAAAAAAAAACCCTAAAGCCCTACGATTTCTACCCTTGATGAGTTTAGAGGAGGATCACGTTTCAGATCTCCAAAAAGGTCCTGCAAGTGTTTTTTTCCTGAACACTTCACTTATTCCAGGTACTCCAAAATATTTCAGCCTGGGAGGGGTGGAAAAGGCTTTTTGCCTGCTTGGGCTCTCAGAGACGATCTCCTCTTGCCGCATGGAGATGTAGCACAAGGTATGTATGCACTGGGCTTGATGACCCTAAAATGGTGCTTCGGAGTGAAGCCACTAACCCTGATGTGCCAAATAAGGCACAGAAAAGCCTCCTTACCCACCAGCCCCATGCTCGCCGTTGGCCTCCTGCTGAATAAAGGGGTCAAATTCAAGTTCAAAGCATTCCTGATGAACAGTCTGAGGACACGGGAACCTCCACAGCTCGTGACAAGCTGGAAGCGATGCCGGGTACAACAGCTGCTCCTCTGGAGCACCGAAACGGCAAAGCTCCCCAGTGCAACGCGACAGCTTCAGCGAGCGAGTCCCCGACTGTGCAAACTGCTTTCAGAATCAATTACCCATCTCAGCCTCTTCTGGGCAAGATGCAACGTCCCACTTTTTTTTTTTTTTTTCTGCAACCCTACAAAAAGAAGACAGAGCAACATTAGGATGCCATTTTAGCAGTAAAATGCTAAGGGGGCTCTTGGCTCCAGGCGGAGAGCAAACATGTGCGCCTGTGCAGAGAGGAAAGCTGGGAGCAGGGTGCTCAGCAGCTACCAAAGGACTGACCGAAAATAAAGGCTGAGGAACTGCACAAGACCAGAAAGACACAGGCTGTGACCTGAGAGAGGGCAACGCATGCTGCAGCCAGGAGCAGAGAGGCAACATGGAGACAGGACGCCTGCAGAAGACACAGATGCCATGAGGAGGAGAAAGAATATTTTAAGAAACTCCAGGAAAAGCCAAGTGCTGCTTCGAAGCTCTGCTCAGGAGCACAGATTAGGAGAATCTGTGAAGCAGGGTGCAGGACTGCAGCTCCCCTGACGTATTTTTAGAAGCCAGAACCAAAACAAGATGAATTACCAACAGGTCTCTGCTGCCTCTGAAGGAACCATCTCCTACACATCAACCGTGCAGATAGCCACATTCCACCCGCCGGTGCACCCACCTGCCTGCCCGTGTGCGAACCTCAAGGGTATAAAAGGCATAAGAAATGAGATTTGACAAAAGAGCTTGAAGCAGCACTGTTGCCTTCTCCCAGATCTGCAGCTCTGTGACAGCTAAAGCATCCCTGTCCTCTCTGCTTCACCTCTGCCCCCAGAGCCAGTGCTGGGCGCACATTTGGAGGAGACAGGTGAAGAGCTGGCGTGGAGGAACAGCACAGCCTGGAGCCTCTGCCCGTGGGCTGCGGGCAGGAGGCTTCATCCCAGGCTGCTCCTGGGATGCCTTTTGTCTGGACTTAGAAACATTTTCTGCTGTGGCAAAATTCCCTATTTTCTGGATTTCCAAGGAAAACACAGCTCACGCCATGGATCATGCCACGGCTACCCGCAGCGATGGCGCGGTGGAAGAGAAGAGACGCTGCTCCCCCACGCCGCCCCAGCCCCTCCTGGCAGGGTGCCGGCACGGCGAGGGCTGCGGCACRCGCCAAGCCCCGATGCAGGCGCCCTCAGAGCTCTCGCTCCTTCCCCTCAGTCCAAGGGAAAGATTTGAAGGCTTCTTTAATTATTAACCGTTTTGCTTTGTTTTCCCTCTCCACTTGAGAACACCGGCTCTTTGGAGGCCGGAGAGCAGCTTTACGGAGCGCCAGCCCTGATGGGACCGGCCGCGGGACCGGCACCAGCCGTACCCACCCGCGGATGCATATTCCCTTACAGGCTGCTCCCATTACCATTAATGGGAACGACATGTGCAGATGAACGAGAGAAGAGAGTCTAATGTCTTTATATTATACCACCAATTAAGTACTTGGGGTCATGTCCTCAGCTGATGTAAAGTAGATGAGATCCACTGAACGTAATGGAGCTCTGCTGATTTACACCAAATGAAGAGCTGGCCCTCTCTCGCTTGTATTAAAACAGCCGAACCGTTCCAGCAGTCTTCGTGTTTAACAGCTTCGTACTCTAGCCAGGCTTTGCTATCACTCCAGTCCATAAACCACAAGCTTTATTAACTAATAATTAGTTTTTCAAGTTAAGTTTCACGGTCATGTTTTAAGAACTGCTGCCCTTAGGGCAGGTGGGGAATTCTGAAGAGACTTGAAGTGGTGGAGCGAAGCAGAGGAGAGGCACTGCCAGGCTGCCCGGGGGTTTCAGCCCCTGAAGATGCAGAGGGTCTTTTCACAAACATGTTAGCACCTATTGCCTCATGAAAGCAAACGGGAGTTAAGCACCTCAACACTTTTTAAATTCAAGTCGAGGCATTTCTCTTGCAAACAGAGTTGATTTTAAGCGCATGACCAGCCTCCTGGAGCAGCCTCAAGGCTACCGAGCTGTGCAAAGACAAGCCTGGGTGCAAGTACCTGCTGAGAAAGGCACAGTATAAATGCTGGGGATCATTCAGTTGCAAAGTACTACCTGAATACACAGAGCATTTCTGGCACAGGGCAAGCAGGGTGATCTGGAAGGACATACTAACGGCTTCCCTGATTTTTTTCCAGTTGTACATAACTGATCATTGGGCAGAAAAATGGTGTGATGCTGGGCCACATCCTTCCCTTGTGTGCTGCTCTCTCTGGATACCCGGGTGTCTTAAACACACTAGCCCAATAAAGGGGATAAGCTTGAGAAGCATATCGGATTAAATTATAAATAAAATACTATTTTTCCAACCATAGATAATTTACTCTCACATTAAAACACAACTTCCCAAGCCGGTATACGTTAGCACGTATACCAGGCACGCGGCTTGCTCCTTTTCTTCCTTCTGTAACTGGGTCGAATAAAGAACATTTAGTGCATTTCTGCCACCAGAAGGAATAAAAGCAGCGTGCTGTACAGAACTGGGGGGAATCACGACAGCCTACTAACACAAATGTTCTCAACGAGGAATGTAATATGGACAGCTCTTACAGAGACAGTTCTTGTGCAATAACTTAAACAGTACAGATTACTACTTGGGGAAATAAAAGACAACATAACTTTGAAACTTGAAAAGCTCTTTCTTCGTTGTAATCAATTGCAATAATCCATGTCAGTGATTTAGATGAAGATCAACTTTACCTTTCTTTGCTGATGACACAAAACTAAGAGCAATAAAAAACTTAAGTGCATTTGCGCACAACTAATGGATTGGATGTGGCATGTGCCAATGGAAGTCGGTATGTATAATGCAGCATACACTGGATGCCAAATTAATGGGATCATTTGGGCATTCTGGAACATTTGTGGCATCGAGCTTAAGTCATTTAAGGAGCCTGGCAAGGGTTGATGACCTTCCATTTTCAAAAGACTGAAGAAGCCCAGTAATACTGTAGGCAAAACATGACAATGAATTTTATCCCCTCCATCCAGCTGCTATTTAGTCCAAAGCTGAAAGACAATAAAACCAAGCCAATGAGTCCATGCCTGGTGTCCCTAATAAAAAATACGTAAAAATACAGATTCACCTGAACAGGGAGCTGGAGGTTCAGGCACACAGACGACGGATCAGACACTGCCAGTTGTGCATGTGCAGTCTGACCTTCCTGCTAAGCTTGAGGACCTGTGCTGGGCTGTGGGGCTCACACCGATTTTCCATGGTGTCTGCTTCCTACCTGCATTAGTTCCTGAAGGAAGCCGGTCATAGCACGGAGGGAAACGCGTCTCACCGCCAACATATAACATACAGATTTACCTGAAGAGGTGCAGAAATTCGTTCAAACAGCTCAGAAGAGTGACAGAGCTGGAGACACGGCAATTTTCTCCCGCATCCCCATTCCCCTCCCGTGCGCTACAGCACAGTGCTCCCAACGGGCCCAAACTAGGACAAGGCGCAGGTACGAGCACAGGTACAGCTTTGTGGGCCTGGCTGGCACGGGGACAGAACCAGCTGGATCTAATCCCTGTGGTCCTGCCACAGGGCAGAGCAGCAATGAAGGACCCAGCAAACACCACATGCTGGGAATAACGAAGGTCCTGCTCCCACTGACTCTTACACGTGAAACTGCATGATGCTCCACAGCGAAGCAGAAGCACTCAGTTGGACTCCCAGGAGGTAAATACTTTGCAGGCTCGGGTTGGAAAGTTCACCGAGGATCAACATGGTACCCTGGATGTCTGTATAGATACTCCAGATGTTACCAGGAGATCTGCTGTGGGAGTCCACGATCCAGAGGCAGATTTCACTTTTTTAAATTTTATTTTATTTTTTAATTTTGAAGGTATTTTGAGGAATGGCCTAAGGTCTGGATTTGTGAGGGTGTTTAGAGACTGCTCCACTCAGCACCCCAGCAAGCTCAGGCCACCATTCAGTGGAGCACAGCACCTGGACATCCAACATCGCAGCAGTTCGCCAGGCTCAGACCGCCCAGCGCGGAGCACAGCAAGACATCGCTCCTGCAGAAGTGCTGAAACATTCATCCGTGCCACCTAAAGAGCGTGAGACCCATCTCAAACATCTCTGCTCCGTACTCCCCAGCATTTCCAGCGCTGGGCACATCCTACAAAGGACGCATGGACATTTCTGAATGCACGGCGCAGAGATGCCTTTAGGCAGCTAGCTCCTATTTTCCACTATGACTTGGAAAGAGTATTTTATCTCTTACCCTTAAACAAAATTCACAGGAGTCAAATATCTAAGTACCATTGCAGTTCTAACGTTAGCACCAGATTTTTAAGAGTACTGAAATGCCTAGAAAATGCAGAGAGACCCCCCAAAAAAGGGGGGGGGGAAGTACCTAGGTGCCAAACTGCCACCAACTGTACTATAGCCCTGCTCAAAGCTAACTGGGTGCTTCCAGGAGGCAAACTCAAATCCTCAAAAACAAGTGGGCACCAAGTAGAAATATTTATTCCGCTGCTGTGAGTCAGGAAAAAGTTAGGAGCTTAGTGGACTCAAGAGAGTGGGCAAGGGAAACACAGAGCATTGAAGGGAAATGCCCCAAATAGCCAAAAGCAAACGGTGTGTATACCCCCTCTCCCAAAAATGCCCACTTGCACAGAAGGCAAATACTTTTTCATCCACCTGGTTCAACTTGCTCAGGCAACACCTGAGGAGGGATTGTACCAATTGAGGAGGGGCAGCTATAGGAGCAAGGGCTCACCTGGGYGAGTCACAGCCCTTAAATTACTCCTTATCAGCAGTGTTGATGATTGCAGTGCAGAAATACATGCTTCAAGGAAAATTCATAGGTGTGAGGTGTAAATCTCAGTATTATTTACGTTAGCTATAAATGAGCTAAATTATGACCTAGCTGAGCAAAACACTTTTGTAAACCAAGGCTTTGAATATTGTGTAGTTTGCATGTTTAACAAGACCGGGCTTTCATCACGGAGTGGAGAAGGAGAGCTAATAACCCATTGATTTTAAGGCCCATTTAGGAAAAGAATTGCCTATACAGATCTGATCACCATGCATTACTTCATAACATCTAATACCCTGGGCACAAAATAATGCTGAGAGATGCAAATTACGGAGCCATTTTTATCCTGAGAGGGGTTGTGCCTGTGCATGCGAGCATGGTATGGGGGCTGCTTTGGGTTTGGGCTTAAAGCAAAGTCAGGAGGGACTCCGAGGAAATGGTCGATGTTCCTCCACGCAGCTCTAGTTACCCTGAGCTCTGCCTTGTGCATCCACCCACTCACCTGCTCGGCCCTACGCGGGAAATCACTTACACACATGATTAAGCAAAGTTCAGAAAGTGATCTGCCCAAAGTTAAGTCCACTGATAATTCGATAATCCTTAACTCTCATTGCCTTTTTCCATCCTTGTTCAGCAAACACAAGTTTTCCTGGGCTTAAAACTTCCGAACAAGAGGGAATGCGAGTACACAGCGTGGGCTTTCCAGAGCGCACATGCACGGAGACAACGTTTCACTTGCAGATTTAAGACTGCTTCGGAAAGATCATCCAAATGCTAAGAATTATCAATTTCATAGCAGCATCAAGCATCAGCGTATTAAAACTCAGCTTGATGGGACGTGCAGCATCTTCAGCACACTCAGACCACATCTCTATCACAAGACTTATGCTGCCTACACTCAGATGACTCCCCCTGAATTAGCCGTGCTGCAATACAGTTGCAGGAGATGCTGCTGCCCTCACACTGCCTGCACACCACTGGTCTTTATCCTCTGCTAAGTGGAGTGTTTTAAGAAGTCTCCCATGGAGGTAAAGGAGCGTTTAGTAACGAGTGGGAGGGTGGGGGATAAACCGCTCTCCCCTGCAACTAGCCAGAGCCCATGCTGCAAGAAGGCTGTTTCAGAAATTGGGAAGTCAAACTGCTGCCCGTACACGACAGCCCGACTCGAGTTGTCCACCACACAGCCCAAGTGCAGTATGTGGACAGGACAATCAACAGGATCAGGACAACAGCCAGCCCACCCCCAAAAGGCGCCCTCTCCTCCACGGGGCACCCACATCCCCCAGGATTACATTCCTTGGGACGCAGAGGATCAAGCTGGTAAGGGTCTAAAGTCCATGCAAGCCCCCATGGGTGGCTTTGTCTGTTGATGGACCTTCAGAGATACACAGCAGGGCCCATCAGACAACCCTGTCGCACCTGAATCAGGCTGGCAGGGAACACTGCTCTCATCCACAGAGAGGGAACTATTGTGTATTTGTTCCCACTGGGGTTTCCCTGAGGCTGCTATAAACACTGGGTTTACTGGACAAAGTAATTGGAAGTAACCCCCACTTCAGCATGACCACTCACACCAGTACCCCCGTACCGCCCATGCAATCTTGTCTTACATGACGTGGATGCACGAGGCAGCCTGTCTCCCTCGTACTCAGCACATCTCAAAACCTCGAGGCCAGCTCCTCCGAAACAAAGACACCAACGATAACCCCRGCAAGCCCAAGCGCGCAGCTCCCAGTACATAAGCCCCACTATTCGGTGACTATTCAGATGGCTGAAATGGAAGCTACTGGTTTCTGAAGTCCTTTGCAAAGTTGGCACGCCCCGAGGCTTGATCCCGCTGCCGCTGCCTGCAGCACAGCCCACGGGCAGCAGCGGCGAGGAGAGCCCGAGCCCTGCCTGGGCTGTCACTGCCGAGTTCAGACCCACTTGCGCTGCTTTTAATAACAAGGCTGTAAACGCTTTGTGGCTTTGCACTAGATCCTCGCCTGCCACAAAGCTGGTTACTGCAATATGCAGCATCATTGTGCTCTCTGCAAATACACAGCTTCTGGCTTACAGCAGTTTGGAAAAAACTGCAGGGAAATCAGGAATACAGAAGTTTATGGTCATGGGACGCTCGAACAGTTAAAGAACAAGGCTGTCTTGAAAACAACGCAGTTTATAGATGTTAGGGGGTACAGATAAAACATAACATCAAATACACCTGTGAATATGGACACCCGTTTATTCCAACCCCCTTGCATTATTCAGAGCTTGACTCTTCCACATTTTAGCCAACACGCGGATTTCTCCCGGCTGTTCTGCATACGGCACTTCGGTGTCTCCTCTCTGCCCTGCACTCGGTGCTAATGCAGAGAGCAACGCAGCCGSATCTCCTGCCGCTGTGCCCCAGGAGCAGCGACCAGCAGGTGACAAACCCAGCGCAGACAGCCAGGGCAGGACCCATCGCCCCGCTGCGCTCCGTGCCCCCGCTGCCCGCCCGCCTGCCCGCCGCAGGGACCCCGCGGCGGGGCTGGCAGCGCCCGCAGACCGGCGGCGCACCGCCGCGTAGCGAAACGCGGTGGGGAAACGAACGAAACAAACGGGGAAAGGTTTTGGCTGACGCACAGCAGCAGCAGGGCTCTGCGTGGGGACAGTGACAGGGCCACGCACCGCAGGAGCGCGGCGTTTCCCCGACCCTGTAGCCAGGTATAGATTTCCCCGTTGTGTTTTTTTTTTTTTTTTTTTTTTTTCCCCTGCCAGACACCTCCCCTCGATCGCTGTTTTCTAGCGCAGGCTGCATATTCCCGGCTGGTGAACGGTACCAGTCGAGCAGCTGCACGGTCCCAGCACCATCACCCACGATGTGACAGGATTTGGCCCTGCCTTTGGACCTCCACAACCTTCCCCCGACAAACCAAATCCCGGCTACAGCCCGAGCCTGTGCCCTGGTACCGCTGAGAAAACGACTAGCTGGGGAAATATTTTCTTAATCCCTCACCCTGCGTGACTGACTGCCCCTAAAACGCCCTTTGCCGTAGCCGGGCCGGGGGAGCAGCGAGCCCAGGACCGCGAAGGCCTTTAAACTTCTGCAGACTCACGGTGACTGGGGCTGCGCTGCGCTCGCCCGCCGTGGGAGAGGCAGAGCCCACCTCCCCGCGGGACGCGGCCCTCGGCGGTCACGGGGCGCTCCGGGTCCTGTCCGTGGCTGGGGGGAAACCCGCCTGGATCATCACTGGTTTCTAAAAATGTTATTTTTGCAGCTTCCCCCCTTGCTGGAGGAGCGGTCACCCGGACCCGCAGAACTACGGGAGTTTGTTCTTAAAAATACCCCCCGCACCCAGGCTGTTAAACGAGCTCCGCTGCTGGCGAGCACGGGCAGCCGGCACCCCGGCGGGCCAGGGCCAGGGCCAGGGCCTCACGCCGTCCTCCTGCCAACGCGGGTGCGCGCAGCAAAGGCAGGGAAAACGAAAACCGTTGGGTGCCTGCCGGGAGGCGTTTCGGTACCGCGGGTCTGGGGTGGAAAAATTACCGGGGACCGGCTGGGCCTTGCACCGGCGACGCCGCCGGTCCCGGGAAGCGGCGGGCCCTGCACCCCCTGCCCGGCCGCTCACGCGCTCCCACGCGGCGTTCCCGACGTTGTCCCAAACCCGGGGCTGTTCCTGGCCGCTTCCCCCTGGCCCCGGCGGAGCGGGGAGCGACCGGGAGCACGGCGTACAGCCGCCCCCGGCTGCGCTGCCGGAGCCCCGCTCCGAGCCCGCCCGTCGCCCCCGCCCCGGTCTCCGCTCCCCTCGCCGCCCCCGGCCCCGGCCGGCTCCTCGCCTCCCCCGCCACCGCCACCTCCACCTCCGCCGAGCGACCGCGGCGGCCGCCCGGCTGCTGCCCGCCCCGCAGACCCCCGGCCCCGGCCCCGGGCTCGGCTCTTCCCCGGCGCGGCGGCAGGCAGGGCGCGGAGAGGCGTTTTTAAAGAAAACGTTTATTTACACGTCTCGGCAAGTACAAAGTATTATACATGGTCTGTGTCAACCCCAAATCTTCTTTATTATGAAACATAAGGCGCTTTCTCGAGAGTCGGTGGCGAAAGGAGAGGGTGCGGGTGCTGTTTCGGTGCGCTAAAGCTCGTCGCTGGAAAGGTGAGGACAAAACGGAGCGTGTGGTGCCTGAAAGGAGCCCTTATTACTACGGTGAATAAATTACAGCTGACATTAACTTCACCTGGGACAGATGGAAGCTACCGCTTTTCAGTTTAATAGGGTTTCCTAAGCTAATGAGTCATCACCGGCTCCACTTAGTCCCCTCCGCTAAGTGATAGGTAGGTATTTTTTTCTTTAGACTATCCTCAGAACAGGAAAAAAAAAAATAGCCTTTTGTTCCAAAGCCAACACAAAATACCTATGTTCAGATTTCGATATAAATAATCGAGGTTTTATATAATTCCATATTAATAGTGCCCAAAATCTCGATGCATAAATAAATTAAATTATTAACACTTCTTACAAAAAGTGACATATTTCCCTTCCTAGTGGAACATCGACACGAATATACAAGCGGAGCGCGGGGCCCCGCGACGGCAGCACCGGGCGGCTCGGCTCCGCTCCGCGCCGGCCTCGGGGAAGCGCCGCGGCGGCCCCGGCCCCG
>JAYKAV010001820.1:425196-597896 GCA_035582835.1 Phoebastria nigripes
CCCGGCGCGGCGCGGGGGGCGCCGGCCCCGGCGGAGGCCGTCGGGGGGGTTCCGCGGCTCAGCCCGCGGAGGGACGCCCGCCCCGGCGGTCATTAACACGGCTATTAAACACCCACCACCCCCCCCCGCGGGGACCGCCCGGTGCCACCCCCGGCCCCGGGCAGCGTAATCGGATTGTTCCCGCTCGGTGCGGCGGGTGCGAGCGGAGCCGCCATCAGCCGCCGCTCCCCCGGAGCGGAGCTAATCGGATTGACACGATCCCGGCAAGATGCTGCGGGGCCGGGCGGGGCCGCCCCGCGCCACCGGCAAGGGCCGCGGGCGCCCAGCCCCCGGGGGCCCGCTCCGGCCGGGCCGGCGGGGAGGGCGGGGAGGCGGCGGGGCGGGGGGAAAGAGAGAAAAGGAGGGGAAAAAAGGAAGGGGAAAAAAAAAAAAAAAAGGCAACGGGGGGAGGATAAATAAATAAATAAAGTGACACCCAGTCCTGAATCAGGGCAGGCTTTGTTAGAGAAAATTGCGGCTTGATCTGCATAATGGGAACTCGGGCTGCCCAAGGCTATCTTTTTATTGCATGTGTGTCTGCTGTTATCAATTTTGTGAACGATTTCACAGGGAGCCTGGCAGACTTGAGCTGGAATAATATGCAAAGATGAGCTTTGAATAATGAATGATGTGCTTTTAAACCAATTCCAAAGTGTCTGTGATAGTACAATATGAAAAGGGGTGGTAAGTAATAGTATATTTAAAAGGCGCTAGTATGTTTTTATTACTATATTTAAAAAGATATCTATATTATTTTTGTGAAATGGATAATATATCACAGAGTCTTTGATAATCAGCTAAACAATACATTTTTCTTTGGGAAAACTCTCCTGGTTTTACACAGTTAAATATAGAGTATCAGCGTACAGCTTTGTAACGCTCGGCTACCTTATTAAATATTAACTCTATTTTAATATTAGCTTTTAAATTTAATATGTTGACGTTCTGCAGTTTTACTTTAATTATGTTTTATAATTAATAACCCGGGACGTATGGTATCCTTAAATGCAGCCCTCCCGCAGCCGCCTCGTCTCCCTCGCCCCTCCGCGGGCTGGGGGCGCGCAGCCCCGCGCAGCCCCGCGGCACCGCTCCGGACCCGAAACCCGCCTCCGCTTCGCCCAGCGCCGCGTTTCGCTGGGGCCGGGCCGGGCCGCGCTGCCGGGCTCCGCTCCCGCCCCCCCGGGACTCCCCGTCCGCCCGGCGCGGAGCGAGCGGAGCTGCGGCCCCGACGGCGCGGCCCGGGCCGGAGCCGGCTCCCCGGCCCCCCCCGGCACGGCACGGCACAGTGCTACGACCCCCCAGCAGTGCCCGGGGCCGGCCGGCTGCCTGCCGGAGTGACCGTGGTGTGGGGATGGACTCGCCCACCCAAACCCGGGCTGCTCCGTGCCATCGGGGAGCCAGACCCAGCTCAGGGCTGGCCCTGCCGGGCGGGGGGAGGCAGCGGGACCCCTGGGCAGGCACGGGGCACCCACAGCGTGTCCCTAGCGCCCTGCCCCCATCACGGGGGCGCAGCTGCGTGCAAATAGCCCCGCACCCGGTGGGGCTCTGGCCAGGCCCCAGGCACGGCACAGCATGGCATGGCACGGCACAATACAGCATGGCATGGCACGGCATGGCACGGCATGGCATAGCCTTTGCATGGCATGGCATAGCCTTTGTATGGCATAGCATGGCCTTTGCGTGGCACGGTATGGCATTGCATGGAATGGCATGGCATGGCACAGCATGGCACGGCATGGCATGGCCTTTGCATGGCACAGTGTGGCATGGCACGAGGCCAGCCTGCGAGCGCCAGCTGCAAGCAGCCGGCTGCAGGGGTGCCTCTAACCCAGGCACAGGGAGGTGGAGCCGGTGCAGCACCAGCAGGACCATACCCGGCTGGGTGGGGGTGCACAGCCGGGCAGCCCCAAAGAGCAGGAGGGCAGCCACCGGAGCCACGCAGGCAGGGGGAGGCCGGGGAGGGAGAGCTCTGGGGGGCGTGCGGGGGGGGCTGTTGTGGAGCGAGAGGTGAAACATTGTCATTCCCTGTAAAACTCAGGCAGCGCATTGTACAAGTATTAACTGAGATGTAGTGCTGAGTGCACGGTGCCGGCAGAARGAAGCACGGCGCGGCCCCGCTGCCACGCTGCGGCATGGCTCCTGCGGCCCTGGCGGGGAGCGTGGCTGGGCCGGCTCTGCCAGGCTGCCCCGGCTGGGCTGATGCGGCAGTGTGGGTTCGGAGCGTGCTGCACCCAGCCACCTGCAAAGGCATGGGGGGACATAGTTGAGATGGGAAAAAAGTAAGTAACACTATGTAAGAGGAGTGACCACCTCCCCGGCACCACTGGGCAGAAGGGACGCCTGCCCAGTTTGTCACTGGGAGTCACTGGGGGCAGAAAAGCAGCATCCACCTCACCCATCTCCAAAACCCAGAGCTGCTCCCAGGCCTGGCTGCTGTGGGGGGGACATAGAGGGGGACGTGCCACAGCCCGCCATGGACACTGGGTTTGGTTATGGTGTGCACATGCGCTCCTCGGCCCCAGGAACATCTTTGGGCTCGGGACACAGAGGGCCCCGCAGGGAGGGCGTCCTCACAGGACCCACGTCCTCGCAGGACCTGCCACGTGCCCGGCAGTGGCTAAYGCCACCGTTCAGCTTTTCAAGTGCTTCCTGTAGGATGAGCTAATAAATACATGCRATGAAATCCGCACTGACCCAACCGCAAATGCCTCTGCCTTTCTAAAGCAAGGCAGCTCCATCACCCCTCTTCCACTGCAGCACCAGACATTTCTGTATCCACGTTTGGAGCAGGTTTGCCAGCAGTGACCCCAGCTGTGCCACCGGCACATGCTCCTGCGCGCCGCAGGCACCAACGTGTGCCGCATCCATGGCCGGGCCCGTGAGCTGTGCTGCAAAGGGAAAGAAACAGGGCTGCAGCTCCAGTAGCTGCAGCCATTCCTGGAAAGCAGAGGAGTGACGGGGATGGTCCCCTCTCCTGGGAATATCCCAGCACCGTGGAAAATGAAATCCCCATTGGGCGGTAGTTGGCAGTGCCAGGATGTTATTATTTAGTGCCTGGGAGCGGTGAGGACAGGAAGGTGGCATGGACTGGTGGGTAACGGCATGCAGAGGGACTTCAGCTCCTTCCCACCAAGGGGCCCTGGAGGTTCCCCAAGGACGAGCACAGTACACGGGAGCAGAGACAAGTGGTCCCTGTTAGGACCAGACCCAGCACTGAGCAGCTGGAGACCAGACAGAGAAGGACCATTCCCCATAGCAGCCTCAAGCCTCCCTCCCGCTCCATCATCCTCCCACCACCTTGGGGCCAAGGACAGATGGCACAACAGGGACCCAGAGCARCCCACAGATTTAAATCTGGCTACACCCCAAGAGAGTCCCATGCCACCCATGCCAGCCCGGCGCAGCGCAGAGCCCCCCCAGGGGTGGGCTTAGCCCCACGGGCTGGGGGGATGTGCAGCCCCGACCGGCACACACAGCATTCCTCTATGCAGCTCAGCCGCTCTGCTGTAAAGTAGCCTCGGTTAAATGTTTACTATCAAAATTTAGCGTGGGCCAAATGATCCATTACATCTTTTTTTTTTTTTAATGTTTACCATTAATTATTTTTAAAATGAGGTATTTTGTTTCTAAGGTGAGAGGGACAGGTCTCTGGGCATGAGACCAAGAGAAAACACTGTGGGGCTCCTCCAGCTTTTTCAAACCAGTAGGCAGCGTTTTATAATAATGGGCCGTTAATTGATGGTGCATTACTGCGCAGTTCCTACCGAGCTGCCTAGCRCAGCCGCCCGAGAGCAGGGGGCCGCAGCGTGATTGATGCTCTTGCAGGAAACCCAGGGGCAGGGCGGCCCATTCGGCCGCTCGGTCGGGCTCGAGCAGCCGCTGCGAGGCTGCGCAGAGGCCAGGGGGCTGCTAATAACCCCCCTGCGCCCGCCGCGGCTGCGCGCACGTGGGCTGCGATGCTGCGCCTGGCTGGAGAGGAGAAACCACCCCAGAGCTGGGGACCCTTCCATCCTACACACTTTAAACAGCCATACAGCCTGCAACCGCTGTGTGTACGATGTGGCTGTAGGGGTAGAGGTGTAAGTGCTGTGGGAAGTGTCCCCACCGTCCCYGGGGCTGTGGTGCCCGGCGGTGCCCACAGAGCTCATCCCGGGAGTCGGCAGCAGCAAATTCGCCTCTGACAAAGCTGTGAAAATGCAGGCTCAGGGTCTTCAGTGAGCCCAGGCAGTTAAGGGGTTGGATCACACCTGAAACCACTGAGCACGTGCTTCAACCACTGCTTAACTGCTGCGCYAGGGCTTTAGTCCAGTCCTCGTACYGCCTCGAGGAGCTCCACGGAGCATTGGCCAGCCCAGTGCATCCGTTCAGCTACGTTTCTGCATTTCTAGCTCCTCTCACATCACCRACCCTCTGGCTGTGCATGTCCTGGGCTGCCCTCCCGGCACGCTGTCCTGCATATCCAGGTGCCCAGAAGCTCAGATTTCTCCAAAGGCTCCTTCATTTGGGGCCTGGGACCRGTGATGGCGGCAGCAATCCTTGCCCGAGGTACTGCCTGACAGCTGGAAGCCAGTGCTTAGAGGAAGAGAGGTTTGACCAGTGTCTGACCTGCAGCTCTGGTCTTCAGCAGCGTCTTCACGCTGCCTCACTGCCACAAATAAATCCTCTTTCTTTAAAGGACACTAAAGGACACGTATCAAACTCCTCTGTTGTCCTCAGACCCTCCTTTAACATGCAGGAATTCACAGGTTGGGAAYTGGTCTCTATCCCTGGCAGCTGGGAAGCCTCGTGAGCCCGAACCTGCAGCAAGTGGCCRCTGCTGCCAGAGCCCAGCGCAGGGCTGCAGGAGGCACCGGTGGCTGCGGGGATGTGCCATCCCCTAAAGGCATCGCCCCTTGCTTCAGGTTTTGTCTCTTCCCGTAGGGTGACAGGGAACGGTGATATCTCGCTGCATGAGAAATAGCAGCAGATGCTGAGATGTTTCTGCTGTAGCTCCTGGTTTTGGCAGTGGATCTCAGAGTGGGCAAGGCCAGTCCTGTTCTCCACAGCCTTTTCTAGATGGATATCACGGGGTGAGGCTTCATACTAAATAAAATTGCTGCATAAACCCAACATATTTTTGAGTGTTTAGCACATCACTGATTACATACAATTTGTGTGGAAGTCAGCACGACAGAGGACACAAAGAAGTTGTTCCTCAGCCGTAGCCCTGGAAGTAGCATCCTTGCAGGGCCGGTGGGGTGACGCCGGGGTTCAGGCTGGAGAGGGACACGGGTGCTCTGCGTTCTGGCACGGGAAGGGGAAGGAGGAGGGGACAGTCGAAAGCAGCTTACGTGCAGCAAGCTGCTGCCTGAGCTTTCTGCCTGTACCCAGCTGCGCCCACCCGGGGGGACACACCGGGCGGGCAGGGGTTGAGATGTGCACACAGGAGGGTGATGTGGTCCTGTCCCTCGTACCTTCTCCTGCAGGAGAGAGTGACCCCAGGTGAGACACCGTGGGTCCTCCCCGTCAGGGCTGAGCCCCCCTGGGTGTGGGCCACCGCGGCCAACAGGCCCCAGGACAAAGCGCTGGCCTCGCTGCCACGTCCTGGTGATGGAACGGGACCCCGGGGTGTCACGCCTGTGGCCGTGCTTTCGCCGGCAGGCAGCTCGCTCCTCGGGGAGCAATGCCAGGGTCGGGCACTCAGCTCTTGGTGCTCAGCAGAGCGGAGCAGCAGTTTTGTCAGCCCACAAGGGTTAAATCAGCTGCTCTTTTTGTGAGGCAAGAGCTCTGGTGCTGCGGAGTCTAAAGGTCATTCCCCTCTGCCCCCTCCTTTAACCTCGGGAGGGCTGCACCTCTCCTGGCTCCAGCTGGGGAGAGCTTCACCCCACGCAGGCAGAAGGGGAGGGCCGGGGGGAGCTGAGGTCCACCCTCACCAGCCCYTTCCCCATCAGCCAAGGCATATTCCCTGTCCCCCTTCACGGAGGAGCTCAAGGCAGCAGCCCCATGAGCGGAGGCTGACCGGCTGAACATGGACACCGACAAACCTCCTCGTCCTCCGCGTCCCAGTGAGTGGAAACAGTTAAACCCTACTCACAGAGCAAACAGTTAAAGGTGGCTCGCAGCCGTGCCTTAGTGGTTTCAAGTCACATTTCAAAGCACATCTTTATGGGGTTGGTAACCTCAACCATTATATTAAAAAAGCCAACGCTTTGTCTTAGTTCAGAATCTATGCATCAGTCCATGAATGCCCGAGACGAGATGAGATGGGGAGGGTATGAGGGAAGCACTGGGGAAGAGAGCACAGAGGACGACAGGCAGAAGGGGCTYAATTTCTTTCTGCCATCGCTTATAAAATCAGGCTGTAGCGAAGGCAACAGGAATGTCCCGGTACCGGGGACAAACCCTGAAAGATGCAGAGACACCTGGTCTCCCTGAGCAGCAGCGCCAGCCCCAGCGCGAGGGAGAAGGCTGGAAGGCATCGCAGGTCTGTGCGCAAACCCAGGAAAGCAGCCGGTGTTTCAACGTGGCTTCCTTCTCTCTTTTATTCTTATTTTATATACCAACAAGCAGTTGCTGCCAGATTTTTCTACTAAATACACTTTTTTGTTGGGCAGATTACATTAGGATGGATGCCGCAGGTATCCATTAAGGTTTATTTATCGTGATAGTGTTTGGATCTCACGCTTATAAATAACTTATGTTATGGCTTTTGTTTGTAGAAATGTAACTTACATATTTTATTATGCTTTCTGTAAACCTCAAAAAGAATGTTGTCAAAGAAGCGCCTCTTAACAGCAGTCTAAACTATGGCACATAAAATCTACACTAGCATTATTTTTTAATATGGCAAGGAAGCGTGTTATCCCTCTACAGTTTGAAAGGTTTGCTGTCATCATAAACTCGTACTACAATAAAACATTAACAAGTCTAAGGAATTATTTTGTAAAGTGTGCATATACTGGTGGCTGAGTTTCTTCAAAGCCTCCTTATGCAAGCAGGGCAAGGTATTAGAACTTCGTGTTTTCCCCCAGAAAGCTGCCTTTGCCTGCTCTAGCAAGCAGAGCCTGACTTGTGGAAGGCTGCTCTAGGGCTGGTTTGTTCTCCCTCGCAGAGGGGCAGACACTTACCTGAGGTTCAGCGGTCGGCGCTTTTCACTGTAAAAATAGAAAATGCATTTGGGGGAGAATCAGACCTATTTTACAGTCCCAAGTTGTTTGCATCATCAGACAGGCTCGCATTGGTTTCTTGAGATGAAATCACTCGGGGGCCGAGCGGCGTCTCCTTTCTGACGTTTCCCATTCCATTGTTTCCACTTTATTTTAAAGGAAAAAAAAATCCAACCCCCTTAAGGCAATTATGTCTTCAAAAAAAAGTGTAAGGCATTACACATGCTTTGTAAACACGAGGAAATTCTGGGCTGTACCCCCTTTGACAGCGCCTTTTTAAAAAGCTGACAGTAAAGGCTCTCAACAAAGAATCTGGAGTCATAAAACACACTCTCTATTTGCTATGCTATCCATTTCCTAACCTAAAAGCAAGCGTATTTATACAGCCAGCTACTCTAAATAAGTTCCTGTTGTCAATTGTTAACCAAGGCTGAAACGCTGCTCAAATACGTGTCTCGAGTTTGCCCGGTTTATAAGATGCTCTTTAGAATCTCACTTCTAAGTTATAGCAAGGGATGTGTTAGAAGGGAAGTTTTAGAAACGTACTTGAGCGCTCCGGGGAGTCAGTAGCCGTATATTAAAGCAAGCCCTAAAGTCTGAGTGCCGAGTTATGAGGGCACACGTCCTCTCCTTTTCAATATGCAAACTCCAGCCCTCAGCAGAGCAGCTAACTGAACCAGGAAACAGGCTGGTTTGTGAGCACATGCTGATGGTATGCAACCGCTATTTATTTCCGCCGTACGGCAAAGAAAACGGAGACACAGAACCCGTTAGGCTTCATCTGAGCCTTTAATGCCAATGTATGGAGCCGCAAGGCTACGGAAGGGTTTATCCAGCAGAACTGCCCGAAAGGAGGCGGCACCGCTCGGCACTGAGCTCTGCACCCATCGGCAAGGTGACACGGAGAAACCTTTCCCCAAGTCCCAGCTCACACAGAGACCTGCACACGCGTTCATGAGTTCAGTTCCGCAGCTTTTAAAATCTGACTTGGCAGCACAGATTCCAGTTTCCTTTAAGGATCGAAATGAAAAGGGAATGACTGTACTAATGCGTACGCATTTGATGTGTTGATAATGGTCATACACTTTCCTCAAAGTTTTCAAACCTCGGCACATAGCATCGGGCCGCATGTAGAAACACCCCAAATCCGCAGCTCTTCAGTAACCTCAACTGATTCTTTTCTCAGGTACTCAGCACTTTTGGAAATCAGAGCCTTTGGCTGCAGATTAAATACTTTCTCCAGCTGAGCTTAAATGTGAGAACTGCTTAACAAAATTACTTCCTTTCAGATTTAGTTCCTGCAATTTAAGAATGTGCAGAAAAATAACAGTTGCAAAGAAAAAACTGGAAAAAAAGCTGTAAGAAATACAGGTATGAACTTTTCCTCCCTGTTGGCCATAATTAAAAATTCCCATTCTTATCTGAGCAGTTGTGAAATATTACTAAATACGCAAATGTAAGCAAGCATGAAAAACACATGAAATCAATTATTTACGTAAGAAAAAAAAAAAGAAAAACCCAACCCAATTCAAGCCCAATAGCAATACTTTGTAACTGCACATACTAGCTTTCCTACGTTATAAACTAATTGGCTTATTGCTTAAATAGTTCTAATTTTTGTTAGATCTTGCTTCAGTTCATTTGTGTATTTCCTCAGCCCACACAGTACCTCCTGCCCACCACAGAACAGTATTAATCGTTCCCCACAAAACCAGAGTGGCGAGTGCAAGTGTGAGCTTTGGACTGGAGGAGGGATTTTGTTCTGGTACACACCGAACTCTGCGATCCCCGACAGGTGAAGACAAATCTGCTGAATTTGCTGTTTCAGATGCATGCGTTCATCTTCATTGTGCCACGTGCCATTTAAATATGGGCAATAAGACTCTGCAACTATCTGCTTTCTTTTTTGTAGTAATGGATAGATTTTATTCTTTTTAAACAGTGTTTTAACAACTTTATTTTCTTCTGTGTTTTTTTTTTTTTTTCAATTTCCAAAGACCTGGAAAATATGTACTTTTGAAATTAAAATATCACCAGTACTTCATTAAGGCTTGCTCCGTCACCTCTTATTTTATTATGTGCAACATTCTCAATTTTCTTGCTATACTTACAGCCTAAAATGTTCATTTTTAGTCTTCTACTTTGTTGTCCGCATTGTCATTAACCACCAGTGCCGAAAAGAAATATATAACATTTTGTAGAAAAATAGTAATTTTATTATTTCAAAAAGATGTCATATAAAATTTGTACTGGCTTTCATCTCATTTTCAAACAAATATGACCTCAGAGTGAGCTTGGAGTTTTTCATTGATGAGATATTATTTACTATTATGTGTAGAACTGAGAATCATTAACTGATATAAGTTTAGAGGAATGCATATTTATTTTGTTCTTTGGTTAAGTACTGTTTCTAAACCATTTCATAGAGATAAAACAACAGGATAATAAATTTTGATAAGAAAGGCTGAAAGTGTTCTTCAAACTAAGACTCATTTTCCATTGCTTTCACTATTATAAATCCTTACATTTAGGCCAGAGATATAAAAAGGCAGAAGATATCTTAAAAAAATAATTTTCACAAGGGTCAAAAATCTATCTAACAATATAACAGGGTCCCAAAACTTTCAGAGTTGGTTTATTCGTCAGTGCTCTGTTTCCAAAGTTATTGTCAACTCATCATATCTAAACTGCCGGGATCCGAGGCCCCTTCGCTGCGCAGAGCTTCAGCCATGTCTCTTCGAAAAACCGACATATTCTGAGTGAACCTGGGAAAAAAGAGAACCCAGATGTTTGGTTAAAGGAGACCTGATATCGAAAGATGTATTTCAAGAATCGGTAAAAAGAGTAACTATAATGTAAATTTTAAATTGAAAGAAAAACAGAGGAAAATTCACAAACAAAATCACTAGGCGCCCTCAAAAACCAGTCCTATAAAATAACAATGAGCATGTAAACACGTATGGGCAGCATTATAAACTCAGCCTACCAACAGCGCAAAACATTTTAAAAGTCAGCTGGGAAATGTATGCAACGAGAAGCCTTTCCATCTCACGTGACTCAGAACACGTCCTTTCTCCCAAACCTCCAGCAAAGGGCTCTTTGGGACATGTCCAGATGGTCATCAAGGCCAGGCTCTCTCAGACCTACCTTCCTCCCTCATGAGTGGTGTCAGAGTTCAACCCGTCTCCCAGTGAAACGCGGTACCATCACCCATCTGGCACAGAATGAATTCACAAAAATATTCCCCAACAGTTCTCTACTGGCAGGTGTAGGACGGGAAATCTGTCCAGTGTCATCACACCTGAGACTGAACGACAACTGTGACTCAGTTTGTACGACGGCCCAAATCTGATCTACTCCCTTGGTCTACCCTTACCTGAAATGAAGAGTTTAAATGCCATTTATCACATCTCATGTATGTATTTAAAAAAAAACCACCCAACCAAAAACCACACAAAAAATGATTTAAAATGTCAGAAACATATATTGCACCCTGCATTTAGGGTTTTTCAAATGTTCTTTTGTTTGTTGTCTCAATGCTCTTTGCTTTGATTGTGTCAGACTTTGCTGGCTCACTATAGCGAAGCTAATAAAGTTTCCCGAAGAACGGCTCCTTAGGGCTCCTTCCTGCAAAGGACTGGTGGACAGGTACTTGCAAAACTGATGGGATCTCAGCAAAGGTCTCTTTGTAGGACCAGGGGTAATAATCCTTCCCGACTGCCTCCACTGTACTGTACTTTATGGGTATGTCTAGCAGCAGTGTGGTAAACTGGGGCTTGCTGTGTGTGGAAATACAGGATGCAATTATGAATTCATTCTTTATTCTATTCGTAATTTTTTACGTTTGTGCTTATTTCCTTACTAATGGAAATTGATTTCTGCTCAGTTTTAAACAATCACGGTTAAAAGAAGCCTCCTGTTCCACAGAATAAATCTGAGAAGGATTACAAATCAAGAGCTGAAAACAGAAAAGCCATCGTATTAACTCATGCTGCTTGTTGGGGAAGTGATGGCTTAAAAGTCTTCCCAAGTTAGACAGGCGGATGCTACTGAGACAGACGAGCTGCTCATTCGACCGAATTATCTCTATCTCCCTTGCACCTGCACCCATCCCTCCCCGCCTGCACTTCCACAAAAGCTCTCCGAGAGCTTCTGCACCACTGCCTATCCAAGAGTACTCCACAGCGCTTCGAGATGAAAATCCCCTTTAAATCCACAGATATTTGACTCTAACACTTGCCAAATCTAGTATTTGCTGGCAGCCCAAGTGATGGAAGCCTCTGTCTGTGCCCTGAACAGGGAGAGCAGAGACAGCAGCGCTGGATTCCCCACGCTGCCCAACTACCATGCCTCGCTGCCTGCCCGGAGGTGACAGGGGAGCTCGGCCTCCTGCCCATCCACCTTCCCTGAGCCGAGGCTAGTTCTCAGAATAGGACAGCTCAGAGAAACTTCACATCAAAGTATGTTTTTCTCAGAAAACAATGTTATCTTAAGGACTTCTTGCCTTCAATAAATACAAGTAGACAGGGAACTAAGAAACTATCTAGTTGTAAGAAGGAGTTTTACTCAGTTTTTTGTTGTTTGGTGGTTTTTTTTGTTTGKTTGGTTTTTTTTTTTAAATCCTGAAGGACAGTTGAGTCAAATGACTCCCCTTGGCATTTACAGCTCTAAGGTCAGACTACGTCCTATAGCCCACCACTGCCAGCTCAGTTTTCCTTTAACAGGCATTCTCCTCCATCCCGATGGCTCTCTGCCTTTTCCCCAGGTTTTCTGCTGATACAAGTTACACAGAAAGTCTGTCTGATTTATTAGTGCCATGGATGTGATCTCTGTGCTTCTCTGGGTTTGCTTCCAAATTCCCCCGTCTCTGGCTATCATCCACAGTCAGGCCGTAAGGAACTTACACCTTTAGTACCAGAATTTAATAGGAAAATGAAACAAAATTGTGGAGACCATAATTAGCACAAAACTATTTAAGAATTAAACAAGTTCAACGTAATTTTCACACCAACAAACAGAGAAGTCAGAGAAACAGAATCACCAAATGGTTTTAGCCATCACTTCTCTCCAAGCCCCTTTCCAGTTTGTTTCAGGCTTTCCAGGAAGTTCCACAGTCTGGGCTCAGATTGTGTCTCTATACTTTCAAGGTTTGCTTTGGTTGAATAATGCACATGGAAGAGAAAATGAAGCTAGCTAGTTAACAAAACGTTAGCGTGACCATTAAATGCAGACACACTCGCCATTGCTTTTGTGAAGGCTTCTATTCTATTTTCCAAATGAGGGCAAGATTGGGTGAATTTGATTCATGTTAAAAAAAAAATAAAATCCTTGCCTCATTTATCTGCAACGTGTAAGTGGCCCCACTGGATCCCTTCTCATTCTGGCATTTCACAAGCAGTTGCCTAACCCCAACACCAGCAAGAAAAGGCTCTGTCCGAGCAACAGCACTGCTGGAGGCTGAAGCAAGTGTTTTATCAGAGGGGTTTAAGGTTGGAAAAAGGAATCTCTGAGGCTCACCTGCTGAAATAAGGCAGTTTTTCCCAAGTGAAAAAGCAGCAGCTGCAGCCTGGCAAACGTTGACTTTGGGATTAAATTAGGAAATACATTTCTGACCAAGAAAATGCATAATTATCAAATGTTCAAGCTCTAACTGTTAAGTCTAGGGATGAATTCTTTGATAGGATATTATCTTCCTTCCAAAAGGAACTGCAGTTTAAGGCTACCTGGAATACTTCCTATGTTATATTTTTTCCAGTTAAAGTTTCCATTTGTCTTTTATTCTTTCAGCTTACTTATGTGTTATGAACTTACCTGTCTCTGTTCTTTACCAAAAGGTTTTGCTCGACTCCTTCCATAAGATTCCTGAAGCACTGGTCAAGAACTTCACGTTTGTTGTCAGGCTGGCTGGTTATCAAGGTTGCCCTTAGTTCACTGAAGTACTGTGATAGTAAAGCAGAGAGTATTAAAAATGAGGTTTGGAAATTTAAACCCAGAGTTACTCATCCACATCTGGAGCACTCTTAGAATCATAGAATCATTAAGGTTGGAAAAGACCTCTAAGATCACCAAGTCCAACCATCAACCCAACACCACCATGCCCCACTAAACCATGTCCCTAAGTGCCTCATCTACACGTCTTTTAAATACTTCCAGGGATGGTGACTCWTGAGCAAGTGCTTCATACATTGCCCTCTGGGAGAGGAGTTTGGCAAACAGCAYGCAGAGGTCTGTCTGAGTCGGGTTTCAGATGCTGAAGTGCACCAGCTTCAGCCGTATACCATGACTGAAATTTAGTGCTAACAGGTGACGTGCCACTTTACCAGTGGGAACCTAACCAGTTCCAATACAGAAAGCCACCTAAGAGAGGTGGCAGAAGCATCCTTGACTACTTTTCAAGTCTTTTCAGAATGGTGCAAACTTGTGCACTTCACTGTGGGCTCTAATCACTTCAGTGCTGTGATGAGACAGACTCACCTGTGCTTCTTTAGAAGCTAAGTAATCTATGTGATTTTCTATATACTATTCCCATTATATTCTGGCAGATTTATAGACTAGTTAAAATAGAACTTTYTATCACATTAGAAAAATCTAGATTCAGTCTAGAAATACTGAATGGGAGGGGACCTCCAGTGTTATCCACTACCCTACTACTACAGCCAAGCAAGTCACATAATCCTGTATAGTCTTTATTATATTGGCTGTGTCAGTCAAAGTCTTATGGCCTTGGGCGTAAGCACATCATGGTATAAGCACTGATATATACAATTATTCAGAGGAGAATGAACTATTCTGATGAACCTGTGCCCAAGTACGTGGCAGAGTTTCTGAGCAGTCTGATATTGCAGTCAAGAATAATATTGCCGGTATTCCCCAAATTTCAGGTGTATAACAAGAGAATTTGTTAAAGGTAGGATGAAAATCAGGTTCTAGTATGCAAAATTCAGTAGACTTTTGAAGTTAATGTAACTTGTAGGGTGTCGTAGAGACTGTCAGAAAGCACAGAAGTCTGTGATTTGTTTGCTTGATTTTTTAAATCCTTTAACAGGTTTAAAGCCATTTAAACCTTAAACAAATCTCAGATTAAACACACAACTTTTCCGTCAAAACTACAGCTCTCCTGTGCACATGAAAAAATATGGGATAACAAAAGAAAATGTAGTAAAAGCATAGCACTCTAACACTAAGCCCTGACAACCCAACAGGATTATAGGAAGCRTTTGCTTTGATGTCTGCTTGGCAAATTACTTGCCCTCAATCCAGTTCCTCTCAAACCAGAAACATCCTGTATTACGCATCTTTGCTGACCACTGCAGCAGTACTGGAAGTGAAGGCAGCAGCTGATCAAATAGCTGGGCCCCAAACTACTTAGGAACTCAAAACTGAAAATCACCTGGGAGCTGGTGTGAAAGATGAAATATCTGCCTGCAACAAACACACTCCCAGCAGCTCTGTCTCAAGGTGACAAATGCAGAGTTCAATGTAGAGAAGGCCACAACCCCGAGATCTTGTCCAGCATCCACAAGTTGTTTTTAGAAAAGAGGCATTCCAAGAACTTTTTCAGTCAAACCCACAATGGAAAGTATTAACAGCAGCCTCAACTAACAGCAAGGAATAACATCTCTGCCTACCATTAATGAGTACAGCATCCCCCTGAAGATCACTTTTCAACACTATGGAGCTGTTCTGAGCCCTGGGGTTTCCAGGGCTTCTCTGCAATAACATCACTTCCGCCTGCATACTCGAATGCCTGTGTTCTTCAGTTGAGGGACGACAGCAAAGAGGAGATGCTGTTGCTACATTATCAGGATACAGAGGGCTTTTTCTGCCAAGCTCTTGCCACTAGGATTTAAATTAAATTTGCCGCTGCACTTCAGTATGGGAACAGTGCAGGAGCCACCTGCAACCATCCCATTTCATACTAAGCTGATGCTGTCTCAAAAGATTTAGCGTTGTTTTAGGGTGGACTCTGAGTACGATACCCATTTTGGCATAATTACCCCTACTGGTGCAAGCATGTGTAAATCCCAATTTTTCTGAGTCCCCAGGTAAACCTGATGCCTTCCCTTTGAGACGAATTATGGGCAAAGAAGATCTCATTAAAACAAAAGACGACGTGAACAAGCAATAAAACATGGTAAATGTGTGCTTGCTATCTCAGGAACTGTAGAGACAGAGACCCTACCTGAAATAAAGGAACCCCTTTCCAATAAATAAACCAGCAGTGCACTGAAATGAGCTAAGAAAAGATGACTTTTACAGCCGTATATAAGTACATGTCCTACTTTTTCCAAACACAAAATAAATAACCTTGATGCAAAAGGGGCAATACAAATATTGTAAATTCTATTTCCTGTTCTCCACCCTTCCAAAAGAGATGTAAGGCTTGTTCGTAAGTGAAGGTCCTTGTACATATCCATGTCTGCTAAGCAAAACACATAATCATTAGAACTAGTCTAATTTCAGTAAAAAGAATATTCTGCCAGTCACAAATTTATTCCTTATGATTTACAGCTCTATGGTTTTATCTTCAAGTGAAATATTTAATTTCTCCTTATACTGAAGCATCAAAACCACATAATTAATATGTAGTCAGGCTAATACTTAAACGCTATAAATCAGAAGCATTATATAAACAAAAGTGTCGTCTTGAACAAGATTGGGAATGCACAAAACTACTTATTTCCCACTTTTATAATGATGCAGTGACTCAGAGCAGATAGAAAATGATTAGTTTTCCTTCCAAAGTAGGAAATATTGCTTCCATCTGTAAAGTATAATATTGTGATGTCATAAAGTTTTCCTAAACACTGAATTTGCCCTTATTCCCTCTCAATCATTTTAAAAGAACTGCTCTCTCTTATAGAGCTTGGATTTAAATCACAATAACACACCAAGAAGATGAATGACAGTGCTATTGGATATGGCTAAAATTGGATCCTTCAGCACAGGTGAATGATGAGACAGCGCTTCTCTTCTTGATATATTTTCTTCTTCTATTAGTTTCCTTCCATAGCTGGGATTTCAGTTTGAATTTTAATGTATGCGGTTGCTGCTAATCTTAGTGTCTTATTTTTTTCCAGCACCCTCTTATTGTATAGACAATTCATTCTCCAAAGCAGTAATACACTGAGGCTTGTGACTGCCCAAGAGATAAAGCAATTCAGAATAAAGTTAGAGCTAGCTCTGAAGTATAGCGAATACAACAGGTCAATATCTTCAGAAACAATGCCTTGCCATACAAAAAATGCACACATTTAGATCAACTCGCATTCATTTACTCAGATGGTTTCCATTTCAGACAATATTGTCTCTATTAAGTCACCAGGGAAACATGATGGGTATATCCAAATTCATAGTTTCAGATTTTATTGAAAGGGCAAATTGCAGAGTATTTCCTGGTTTACAGAATCTGCCACAGATGCACACAATCCAAATTGCAATCAATGCGAGTACTTAAGTGTAAGCACTCAGATAATACCCCCCAAAGCTAGTTGCTCCTGTGAAACCTTTCAGGAAAAGAAATTGGTTAACTATTTTTCTAGGAAGCAATTTTTCTGATGTGATTTCCACAGTGTTCTTGTTTCATATTTCTATCTAAAAGCCAGATCAGCTTGCATAACTTCTATTCCTGCTTAATTCTGGAAAAGTGAAGACATAAAATTTATTAAAAAAAGGTTAATTATATAATTGCATGATCTAAGGTTGGGTGTAAAAGTTGGGGTAAAAGTTTGAGAGGATTTTTCATCAAAATGAGGCCACTTAGCCTTTGTGCACTAATCTGTAAAATACCTATACAGTACATGAGCTGAACCCTACCCTCCACTCCCAGGGGGCATAAGAGGGCAAGGGGATCTGAAAGGGCAACAGGCAGCTTTGTTCTACGTGAAATAATTATTTCACCTACTTGGCACGTGAAGAGTGCATCTGGTGGAATTTCTAAAATACTCACTTTCTCATTGAGAAGTATAAGTCCGAGCAGCGGTCTTGACACAGACCATTGGTTTCTGCAGTCTTCAAAAATGATGGTGTTCATTAGGATTGACATCATCTGAAAGAAAATTCAGTTAGTTTACACGAATATGGATACTGTTGTTATACTGTGTGATGTGGTGAGAAGGAAAAATTAGCGAAACCGTTACTAACCATGCTGAAATCACTGATATTTCATATACGAGCATGGTGTTACAAAAGTCATTCTTCCAAACAAATATTTCCATCACCAGAACTACCAGGTGAAGGAAGTTAAAGAAAACAAATGTCAAAGCTGGGCTCCAAAGAAAAATTTGAAATGAAAACAAATACGAATTGAGATTTAGAGCGGTGTTAATCTAAGGTACAGGCTTTGATTTTACTACAGAGATTTGTCCTGTTGTCATGCTACTTCTAGGAGAGCAATACACGTGTGACCAGTAATCTGTGTTAGTTTCAGATTAATCCCTAGGTGCTCTTCAAGATTCTGGTTTTCTCATATCCACCTTTCTTCATGCATGACAATGCAAGGCATTTGAAGGGAACACTCCCTATTTTGATGAAAGCGATCCTGATTACAGCAAGAAGTCTATAAATCTATACCATTTCCATCCCAGTTACAAATCCTGCCCCTGATTTTAGACATTTTACTTTACTTCTGTGACTTACTTTACGGAGCTCTACAGCAGGGATAAAGCCACTTCATCAACTTTATAAAGCACTGAGATCTATCAACTCATACAATTAAGTTCTACTGGCACTCAAAGTGAAGGTACATAATTCACTTTGCTCGTTGGCTGGCATGTACCCAGAGCATTCAGCTAATGCCACATGGAGTATTCTCCCTCTGAGGCCTCTTCTGGTCTTGCTGTGCTTCTATATCCCTCGTGTGTGTAGCTAGGAAGGGTAGGACTTATTTTAGGGATTGGTACAATTTTTGTAAAAAGAAATTACAAAATAACTATAGAATCCATTTAAAGATACAATGCTCTAAGATATCCTGGAGATACGTTAGTCCAAAATGCCAAAGGCCACAACATATACGAACCTAAAAACATTACTCAGACATTAAACACAGTGAAAATTTGTAAAATGTCACCGGTAAATAGTTTGACTCACATTTATAAAATATCTACACCCTAAAACCAAACAGAGAGGAAGTAGAAAATCATTAAATCATTTCTTCTAGGCCAATGAGTAGCTATGAGCAGGGTCTCCAGAGAGCTGCCACACTGCAAACTACCCTGTAATAACTGACCAAGACGAAGTCAAACAGCATGTTTCACTAAATGAAAAAGATGAATCCTAGCACTACAAATCACCTGGAACAGAGATATCCACAAATCATTTGAGCTTTCAGGTTAGAAACATACGGTCTGGCATGGGAAAGGCCAATTCTTCACCTGACTTCACAGTTTATATATCAGGCAAACTATTTTCCATTACTCATAGGACAAAACCAGTTCTATACTGCTTTGGAACTAAAGCAATCAATTCAAAACCTCTGCATGAGCACTAATAGGGGCTTGTTTTCCAAACATGAAGAATAATTACAACTTCTTATAATTCATTCATCGCCAGGCTTTCATCTCCATAGCTTGTAACAAAGCCAGCTGTTAGGACAGAAGCATTTTTTTAAGTTATTAAACAAACGCACTCAAGCTGTGATTTAGTTAGAGCATCACGACTGACATACCTGTATTTCTTAGAAAAAGTGCTATGCATGTAGAAAGACTTCCAACGTGATGCTTAATCTAAAAAGGGCATGCTCAGAGACAAGTTCACAACTGAACCAGAGGGAAAGTGCCACCTCTTCAAACTCCAGCTTTATCAAACAACTCATGAGGATGTCTTTAAGGTCTCTAGCCCAGAATTGCTACTAAGCTGAAAATGAACTGCAAAGCAAATATTTTAGGAAAGTTTTTGGCCTAAATATGGAAGACGACCAAAATGTCCAAAATTTACCTGGGAAACACTTACTTGTCTCTGTCTTATACTACTGCATGAGTAGTACAGACAGTACTGAAATAAGCAAGGAATATGATGAATGTTACAATCCATAAAAACAAAGCCAGTATAAAGCAATCTACGAAACAGTAACTATTAATTGTGTGTTTTGATATTGGCCAACCAGGACAGGAAGCAGTGAAAGCGTCCCTCCTACTTCCAAGCTTTTCCTCTGATAAGATCCTACTATCAAACATTTTTAGTTTCACTTCCGACTCTAAGGATTAATGAGAGAGAACCCTTTTAGAAATCATTAGCCGTGCAGGGAACAACACTGCATTCAGGAGTTAGCTAGGTCTCGTACCTGGCCATGCATACGTCCATCTTCTTCATGGGTCAACCCACTCCTTTCAGTTAAACTAGACAGTTACAACACCACCAAGTGCTAATACTTTCACGCAAAGCTGCCTCTGTTTAAAGGAGCTGCTGGGACTAGTGCTACCACTGCACTAATATAAACAAGGTTGTAACATCCACCCATGAGCTCTCTGGAACAGTGATTAATGCCTCTCATGAAGTTATGTAAGTTTATTACTTGCAGAGGTGGACAATTTGGAATCCTATCGTGTTGTCTTTGCAGATATCTTAGACATCCCACTTCCTGCAAAGATTTAGAAAAAAAAAAATCAAGGTGTATGGCTCGGTATTAAGAGTTGCATGCATAAAATCGGGGCAAACCTATCTATCACATCAAGACCTCTGTTGGAGGTTGTCAGGAGTGCATTACAGCATAGGCAGAAGACAATCAGCAATTACTGAGCCCAATTCCACCAAGATGAAGGGCACCAAAATCCATGGTAACAGCGTTAAACTTCCTTTTCCCRTTTTCCATGTTCTTCTATCACAACTAGTGCTGCTGCTTTGTTTTACTCCGTAGCTTTGGTTTCCTGTGCTACTTCTGGCATGAGCCTACAGCAAGCTGTTTGCATTCCAGATCCTTCTTTGTTTTACAGTGCTGCTGACACACTCCAAGAGAGATTGCACCAGCAAACAAGTGCTAGGAGACCACCCCTGCTGGAAAGAACTTCTGTCTAAGGGAGGCAGCCTGCACAGATTCATCTGCAAGGCAATAGAGCTCGTCTGGACAAGGTTAATGCTATCTTATAACGAAGCTTTGCCTCAGCAAACAGCACTGTTTACTGGTGATGTACCAGACTTTAACTCTTTCTTGGGCAGAGGTATCAGGCTTTCATTTAATTTCACTAATTCTCCCTCTCCCACCTCTCTACTATTTTCACATAACATAGAACAACTTCTTCCTACATTGACAAGTGACATCCTCAGCTTCCTCCTTCAGACCTCGCRTGATCAGTGATTTGACTCTGTTGTAATCAGGAGAAACAGGTCGACCCATGCAGAACGAATTTCTAGGTACTTGACACACAGCTCCATATATATGCCCATTTTTGTTGCTCCCCTGAGTTGTCAGGTCATGAAGGAACTGAAACTCTTTTAAGCTTCCGAAGGAGGCTCTGAAATAATGTGCCGCCTTCTTCATATTTCATTTGCTGACACACATTTACATATATTTGTATTTATGGTGGCAACATGTACAGAAATGATAACCGCAATTTTCTGAAGATGAGATCTTGCCCAATAACATCTACAAATGAGGAGATTAATGCAGTCGCCCAGCCAGCACCGCTGCCCCAGAGCAGCCCTGCTCGCTCCCAGGCCACCAGCTGGACCCAGGTACCTGAGCAAGCATTCAGCAGCCAACAGCAGCAGCACTGTCTGCATTTTTATTTCACTTCTTTTGAGAACTGCAGAGCATTTTCCAGATGTTAGTTAGCTTCAAAGTGTGCCACTGAGATACATCAGCATTACCATCACATTTTACAGAGGGGCTGTAAGTCTGTATGCAAAGCCACAGTGATACAGACTGAGCCCAGGGCACCCCCTCAACTTCCGCAGCTCCTTCCAGCCATCACCCAACCGTGGTCATGCTGTTGCTAGAGACCTGCATTCCCTCTCATCGGCCAGCAGCAGAAGCTGGTGGGGTTCAGGTGGACTTGCATGTATTTAGTGTGCAGGTGTCAGAGGGAAACCCATGCTATGGTACACCCTCCTTGCTCCACCTTTGCCAAAAGTCTCATTGTCTAAATGGAGATCACAAAGCAACTCAATGGCAAAACAAAGCACAGAGCACAGAAGCAGAACTGATCAAACATATGGATTTTTTGTTTTCTAGGTGGAAAATACCCCATTGGTAGAAACTGAAACATTTTGTTTCAGGAAAATGACTTCTCGGATCCTGCCACAGAGCCACTGCAGCGCAGCGGCACTCCAGCAGCCGGGGTGGCTGCCTGAGGCGTGGGGCAGACTCCAGTCCTCACACTGCCTCAGGCAGAAAACAAGGTCTCAAGGTGGGGAATGAGACATTAAAAAGGAAGGGGGTGGGGGAGCAGATAATCTATTTTCTACTTAGTGCAAAACAGCAACCTTGCCTCTGTTCTCTTATCTTAAACATAGGGCATCACTTTATCTGGTTCAATAATGTTTCTCCTGACACATTTGTTCTTTACAAAAGGAACTATTGACAGAACAGGCAAGAATAAAGAACTGTTCTTCCAATAAATTAATTCTTCAGAGCCTCTCTTCCTTCAGAGCCTCTTTCTTTCTTGGGTGGAGGAGGAAAACGTTGGTCAAGATAATCCTCATGAAAACTGTTTCTAAAGGAAGCTGGAAAAGAAGCTGCCTTTCCATTAAAAAGGCTTTTTTTGCTGCTCCATGTTATCAATAGAGAGCACTTCCATCATTGCAGGTCCCATAACTCATTTCTCTCTCCCGTATGTTGGGATAAATATTTTATTCTGCTGCAACTAATCACATTTTAACATAAAGAACACTACGTTAACACCAGAGACAGCAGTATGTATTCCTTTGCAAAAGATTTAGAATGGTCTAAGAACATGCACAGCTTTTAACCAAACACTTGGCTGGTAATAACACTCCTTTTTTCCATTCAGACCTGAAAAAGATTCACATTTTCATTGTTGAGCATATGAAAGTTGGTAGGTTTTTATAGCTCTAGCTTCAGACAAGTCCACTCTTAATTTAGGAGCTGTGATTACTAATTTAAATGTCCTTTGGAGTTCTCAGTTCTTTCATCATCAATTCTTCCTATATCAATAAATGGATCATCATTTACTAATAATATTAGGAAGATTTAAATGCTCCAAGATTATTAAATACCTTAAATTTTAATCTATTGTTTTAAAATATTTATTTTACTAGAAAGCCTAACTTTCAGATTGGTATTTTCCATGTTCAAAGCTAAAATTTCCAGATGAAATAAGAAAACTAAAGACTTTATTTATTATGAAAGTGAGAACCAGCCCATTATTCCTGAAATAAATATTTAACTGTCAGAAACAGTAAATCAGTTGAGATTTGCACTATATAAGAGTTTAAGAATCACACGTCTTGTCCCCCTGCATTATAAAATTACATTAGACCAACAAAGAGCTTTAAATAAGTTGTTCCGGAGCAGCAGAAGCACCGAAGGCTGGTGCTGTGGCTGACGTGGGCAGCCTTGACTTCTAGCACCGAATAATGGGCCGAGTTACATTACAGCAGCTTTCCTTCTGGACACCCTCTCAACTCTCTCCCGTCCTGTGGCTAATTTTCATTACATGTATAGGAAGAGGGGAGGAGTTGTGGAAGGAAGGAGGGTGGGAGAGAGAGAAGAGGGCATCAGACAGAAAACAGAGGCAGTCCATGAAACCGGGCTAACGCAACCACAGAGCCCTTCCCAACAGCCTTTCTGCTCTGAGCTTTCTAAGCTACCCTCAGACCAAGCTTTTCTTTCAGCCTATATAGCCTAGATTCCTCCAGATTTCTGTTCACAGAATATAGCATTTCACCCTATTTATACATACTTCCAATATATATACATGTAAATAAACATTAATAACTAAAATTTCATGATTCAACAGCTGAAGCTTAAAGAAGCTGCAGGAATTATCAAGACTTAATAAAATTGTGAGGGACCCAATCTTATACGTCAATTTGGAATGGTTCAATTGGGTCTGGCCTTTTTGTTTCCTTTTATGAAAAAACTAAGGTATAATTGGCTGAAAAAACCCAATTCTGATGTCAGGACAAGGCATCTGGGTGGCACACTGCATACCATGAACTAGTATGTGCCTGCAGCTGATGGACTGAAATATGATTTAAGTGTATCTTTCACAGGGTATTCCTACCAGTTACATGTTACGTCCTGCTGGGAGTCTTTTCTCCCAGTGTTCAGAAGGGATGAAAAAGGGGTGGGTATAGATGTGAAAAAGGAACAGTTACAGAGAGTGCGGAGCTTGGCATTTTCCTGGATATGTCTTTAGAACTGGCCAAAGGGCTGAGTATGGGAGATTCACTTGAAGTAGGTCCAAATCATGAGCCAGCAGAAATAATCATAAAACAAAATTGTGCTAACTTATGTCAAACCTGACTTTGTATCTGAAAGAGAAGCATGAGCACATACTCATTTAGGATGATAGCTTAATGCTAACGACAAGCACCTGCAATGTGCCCATTAAATTTACTACACCAGATCCACCGCAGTTTTCTATTTTTTCACTGTTAAAGTAAACTGTCGTATGTTAATAGCACAATAATATAGACCAGTAGTGCAAAGTGGACTTTTCAAAACTAAGGCTTACTTTCATCATTTCCTACCTTTAGCCAGTAGTGAACTGCCTTTCAAGCAGTCGACAGAATCACAAAGCAGATGTTTGTGCTACGCTAGGGAGTAACCGCAACAGAGCTGGAACACAGGCAGCAGCTACATCCTGCACACGAGCTGTTCACAGCCAAAGGTTTTGCCCTACACTAGCACATTTGCAAACAGCAATTTTAATCTCTTCCCTCTAATTTGAGGGCATATTCTAACATGACAGAACATGTTCTTCTCAAATTACAGTCGCATCTGAATTTTTTATGTGAAGGACTATGATACTCGGTCCAGTCTCGCCTATCAGAACTGGGTCTACCTATCCTAAGGGAGACCGTGCTCCTGGGTGAGCTGGCATCCATCAGGGATGGAGAAGAGATGCCAGCTGGCTGCTACACTCATCTATAGTAAAGCAGTAAGTCTCATGGGATGGAGCAGTTTTGCCTAGTCTAAGGGTTGGCTACATTAAAGGCTGGAAGCGGAACAGTTAACTGCAGCAACACTGAAGACGCCTGATGAATGAAATACCTCCTCTTTCTGCAGGGAGGAGGGGATACATTTCATTAATTATTACCTTCCAGGGTGTGCTGACTTGCTTCTGTCTGTGCTGAATTTCATGTAAACCCTCTGTTGAACGTCACATACTCATATGCTGCCTGAAGTGCTAGATTTTGTATTTGGGTATCTGGTGTAGCTGACAGATGTTTACAAACTCGTGTATCTGCACAGCTTCTTTTTGCCTATCCATCTGTGCTCCCTGATAGACAGCAAATTATTCCACCTCAGGCTGGAATAATTTAAGATTGTGACATCAACCCTTAATCTGCATTTTTTAGCTGGTAGCACTCAGAAATTTTCAGTTACAGATACTAGAGCATCATTTTAAATTAACCTAAGCTGTTTATTTAAGATTCAGCCATTTCTAAAGAAGTGGCCATGACTATACAGTGTTACAGCTGTTTTTAAAGGTGACAGAACTGTGATTAACCTGGACTTTTGGAATGCACAGCTTGTCATAGTTTGTAACACAAACTTCAGGTTGCTTTGGTGTAGAAGGCTGAGCTCTTTAAAAATGTTATGAAAAAATTAATACACATTCCCCTCTGCTTTTAGCAGTGTATGAAAAAGCTAGGTTCAGGTCTTTCTAAACCCAGTTAGTCTCATCTCAGAAGATGATCCTTAAGCATTTTTTCCAGTCTGCATGGTGAGAGCCTCTCCCTTTCTTGCACAGCCAGCACTCTTATCTGAGAGGTGACAAAGGAAGAAGTTGGCGTCTACTACCAGCATCTCTGACCAAATGACTAGTTACAGATTATTTAATCCTCTTGGGAGGAGAGAACAGCAGTTTCACCTACACCAACGCCTTCCAGCAAGAGTCTTATCTTCAGGAATGTAAATGGTCCTATGTCTAAATCTTTCAGTCTTCCCCTTAACTGACACTAGGACTTACGGTGTGCATCTTCTTTAAATTCCTCAAACATGAGCCGGCACCCTTCTCGTCTCCAGCCCCTCAGAAATTCACCGGTGCCCTCCCTCGTATCAAGTGCTGGGAGTTGATGCACAAAAAAAGCTGGGGATTGTCAATGTTGCACCTGGATTTCAGCATAGGAATTGGGATCTTTACCTGCTGGATCATTAGTTTTCTGAAATCTCTATTACAGGAAGGCCTTCCAAAATGCCAGTCATGTGGGGAGGGAAGACAAGGTCGGAAAATGCTATTACTAGGAAAAGAAAATCATTTAGTCTAGAATCATTTGAGGCTAATCTCAAACTTAATCTACAGAAACGTTCCAGAAATGTAAAAAGCTGCATATGGAGGGAAAGGCTGAGCATGAGATCAGCTCTAAATCTTTCGTCCCAGGAACTTCAAGGTATCTCAAACTGAGCATGCGTTTATCCCTGAATCTGAACTAGACTCATCCTGACACTGAGTGGAAGTGTGCTCAGTGCAACCCTCAGGGACACAAACCCCACACGCCAAGGAGCAAGTCCTTAAGCTGGGCTCAAGCTTGCACTCACCTGCAAGTCAAGCCCAGCCTGGCATCCATCACATAATCCACCTGGCCTTGCAGCAACACTAAGAGATTTGCAGATCTCTTTTACAAGAGCCCTGATGTTGCTTGCCACAAGGCAGCTGGGATTTGCAGGCAGCTTGAGCGTAGGCTCAAACCGTGTGGATGTCTGCCAGCAGCAGACCCAGAGGCATCCCCCACACAGCAACAGTAACCAGTAGTACAGAGAAAATTAGAACCAGGGTAATTATTTTACCCATATTTACCTTAGTTTAGCACTGATACGGAGATAATCAGCAGGGACAGGGAGGCAGGCTGGGCTTTTAAGCCACACCTTGAAGGAAATCAGAGTATAAGAAACCCAGAAGTTTGGCCCTAACCACTGTTCAAGGATCATCCATAAAGCAAAGTGACCTACTCTGCTCTACTGGAGCAGAGCAGCGTACTAGCGTAGAACTTAAAAAGACTAATCCAAGTATTAATTACCGATTGCCTAACGGATTTCAAACCTCTTCTGTTTTCAAACTGTTCATAAATTGATTCTAATTTCTTCTGTAGAACAATTAAAAGTATTTTTGTTATCCTGATGAACTGAACTGTAACGAAAGCTATTGCAAATAAACATAAAAGACAGATGATAAAGATGGTAATAAGCATATTGCTACTGTGTCTTGAATAGTCACCAACACTTCTTAGCGAATATCATCTTTCACAACAACAACAAAGGGTAAGAGCACAAGGCTATTTCATGCAGTCATCAAAACAAAATGCACTGAATATTATATTTCATACTAAATACATTACCCTGGCAGTTTGACGCTCAACATTTCAATAGATATTGCGTCTCTCTAACATTCTGCCTGAATTTCTGCAGATGGACTTTTAAGTATCAATGGAAGATTACTTTACTTGTCATGCTAAAAAGATTTTAAAGAATGGTTGCACACACTTCATTTTTAATTTTTTTTATTTCTTTTTTTTTAAAGGGAAACGAATCATGAATTCAGAAACATGGTTATACTGAAAGGTCAAATCCCATGTTGTGTAGTAGTCCTTTGTGTGTAGTGCTCTTTCAATAGCTAAACTGTCTCATCTCTGATGTGCCCAGCAACGCATTGGGAGGATCTGCTGAAGTTAAACTAAGCTAACCTAAACTATGCTAAGCTAAGCTGACACAAACTAACAGTTTTCCCAAATCTCGTCAATCTGTTGTGATATTGGGATTTTTTAAAAATTTATTTTATTTTTAAACTGTGAGGGTTCCTGGAGACATGAGAATCTCAATTTGCAGTAAAAAAACCCCAACAAGTAAACACCAGGGAAAAAAACCCAACAAGTTAAGTTTCTGGATCTCATGATTCCAGAAGACACTCTGAGCACACAAATATCTCTCAGGATCACAAACAAAAATGACAGCAATTTATTAGCCTAGGAAAAACATGGATTTTGAGGTTCAATTCCAGAGTCCTGAAAATCGGAAATCTGCCAAGGTTAAATGGGAGACGTATTTAGTGTATGCCAGTCATTAGAAAGTTTTCGGCAACGAAACAGCCCTATTGACATGACGCATACCTTTCCATTTGCTCAAACCGAACACTGATTAGGTCAGAACGCCGCAGCAATTGCCTCATCAAGCACCGGATCTCTATACAAGCATCATCTCATCCGCTATAAGCTTTGACGGGCCACTGCTATCATATCCAACAGCAATTAAGCATCCCTGTAAGCCGCTGCTATTCTAGAATTTTAAATTTGATTTTTTTTTTTTTTTTTTTTAAATGGGGGAAGGGGAGGTGTTTGTTCACTGAGAGCGAGTTTCATTACTCACATGGCAAATCTGCCAGTAGCAGATCATGGAATGGATTGTTACCTTTCCCTATCCATTTTGTAAAGATATTGCTTTCTTTCCAGACTGCAAGCATCACTTCTAACTGGATTTTGAATTATAATGTGAACTTTACAAAATTATTGGTGCTATTCATATCGCTAGTTAGATTCTACAGAATGGCAATATTTTTTGCCCTTCCCCAAACCAGCACCTCTTAGTGTTTTATATAAAACAACCACGGCCAGCAGAAATCGAACATTTCCAAGTAATGTAAAGTATTACATTGCACTGAGTAAACAAGGAATAAAACATTTTTATACTTCTCCTTAAACTTATTTGCTTTTTGAAAATATTTATGCACCATAGAAGACACGAGGTTATTGAGAAATACAGCCAGTTCCTCTTCTTTAATTGAAACATTTATGCTTTTTGTTCTGCTAGCAAAAAGCAATGAACAGTAATAATGCAAGATAAATATACAAGAAACTTATAGATATGATTGTAAAACAACATCATCCTAATGTTTTCATTTAATTACCCTGAAATGTATTCTATTTAATATTCATTACTCAAAAGCCAATTTAAAAGAGAAAGAGGTGAAGGGACTTATTCAGAAAGACGGACTGTCATTCACTGCAATAGTTATCTAATATACAGAAGTTAATAAAGCAGATTAATCTACAAGTCCCTTTAAGCCATCACTGAGTTTAGAACAACTGCCTCTTTGACCTCTAACCCTCCCGCTGTGCACCAGTAGCAGGTGCCAGCTGCACTAAAATTATGGCTGACGCGTTTTAAGGCAAAGTCTTTTCTTACTTTGCTTCTGACCAGCAGCTGACCCTGTAGGAACGATTGTTTCATGTGCTGGCCTAAAGGCTACATAAACCAGTAACTGATAAACAAAAGCATACATACACCAGCTGCCTAGCCCGAGGGTGCACATCCAACACTGACACCTCTAGCAGTTTGTGCTGCAAGCCGAATCGCCGCTTTTTGTTTCCATACATGAATTCTGTACAATACTTGTTACTTCGCGGAACCGAACTTCTCTCCATCCCCAAAACTGTTTGTGTATACTACAGCACAGCTTGGATGATTAAGAGGAGATTCCCAATTTGATTTAGCACCATTATTAAGAGCGTGAAATCTTCAGATACGTCACTAATGATGATGTATTTTAACATTAAAAGTCTTAAAATTAAATTACGCGATTCACATGACAACGAATCACAACAAGGCTTTAAACAAAGCAGAATTAGAGAAGACACTAAGCTCATTAATATTTTTTGATTTCTTAATTGACAGCACTCATGTAGTGATAGCTATACGTTTAGCAATATACTCGAGACTGAGGCTACTGCCGCCTTTATACATGTGCAGTAAGAAGTACGTGAAAAGAGAAGTAACCAGATTTTTCATTAAGATAAGATGGCTTTGACATAGTTATTTTGCTGATACAAATTACACAACCACAAAAACAATCAGAGTAATGATTAAACGCAGTTATGTACAGGGGAGACTACTAGTGCAAATGTTAACATATTTAAATGGGTTCCCTTCATTAAAAAAATTATATATGATATTAAACCATCAATCAAATCGAAACACTAGAGTCTAAACGTATTGTCACTGGTTAAAATAAATGACTTTGAGACTGAATTTTGGCTCACTCAATATGGTGCCTTTTCTGTTGCTTAGCCACCCAAGTCTCTGCTGGCTTGGGCTACAGCTGGTATATCTCCATCCCTTTCAATTAATAAAGAAAGTTATGATAGTATTGGATAACATTTTTAAATTGTGCTAAGAGGCTGAAAACAGATGTCCCGACAAAAATCCCTCTCACTGCTGTATCAAATCTTTCAAGGCTCAAGCCGGCAAAAGCTGAGCACTCTGGTCCTGATTCAGCTGAGCCTTTAAACACATTTAATTCTAAGCATAGGAACAATCGCACCTGTGGGTTTGATCTGCTCTTAAAATTAAGCATATGCTCACATATGTGGCTCAAGGCGCTCAGCTACTCAACATCTTGCACAACTGACCTCTGTCAGTACAACTCAGATTTCTTTTAGTGATGTGCTTATATGCAAGTGCTTCTGCACAGGCCATGAAGCGTGCATTATAAACACACCCCCTCTTCATGTTTTTATTTCAGTTACTGTGCATAACTCCACACTAGCTATATATGGCACTGAGGTTTATATGAAAAACAAAAACGTCACTGATTTTACTACATAAAAGGGAAAAAAGGAAAGTAGCAATTTATAATACATTTTTTATTTTAGTAATGCCACTTGATTTTTCATTGCAACTGGCATCTTTACTTTCTGTTTTACATTTGCTACGCAGTGCTGCTGTGCTGCTTCATTCAGTGCACCTTCGTCACCTGGTGAAGTTCTAAGTCACAGCACTCAGCTCCAGTGAGCAGCCTGGTGAGGTTTTACCTATCACCGTTAAGCCACACGTCCTCCCGTTACCGCAGTACTGCCCACCCCATCCTTGCTCCCTTTTTCAGCACTACCACGCTCACCATTACCCACGCCCTCAAAGTTCTTTGTTCACCCACATACCTTCCCATCCACCCACTGCAACACTCCTTTCCTAGAGATCCCTCTGCAGCCCATGTGCTCCACCACATTCCCCTACGGCAATAAACGTCAGCTCTTCCCACATCCCTGCCGATTTTCCCCTCCCCACCCGCTGCCCCCAGAAATGCTGAACCCTCAGAAGGGCTCAGCGCAGGCACAGCCTCGTCCTACAACCACCCAACCCTAAAACAACTGTTCACCAGAACTGTCCCCTGCTGTGGGCCCACCTGGGCTGAGAAGCGGAGCCTACCTGCCAGCAGCCAGCCGGCCCGACCGCCGGCCAGGAGGCATGTGCCTTCTGGTTCCCGGCTGGCCGTGCCGCAGAGGCATGCAGTGCCGCTCCACCTCTGGGCAGGCCAAACAGCACTCACCGCCGCTCCTACACCAGCAAGTCGGAGATTGCTTTGGCTGCACGCTGTGTCTTGGCACAGGCACTGTGCAGATCTAATCCAAACATTGGTACAACACTCAAACTTACCAAAACCCCCTCCTTATTCTTATCCACACGATCCTCCTGAAAACGATGCACAGAATGTAATCGCCACGCAATACCCTCCCTCATTCCTCACCCCTACACCTAACGCACCTCTCCAAGAAAAGCCCAGGAAAGGAAGTGAACACCGCAATGTCACTGAAATCCCGTTTCTGTTCAACCAACCAACCGCTTATTCCCTTCCACATCCAGCACAGAATTATTTCAACAGTAACTACGCAAGCAGAGTTCTTTACCTATCGTGCATGGCTCTTAGGAACATTTGTCAGAACTACGGGTGAAAGATGCTACAAAACTGATTGATTTTTGGAAAGAACTAACATGAATAGTACTTTACCATACCAAAATTGAACTAACAGCCTAACGTGTACAATTCAGCAAGATAAGCATTAACAGAAGATAAAGGTAGCATCTTAAGACCAAAAATTACACTTTAATTTATAAAGTGGAGCAAACACCGGCTTCACCTGACAATCCCAGAATAACAGCATAGAAAAGTAGGAGCCTTTTAAAATTATTTATTGAAGTGCTTATAACACAACATAATGTAACAGCAATAGTTGAATGTAATAAACTTAATATTGCTTTCTATCCATATATCTCAAATTACTTTACACACGTTAATTCAGTTTAGTTGTAAGACACCATCACGAAGCAGTCATCTGCAGATTAAGCTCAGACAAAGTAGCTCGCCCGGGGGAACAAAGCCTGCGGCACAGCAAAAAGTAGGGCCAAAGCCAACAGCCACTGTTACGCTTTAAAAGGATGCTCTAACTTGCTCCTAAACATTGAGTTGCTTCACTGCCATGTTTTCTATTGCTCCTGTCTTTGTACAGTCACATCTACCTGTTAAAAAACCAGAACTGCTGTGGGACGTATGTAAGCACACGTAAGAATTAACAGGGTTTAATTATACAACTTTGCTACTCTAGAGGCTGACGAAGATGAAAGGCCCAGCCATGGATATACACCTATTGACGGAACTGCGTTCAGATGCTGAATCGCCTCATTTAATAGCGAACGAGTGCTCAGCTGTAAGCTCACCAGCAGAAAAGCAACGCAGTAACTCTGTGCCTGTTTCAGGTACTGTTGAGCAGCAACAACGTGCCTTGCCTGCGGGCGCACGGATCAGCGGGACCGCCCCACCCGGACGGGCGAGCGGGGAGGGCGGCGGCTGCTCCGCCCGCTGTCGCTGCGGCCGGGCCGGCGGCAAGGCGCGCGCGCGCGGCAGGGCTGCCCCCGCCCGCCCCCGGAGACCGCCCCGCCGCCCTCCGCCGGCAGGGGGCGGCGGTCCCGCCCCGCCCCCCGGGCTCGCCGACGCCTGCCGCGCCGCTGCGCCCGCCGCGCCGCCAGCACCTACCGCCCGCCGCGCGCCGGCGGCGCTTGCTCCGCAGGCCCGACGGCCGCTCGGCACCGGCCTCCCCCTGCCGTGCCGCCGCGCGGGCGGAGCCGCCCGGCTGCCGCGGAGGCGGCTGTCCCCGCCTCGGGCCCGCGAGGGCGGGAAGCGGCGGGCGCCGGAGCAGCGGGGCCGGGGCGGGCGGGCGCGGCTGCTGCCCGTCCCGGCGGGCTGGGGAGCGTCCCCGCCCCCGGCAGACGAGCCCAGAGAGATTCCTGTGTCCAGAGGAGAGGAGTCGAGCCGTTTAGCCCGTCCGACCGGAGGCGGGCTATTCCTCAAGTGCTGCTGGAAATTTTAATTATCCAACTACTTCCAGAGATCCAACTTGGAAGAAATGTTCTAACTAGTAAATAATTGCAGTTATCATTGCATCAGTTTAGTTTAAAGAGCTGACAAACCTCTCTAAACTCAAAGCACAATTAGTCATTAGGGTCTAGTTTTTCAGCACTGTTAAGCAATTTGTAACCCATTCCTTTTAATAGGGTTATGCATTACTTAACCGACACAGATGTCTTGAAAACTGAAACCGCTGGTTATGAAGCAGCAACCTTGTTCATTAGCTTCCATGATAGTCAAATCATCTATAAAACCAGTGTTTAATGGCCAGCCGATGAATAATCAATGTCTCACTTTTCATCTGAGTGTGAAAGTGAGAATAATCTAATACACCGTCCCCCTGGTAAAACGCAAGGCCTTGGGTTCCGTTTCTATTCAGGGCTGATTTATAACCCAATGGAAACCTGATGTAAACATATGATCAATGAGTCCCATCATTGCTGATAATAACCCCCAACCGGCCCACTCCCTCATCTCAAAAGCCATCCCTTTAGGCTATTAGTTTCGTCCAGCTAATCCTCTCTACTATTTCTGCCTGCTGCTTTTACCTTGGCCATCCGTTCAGTCCAGCAGACTCAGAAGTAATTTTATACGCAGCAGAGAGCGGGTGGAATTGATTTTTCACTCAGTGCTCAGTTCCCATCTGAATAATTATCAATTTTACTGCCTCATAAAGGGAAGAGTCAAAATTTCAAATCAATTCAAAAGAGCTTCTGAGACTACAGAAACTGTGCATGAGAATAAAGGTCAAAGTTGTCAGTGACCTCGGGAGATGATGTCAGATATTAGTACACTGAGTAGTTGACATCAGAGGCACTCAATATGATATGACTAGTGCTAATGCAAATCATATTTATGCTGACTACTGGAGACCAGCCATTAATATTTAAAAGCATATGTGAAAGCCTGCATTCAAAATAAATATAACGTATTCCGCAGAATCTGAAGTTAATAAAGACAGATCACCACCTAGTCATATGCTGTGAAGTGAAAGATTACTGCATATTAACAGACAAAGTATTACATCAAGATTGCCACAAATGCAGGCGAGTCCAGAGCCCAGGTTGCTGTTCTGTCCTTTACGTTCAAATCATTGCACGCACGGTACAACACTGAGCAATCTGACATACCCAAACGCTGACTTCATTGCTAGTTTCCATGAAACCCCTATTAGGCAAGTAAAACATAAGAACCTGTAATATGACAAGGGAATCATCATATTCTGATAATGATGTCAATAATCAACATCATTAATATTCTCACAATATGCTATATACTGCCAGGAATTTATTAGCTACCATGAGTTACTTTTCGCCTTCAATTAGAACAGTAAACAAATGACAACAGAAACTGTGGTGACTATATGCCAGGCTTTTTCCAAATGACAGCGTACCTATTAGGGAAACACAAAGACCACCACACTAGTCATTTGCATTTTGTTAATAACTTCTGTTTTCATTAAAAGCCTCCAGACCTGTGAAACACGTCTCCTGAAACAGCATCTTTGCAACTGCATTAGGAATCCAGAGATTCCTGTAAATATGCATTTTTCAAATAGTTTAATGAGATTTTAAGGGAATGTGGCACAGAGCAAATGTGGAGATATGTAACTGTGAACATCCTGATCTCCCTGTAATGTACTTGGGCTGTGATAAACCTGACGGAGCTGGGAAGGGGAAATCTCTCCTAAGCRGTACAGCAGCCACTTCCTTTTCAGAAGCATGAGATTTAATTTCTATTGTATTTACCTTTAACAGAAAAAACCCCAGAGTCACCTACTGCGAAATAAAATATTCAAACTCCATAGCATACAGCCATTCAATTTACACATTTCATTACCAAAACGTGTGGTTCAATGCCAGAATTTGTTGTTCTTCCTCCTAAAATACTTTAGGGAGCTTTCCTTCCCATTTGTCTATAGAAATGTATTGATGATCTCACACACCTCTTTTTATGAGCAAAAATGAAACACCAAGTTTTAAGATGCTGTACARCCAAGTATAGTATCTACGCTTTTCAGTATGACAAAAAATATCTTCAATCTTTGGTTGTCATGAGAACACAGCTGAAGCTACTCAGGGTTGCATACCAGCGTAGGGAGGTTTGTTCTGTTACTAAATAGCCAATGCTACCCTTGTGTTCAGAACCACCAAAAATCAGGAAAATTCAGAAATGTAATAATACCCCATAGAAAAGACTGCTAATTCACCTGCTGTAGAACTTCTGGGTTCTGCTGCATGAAATGAAGCAATCTCTGTCCATCCTGTGAAATCTCTCTACATCTTAGAGTCTTCTTGCCTTCTTTAGCGAGGTGCTTGAAGAGGTAGGTGACAATGTAGTCTAAACTAGCGCAACAGCTGGATGACACAATTGTATCTGTGTAAAAAATGAAACAGTTTTGAAATTGTTTCCATAAAATAATAATTAATAATGACATTTTATAGTACTTGGAGAGCTCAACTTTAATAATCTCTTTGACATTAGGCTAATCGATGCATCGACAAGTCTATTTTTGATACATGAGTTGACTAGCTTTGAAGACTGCTTTTATTAACACACAGCAGTATTAAACCTTCATTTTTGAGTAACTGGCTAGCTCCATGTACTAAAGATCCTATAACTCCAGTGAACTTCATTCACAACTGTATGAATGCAGCTGCCCCTCTGCGTACTGGAAAGTGCAGGATGAGGGCTGACATGAGGGTTTACTGGTATTCAGTTTCACATTCAGAAGGCTCCAGATTCCTGGAAACTAAAGTTCTGTTTTGATCTGCTTACTGAAAAGGCAAGGTTAAATCAGTAGAGCTGTTGTCCAGGTTTTTTTCAAGTAGTATTACACAATGTTTCTCTGCCCCAAATAGCTTACAATCAATGCCAGGTGGCAAACAATGAACAAGGGCCATTAAAGGTAGTAAAAGGGTGATCACAGGACAGCCAGTTAGTCATTTTGCTTAACAACKAATAATTCAAGTAGGTTAAAGTACATTAAATATGGCTGGCAACAACGCAACAGCAGTCACTATCAAATACTTCATAAATGTCCCCAGAACTGAAAGTCATGACAGCAAACGAGCACACTGTTGAAAAGCAGAAGCAAAAGCCACTTCCTATCTTTACTTACTGTTTCTATAAGTAAGGGAGATTAAAAGCTTAAACCTATTTGCAGAGTAAATATGTCTGTCTGATTTATGTAAGTTATTTTGTTGCTAGGTGTTGCCTGCTGTGCCGCTGCTGTGAAAGAGGATTCTGCTCACTTCCATGCATCAGCACGATGATAACAGCGTACTGGTCCTTGGTTCTCATGCACGCTCCTCTCGTCTTCCTCCTGAAAACAGTGGTGCACCCTTCCCCCTGCCCAGCTGCTGTCTCCTTCTGGCCTGACACCCGAGATACTCCTTGGCCCCAAGACYGGTGCCTGCAACTTCGACATTTACAAGCGTGCTGCCTCCCAGCTCTGGTTCTGTAATCCTGGCCAGAGCCACATCTTTAAACAACTGCCGGTTCCTCGCGATACCAACACCAACTGAAGCTCCTTATATACATGCAGTGGTTTAACCTGCTGGGTGCAAGCTTTAGCCCTAACTGATATTCTCTGCAATTTCAAACATCAGATCCAAATGAGTGGAGCATTTAGGACTCCATCCTGTTGCCACTGACTTCAGCTAGAACTCGTCTAGGCCTTTTATAGTTCACAGTATTTATTTTAGATGGGCCACTGGAGTAAGGGATGTGTGGGGGTTGCAAAAGGAATTAAACTGTTAAAATGCTCATTCTGAGGGAAAAGGGATTGAAGGATCCAATTAAATGTACCTTGAATTCTTTAAACTATGCTAATTTGGAGGCCTGCCAACCTTGCAGTGTTCATTTAAACACATCCCTCTAGACACTGAAGTATTTTGATCTGTGTCTGTTTAACTCCTTAAGCTCTGTGCTGACACTATTAACCCTTCACCATCTAAAAACTAATTGTATTTTGCTAAGAGTGTTTTGAAGTGAACACTGAAGAAACATTTACAGGCAAAGAAGATACAAGTGGTCTCCTAAGACTTGATCTTCCAAAGCAACCAGCTGACTTAGCAGCAGGAGTTGAGAGCGATCTAACAGCTCACAGAAATGAGCTGGAGCATCTCAACTCTGTCTCCACTGGACCAGTGAGCTTCCTAGGACTGAATTCAACAGGGCAGGATGTTAAGACACATTGCTGGAACAAAGCTGAGTTCGAAGTTATGAGTCTTGCCAAAGTAAAGACTGCAGAATCTGGCACTCATCATGTTCTCAACCAAAACAGTCCTGCATATAAACTGCATAGAAATGCAATTCATGGTGGAATTGAATCACCATCAATAACAAGTGAGAGATTTGAAAATACATATTTCATAGGAGGGCTCTGCTGTATTTCTAAACCAGTGCTTAACTCTATTTCTTTTTAAATTGAATAATACAAAGTAAATCACTATCATCAGTTTACAAAACAGCAGTAGTTCTAAACATGCTGATACTGTACAAGTAGATATTTTACATTCGACAGTAAGTGATTTTAGCAGGACAGCAGACAGGTCTATGCTATCATTTGCTCATGAGAATCTGATATGAGTGTTAAGAGCTACTTAAATTTGCCCATAACTATATATCAAATATGCTTCCCTATGCTCATTTTTCCTTTTGATTGCAAGGATATAACAGACAGGGAGCGTCAAGCAAACTCCCTTGAATGACTCTTCTGGGCATGTGGAACCTTGTGCTGGAGCAGAATAGTGTTCTCACTAAATCTTAGCGAGACAAGCCAGCCAACCAAATAAATAGAACAAACGAGCAACAAGAAGCTACCAATTCTGGGCTATAGGCAGAAGAAATGGGTGGAGAAGACAGAATAAAGATAGAATTATAAAAGAAACTGAGATAAAAGCTTGGGATAATCAGGAAAAATGCAGTCTAACCATGTTTCTCACTTCTGGTCAACTCAGCTCTATCACCAGTGAACTAATCGTTTGGATCACGAAGCAAGTAGGCCGTGGTTACAGAAAACACCRAAACCAGCTCCACGTGTGTCAGCACAGATCCAGTAACAGTTCAGCAGTTTTGTCAAACAAAACTGAGTGGCTCTCTGGACTTACTTGATGGCGAGGTAGGTGCTAGCGGTGGGCAGGGGACAAGGATGACGACCCTGGCACCAGTCACCATCACATTCAACTAACTCTTTTGGTTTCTTCTTCGACAGTATGCATTCATTTCATGTTTTGGGGGCTAAGTTTACATGCGCTTTTTTATTATCTGTGTGTTTCTGCCATATGTAGGCAATTCCAATCAGCCATTAGCTCAAGTAACTCGAAGTTGAACATGTATGTTAGAATGGGTTATATTATTTTAAAAAAGCCAACAAAACCCCCAAACAACTTGAGGATGCCTTTTGGTCTCAACAATATGACAACAGCATGCTGAAGGGGAATTATTTTTCAACAGTTTAATGACATTGCTGAATCTCTGCAAATTAAAAGATTTTGTTTTGTTTTTCACATAAAGGCAAGGAGAGGGAGTTAAGTGGTATTTTCACTGTCCATCAATTGCTTACAGTTCAATACTGGCATTATTTGCCTTTGAGACTAAACCTGGAAAGTAAATGGATTTAGCAATTTAACATCTAAATTAGGCAGCAAGACAGAAAAAATGTTTTACTTTTTCCTCAATGAATAGCATACTATACTATTAATCATACGAGAATTAGAAAAGCTTTGCAGAGATTAGTGACAACATGCCAGGCAGACTACATTAAAAGGCTCTGATCCACTGAGTCAGCTGTGAAAAAGCCAGGTAAACACTTTAGAAGACAACTATTGGAGTGTTTATCCTCGCAATAAAAGCTTAGATGAGGGCTTCCATTACAGCTGATTTACAGCTAYGCGCTTCGGAAGGAATACATATTCTTTCACAGTGTTTATAAAGCGTGGAATCAAGCAAGGTATTTACTCAGCAACAGAATGAACACTCCTCAGAAATAAGGATTTGGGGAATGTTTATCCTACAGCTGACAACAATGAGAGTCTCAAAGGTTTCACATACGTAAAGAGAATAGAGAAAAAAGTCAGATACTTTTTTCCGGTGAAAGAGAAGTGATCTCCTGGTATTTAATTTTTAAAATAAAAAAGACAGCTATTTCATTTTTATAAACATTTCTGAAAATGACTTGTATGTTCTAATCAGTTTAAAACACAATTCCCCCTCAGATGGCTTATAGCCCTGAGCCCTACTATTCTGAGATGTTCTTGTGGCACTGATATAATTCAGTGAAAAAGGCAACGCTTGGATCTACTTACCCATTTTCCAAGGGCAGAAGGATGTATGTGGCCAAGTAACACATAAGAAATAAATTTGTATTTCACTGTCTGACAATTGGTAATGTCCCAAATACCAAAATTTTAAAAGGGATAAAACATTTAGAAGAATGACTCTTAAGAAAACGCGGTAACAGGTAACTAACTCTTGAGATGATTAAAAATAATTAAATTAACATTAAGAGCTATAAACTGACCATGTTCATCTGGACATGTCAATAGAAGAGTATGGAAAATTATTCAGTTCACTACAAAAATAAAACTTCTTGAACACAAATGAGGAACTTAATGGCTGACATCAATATGCAGTACTAAGATACTGATACATGCAGTACTAAGAAACATGATATTAAGGAAAAATAATCACTTTATCACTTCAACATGAAAGCTAAAAAAGAAGCATTTTTCAGCTGACTAATCATGGAAAGTAAGTATTACTCTCAATGTGCAAGACACATTCACAAAGATTAGGGGCTGCATAGGCATTTGGACAGAATCAAAAATTGTTTTGGAAAGGTAGAGAATACAAGTGGAAAACATAGGGAAAATACCAGTAGGATCCTAAAGGTGGTGGCAGAAAGCAAATGGGACCATCCTCCAGTCCAACCTCCTGCCCAAAACAGGGTCAACATCGGACACGTTCCTCAGGACCTTGTCCAGTATCTGGGAATATCTCCAAGGATGGAGATTCCATATCCTCTCTGGGCAACATGGAAACAGCCAGGTCTTACTGACAGACAGACAGATTTGGCAAGTCTCAAAGACTGAAAAACTACTTGAGTTTGGAGGAATCGGAGCAAGCAAAGAAGAAAATGAACATGAAGTGAGCATAATAGCTTTTGATGGACTGCATCAAGCCTTCAGTGAAGTCAGGTGAAGTTAAAAATCCTGACACATTTTGTTTTAGTCTCATATGTTTGTATTTATCTTAGGTACTTTAAGGACATTAAGATGAACTGAAGGAGAGCATTGGCTAAGCAAGTCTATCGTTTATGAAATGTGAAAAAAAATGAGCTGTTAAAATTTTTGTTGATACTTTTCTCAACAGAATATCAGGAATTCCACCAAATAAAAGTTTTCTAGCAAAACATCTATGTTCCTAAAAATTAGTAATTCTTCACGATTAAACTCCCAGATACCTAACCCACAAAAGTTTAAAGCTAACATTGGAAATACATACTTTTCGTACTCCTCCTCCCTGCCTGGAGTGAGAGATCAACACTTTTTGAGAGGGGAAAATAAACATAACACATGAAAACTGAAGCTTATACAGCTTTTTACATTTTCTTCTCTCTCTTTTACATGAATTCAAAGTGGGTTTCAAAGAGATGGTTAAAGTAAACTTGGTATGCTAGAATTATCAAAATGAATATATCCAGTATCTCAAATGGAAGAGATGTAATGTGGAGTGATAACAGAGACCAGGAACAGGGCTTRCTAAACTGGTAGCTGTCAGTCAAGCCAATATTCAGTACAATATATCCATTTGCAAATGATCAACAGGCAGACTCCCAGCAGAACCAGCCTATAGGCAGAAACTGCTGTACCATCATTACAGGTGACAAAGCACTCAAAATATCTGGGAGAAGATGGATTTCAGCATTATATAATAAAATGACCTGAATACTTCTCTACCACTGTTGCTTAGCTATTCACTACTCATTTTCTCTCTAAGAGTGGTCTCCCTCTTGCAGCAAAAACTGCTGAATGTGTTTAACATAGCAAATGCTTTGTGAGACTCAGTGCATTCATGCATTCCTATGGGGCTTGACTGACACTTGGTGGTAATGAGAAACACCAGCTATTATAGAGTAACATCTATACACACTAGTGTTTTACATTCCTATTTTTTTTTCCTTAATAACCACCCTAATCAATAAATATTACTGTAAGGTTTTGAACAGCTTCTCAGTCAAAAACTATATAAATGCATGGCATTCCTAGGTGATCAGAATGTAACTGCGTGATTTATCTTTTCTTTCCCCAAATGCTCAGTCTCCTTCTCCATATTCCAAATGACTTCAGGCTACCAACCCCCACCCACCCCAACTCCCAAATGTTTGGACAGTCATCTGGTTAAAAAGCATAAATTAAACCGTGCAAGAAAATGAAATGAACTGCAATCAGACTGCTGTATTTTTATCATTCCTCCAAGTATGCTTCTGTTACACTGATTCTCTTCTAAAGTATATGCAGGAAGTACTGAATAACTAGTTTCTTTTTTCCATGGATAAAGATACCTTTATATCACAGCTGTACAGAACAAGCATTATTTATACAACAGCTATGTTGATCAAATAAAAACAAAACCCCACAGATTCCTGTACACATATTAATACATTTTACTTCTGAATAACAAATGCATGAATTTTCAGTACAATCCTAGTGGAGGCACATCAATGATTTTAACAATTCTGGCATGTAAGAAAAGACAATTTAAAAATACTATCTGTAAAAACCTACAGGTTAGATGTTGAACTTGGCTCCATTACCTGAAATAGTCACATTCTTAAAATGTTCAAAAGCCAGCATCTTCCATTGTCACTTGATATTCAAGATACAAATCAACGTGCTTCTTTGAAAATCCTAGATACCTAAATACTTGAATCGTTTCTTTAGCCGAGTGTAAGTCATTCTTACCTACTGCAGTAAGTCCTTCAGATATTGAAGTAAGAATATAGATTAGGACACGAGGTTCTAAACTGGTAATGAAACTCATATGATCTTGGGTCAAACACTCCAAAAGTGGGTAATAAGACTGGCTCAGTTTTCGATATTGCTGAAAAAAAGAGTACACATTCATAGTAAATATAGATATTACCATCGACTAATATTAACAACATTAACAGATGATAGAAGAATGATCTTATAGTTTTTATGATGTGATAAATTCTAAATTTAGCTATTAAATCAAAATACTTATAGAGACAAAATATTTTCTTGTCTTCGGTAGATTTCAACTTTTCAAATTTACCGTAGGATATAAACTCACTATTAATTTAAAATAAGCTCAGAATAATACAATAACGCTATCATGCTTTGACATTCTATGCAGCTATCAGTCTAGTGAAAGCAGTATAATGTTCTGTCCAGGGCGTCAGTTTGACATGATTACGGCCCATATCTTACCTTCTGCAGGAAATCTTATTAAGATTTATCACAGATTTCCCCAAATCATCTCAGAGATGGACTTTTTTTTGTGCTTAAGTGAGGTCCTGTAACAGGCTCTGCGCAGGCAAAGGCACCTGCTTGAACCCAYTGGCCCAATCAGCATCTTACTCTTAAGGACTCTTATTTAGGGCATTTATTGTTGGATGCCTAGGAATGTGCCAAATATGCACACTTTACTATACAACCAATACACCAATTTTAATTGAGAGCAACTTTTCAGTTCCAAGGACTTTATTTATGTGGCAAGCATAAATCTGGGTATTAACCATCTTTAACTATCCCAAATTTGTCCCTTCCTGCAAGAAAATGACAGTTCTGAACTAAAGTGTCACGAAGAAAATGTCACAGTTCAAATTCTGCGCAAGATCTGTTGTCTTCCCACAGAGAAGTGGGAACATGGTGTACTTTAAAATTAAAGTTTTAAATTTTATGGGGAATACACAGTGACAATTTACAGATTGAAACTAATTGCAGAGTGGCTGAATATGTGAGGATGTTTTACAGGGCATGCAGGCAACCTAAATGGGTTTGCAAGTACAGAAAGGAACAAAATTTTGCATTTCTCTCTTTCACAACAAGCCTAGTGAAAATTCTGGAAAAGCTCCCATTTCACATGGCAGGTCCGTCATACCTGTATTTTAGATGTTGCTATATAAATAAATGCAAGTAATTGAACTGAAAACTGCATTTGAGCTCTTCTAGATCCCTCTGTCTCATTATAACAATACAAAGCCTGTGGTGGTGTTATTTCATATTTCACGTAAAGACTCCCAAGATGAGTAATTGCTTACTAGCAAGTCACTGTGGGATACTGAAAGCAGCATTTTGACAAAGGCCTGAAGTACATTGTCAAAGTGGTTGTCCCCGTACAACTTGAAGACGCCAAAGCTGACATAATTTCCACATAAGGCAGATTTGAGTGCAGAGTAACAGATGGAAATGCCCTTGAGTTTCAACGGATAAACCTGATCTTTTGACAAAGTCCCAAGAGAGAGGATCTGATTACCTGTTTTCATAAAAAGAAAGAAAGAAAGAAACTTATATAAGCAGCTGCAAATCTAAAATATTTTGATGGCACTATCTAAACTTACTTTTGTCTTTATTTTCATTGCTATTTGGAAGAAAAATTGTTTCTGCATTTGATGTAAAAGATCTGTTAAGTAAGCATTACTAGAGCTTAAAAGCCACCAAGGAAATGGTATGCAAAATTTAAAATACAAGCTATGGAATTCCTGTCATTGATGTACAGCCAGACCATGACTGGGTCTATCAGCATGAATTCCTTAATCTGAACAGGGTTGTAACACATGGTTTTATAGTTTCCCATGCTGCAGCAAAGCCTGGTTTTGATCCATTACCATGACGGTCCCTTGGGATCGTTGCTGATGTATACACACACTAAATATATCCCTCAGAAAACAAATATGTCCATTACAAAAGCCTCTATTTTACCAGTCACAGATGGGAATGACTTTTTAATTAAAATCCATGTTTATAATGTAAAAATAACAGCTAACTGTAAATATTTGCTGTTGCTATTAAGAGGCAATAGTGACTTTTGGATCCACTGTGCAGCAGTGCAGTAGATCCTGCTGCAATCCTCTGTACAAATCTAATTATTCACATGGCCTCATTACCAAGTTTTCTAAGTATCCTGTAATAATTTTAATGCTCATCTTCACAGCACCCCGGAGTTTGTCTTCACGACAAATTTTTTTTTAACCTGAAGTAATTAATGAAAGTGAGCTAAAAGAGTAGAATGAACATAGCAAAGATTAAGTGCTTCGATTCTACCATGAAGTAGCCTTACTAGGTTGACCCCATCTGATGTTGACCTTGACAAGCTTGGCCTGCGCAAAAAACAAGTGCCAGGTCTTCACTTTGTTACTACTCATCATTCTTCGTAATTTTAACTAGAGGAAAATAACACAAAACCGTACATTTTTAAAAGTATTCCTACAAATAAAAGCACAATAGTCTACAGATCAGACGCTCAGCTCGTCTGCTTTCAGTGTCTAACCTAGTTGTCATGGCTATGATGACAACTTGGATCAAGAAGCAACGAGCGCACTGGACATTAACTATTCACAATTCCAAACATTGCCAGTTGAGAGAGGTAGTTATGACAACTCAGTTTTGCTTTTATAATAGGCAATTAAAAAATGCCCCTAAAAACTTGCCTGAGATGACACAGATCTCATAGATTGCATAGTATTGTTTAATACATATTGAGGCCTAATATTAAACTGGGTCTTCTCTACACAGCTCTCCTTTCTACCCATGCAAATTTCCACCTGCAAATCACATACCTGCCTTATTTTAATTCTTTCTCTTAATGCTATTGATTACTGACGATGATGAATTTACATCATATAATTAGAAAAATGAGGGGGAAACCTTGTTTCTAAACATCCAACGCATCAAAGTATCACCCATTTGGTATCATTTGATGCAAAGAGGGAAAGGCATAAGTTACTGTTTAAAACATTAATGTTGTTCACCACTTCTAGCAAGTACAAGGCAATTTATCCATCAGGTTGTAAAGGAAAAGTAGATTTACAAAAAAAGACTGGGAGTACGATCAGGGATCACTTAGAAGAAGTAACTGGGGTCTGTAAGAAGCCGGAATGGCATCACTAGAATTATGGAAGGGAGGAGAAGAATCAAATATTTAGCTAGGAAAGATGCTCACTTACAATCAAAATCAAGCCCTCTTAATTTAAAAAAAAAAAAAAAAAAAAAAAAAANAAAAAAAAAAAAAAAAAAAAAAAAAAAGTATGAATGCAAATACAGAATGGTTTTGATACTGTAGATGGTCATATGAGCACCTCTACTACCCCGAATGCTGTAGTCATGAACACAGTGTAACTAGGGAAGAGGGTACAATTCCAGTGACTGCTAACTGCATAGAAATTAATTCCAAATGGTGTTAAATCTCTGTTATACTAAAAATGACTGGTATCCAAAATATCCTCTTTGAAAAGTAAAACATAGTTGAAAAAGAAGAATGTCTTCTAGTGTATTTGGATGTTCATTTATTGTAATACTTYACATTACTGTGAAATTACACAAAGTTAAAGATAAACTCCATTTGGCTTCCTACAGTGYCCCATTTAAGATATCCCAGCCAGGTCATCTTAATTAGCATTAATCTTTTTGACAAGACCTAGTCTAGTTACTGAGAAGATCACTGAATTTCAAATTCTGTGAAAAAAATAAAATGAAATACAAAATTCTGTCTGTGAGATAAAGTGGGAAGGCGCACACTATTTTTGAAAGCCACTATGTAAACAGTGCACAATTCTTAGGGCAAAAAAAAAGACAGAAAGGTAAGTGTGCTGTAAGCTAACCTTATCTGGTCTTCTCCACTGTTAAATTCTCTGTAGAAAATCTCTACTTTAATAACACAAATATGTATCTGGCTTCAGAAATAAGCAAAGACAAAGTTCTGGATCCAAGAAAGTAACAGCCTTGAGTTTATAGCTGAGCTCTCCAAGCACGACATCGTGCAATCCTAGGTCCTTGAAGTACTCGGTGTAATACGCAACAACAGATGGAAAGAGCTTAGTAGTTGTCAACAAGGCAATTATGTACTTAATATGGAAATTAATTGGAAGTCGATGGAAAAACCGGATGATGAGGAAGTAAGTTGGAAAAACCCTAGGAATCCTTTAGCCTGGGAACATGAATTCTAAGAGGCATCCACTAGTGCTGATCTTCTATGATTTTTATTACTTCACAAAAAAATCACCTTATAATTAAAACTGTAAATCCATTGATCGGCAGAAAGTATTCAATACAGGAAGGCACAACTCCCGCTCCCTCACACTGCCTCACCCCGGGCAGGCATGGCAGAGGAGGAATTTGGAGCCTATCCCTTCTAATGAAAACACTGAGAAGAATTTGGGTCTAGTGCAAGATTAAAAGCTGCTTTTTGCAAGTGGACAGAGTCCACAGAGAACTGTGCACTGTGTTCATGGACTCATTTTAAAAGGGCCTAAGAGTGGGAACAGCTGATTTCAAATTAGCAGCAGAGGTGAAAGACCACGCGGTGCCTGTTACCAGTGCCCCAAGCCATCAGCCTATGATTCAAGGGATGCAGTGCTAGAACAAAGACTAGTGTTTTAGCATTAGTTATTGAAAAAAATATGAAGTACCATGCTATGCCTGACTAGATAAAAGAAGAATCATCTACTTGTAACATTTAGCAGGAGCTTCAGGGGAATATTTTTACACACCATGGATACTACTGAACATAAACTAATTTACTGAGGTACTTGGAATCAGGTCAAGAACAACTCCTCAGCTACTGAGGATATGCTTACATTTATAATCCCTGTAGTGGAGGACCAAAATACAATTTTATAAACTCCTATTGTTAAAAGAAACAATTTAAAGAAATTAAATCAACATAAAAGTGACCTTTGACATGCTGAATTTAAAAATTGTGTTTGAAATTCATAGCTCCTGTCAAAATGAAAACTCTGTAGAGACTAATCAGTGAAGTTTCAGTGTTACTACTGAGCTAAAAATCAAATGAAAAAAAATCCAACTTGCACCAATTTCTTCTTAATGTGGGAGAAATTGTATCACACAATCTTAATATATACCGACTTTCAAAATTCTCAATAATTTCCTTTAATACAACTTTTTGCCCTGCATTTGACAGCAGTGTCACTTACAAAAATTATAAACTCTCTGAGCCTCAGAGGCGATATAAAATTCTGACAGGAATACGAAAAGGATTTTTAAAGATACTGGGTGAAACTGCTAGATAGGAAATAAGGGCTTGAATTTGGCTGACAATTTAAACATTTCATTACCGAAAGACTACTTAATACATAAACAAAGGAGCTGGAAGAAAAAAGTGTGTGTATGCAGAGGGGGAATACAAAGCCAGCAAAAAAACAAACTGGGATGCTCTGACCGAAGATAACATCACCATGCCTCAGAATCCCACAGGCAATATGCACCAGAGCTCTTTGCACAGCTCATTCCCTCACTCCCTCCTAGATGTGGGAGCATGTCAGGACAGGCAGCTTCCCTTTCAGTTCTCCTCTTTAATTGCTTTTACAGTAGAAGCTATAATACAAAAATTATTTCCTTATGGCTGAGTTTCATTTAAGCAGGGCTTGTTCTAGATTTCAGTCCAATAAGCACTATGTATAATAATACAACTAAATCGTGTTTTAACGTGTGTGAATTAGATGAAGATAAAAAAAGACTTTGGTGAGATTAAACAAAGGTTGTGAAAATTTATCACATTTATAGAGAAAAAGTGTTTTTTGCCTTCTCCCCTTTCCTTTTTTTATTATTCACCACTGCCCCATAAAGATGGTTTTGGATGTATGCTTTCCAGGCATTCAGGATGCTAGGGCAGTATAAAGAAGTGGCCATATATAGAAAACGAAAGGAAAACATGAATCATAAAGATGAGAGTGAGCTTCAAAAACTAGTTTTTTAAAGCTTCCACAACAACAAAACATGCATAAAACCTCTCAAATCAGCACAACGAGCATGCATAGTGCCAAGATAAATTTGCCAAAAGAAACTGATTATGAAATCTGAGTGAGTAATGAAGAGCAATATATTCTGGAACCACTATCACAAAAGAGAGGAGAGCAGACCAACGGCAACTGAGACCAGTGAGCACTCCACTTTTAAGCTAAGATGCTGATTAAAAATACCTGTTCTACAGCAAGAATCACTTTAACCAAAATTTTGAAGAAGAACTGTTATCTTATGAAGTTGCTGGCACTGAATGGATTACCACACTAAGTTTTGAAATACATGTTCTAGAAACAATTTAAAGCTCATTAGAAATAATTGTGTCTGGCTACTGGAAAATGTGGTAAAATTTAATCCACATCCAAATGCTACCTGGGCTGTGAGAACAGGAAATTGTTTTGTGCTACTGTGGCTAACCTCATTGCTGACCTTGAGCAGTAACTGCTACAACAGCTGAAAGCTGAAGCAAAATTAAAAACTTACATCAAAGTATATCATGACAGAATGTAGATAAATAAAAACAGCATATTGAAAATATTATTTTTATGTCAGTCTCCTATAATGAAAGGGAAGAGGTTTACTAAAATGTAAAGAAACCACAAAACAAAAATAGATGGTCCCAAGATGCACTGAAACATTATTCCTATACAACTGAGAGTTCAAAAACACATAGTAAGGAGACTTGTACATACAGAATTAAAAGTGAAATATATTGAGGATGAAGAATGGCGGACTATACTATTCCAACTCCTTTCAATTTTCTCCTCTCAGTTGTTTATTTTAAATCACTCTATCACTCAGTCAGACTGGCTCTAGCCATAATGGACAAGACACAACACCCCTTGCCAAGCAGCTGCAGAGTCCTAACAAGGATAATTGACTAAGTGCTTTTTGCATCCTACGCCAGGCTTTACATCTTTTGAACATATAGCATTTGTAAAGATATCTTAGAATTGTCTTCAGCACTTGTATCAGTATCAATGATAAATGAGCAGAAGGACAGGACACACTGGCACTACCCTAATCGCAAAGCTGGATCTGTTAAGCAGAATTCAGCACTCGCTGAGGTGCTAATTTTAAAAAATAAAAATAATTCATATTTCAAATTTTATTCCGTGACAACTGAAGATGCTTAGCATATCTTAAAAATAGGCATTTTGGATTTTTTTCTGCTTTGCACTCAAACATATGAAATCACTATATGCCAGTCTAGAGGAGAAAAGAGTATATGCTTTAGTCCAGAATGAAAGAGATTTCAGCATCCATACTCACAAGCATTCACATACATTCACACCCCAGAAACACAGTTCTACCCCTTTCTTCCCCTTTTTATTTTTAGCCCAAGCACTGATCTTACAGAACATATAGATAGTAAATGGAGGTACCATTCGGACATAAATGGACATCACAAACTTTGGCAGAATTTAAGATGGAAAGAAAGCGACATGCTAGGTTTCCAAATGTTTGTTTCAAAGTTATTCCCATGTAAACAACAGTACAGGGTTTACACAAAACAAATCCACATACAAATTCTAGATGATTTTCATCACCTGAAGAAGGCGATATTTGCAAAGTATCTGTGTGTTATCCAAAACTGCTTTGATCAGCGTAGTCCAGACTTAGGAAAAATCAACATTATGTCAATAATCACCAGTGCACTGTGCTCTGATGTTGGTGAGAAGAATCACCTGATGCCACCTTGCTTCAGTTACTAATTCCTTGTCTAAGTGTCAACCAGAGATGTATTTCAGATCATGTTTTTATGTACCTATAGGTGTATACAGCAAGACGACTCCCAGTGGACCTAAGCCATAACTGGAAATGTTCGTGTTTAATTTGGTGCAGGTGAAATTTCTGAAAATAATACTTCTACTAGCATTTTCTCTATATCATTACATGTGAGAGAGAAGAAGGAAAAACCCTGTTCTAAAACAAATTTAAATTTCACCTACCAATGGGAGTATAATACAATTAAGCCGTATTTTCATTTATTGTTTGTATGTTACATTCTTCTAAGAAAAAGGAGCAACTAGGCTAGGCTACACTGTCTGCAGGAGAGGGACCAAGTCTTTCCCTGGAGAGCTGCTGAGCTACAGGAAGGAAGCTCTCACCATCCAGGCCATGGCAAGGAGGAGAGGTGAGAGGTAGCAAGCAGAGTTGGAAGCCTGGTGTTCAGACAGGGATTGCCAAGAGGAGCAATCACAGCCAGATCTCCAGGTGATGGAAAGAAGAACTTCTCAAGGATGAGAGGAGGTTGGGCAGAGTTTATGGCAACTCACTCGGTCAATGGATTAACTGAAACCGAGACTGAAAGGAAGGATCTTCCCACAAGGACAGTGTGATGAAAGAAAGAGATGTTTGCTTCTATTTTTTCTCTCTGTCTCATGTCATCACCTTGTGTTTCTCTTAGTTTAAAAAGGCAATTATTATAGTACAGATTTCAATCAAATTTATCTTGAGTTTCAAGAGTCTTTTTGATCAACTTTGAGGAGCTCACTATGAGCTGCAGGGATATATAAGAGGTTTGGCTGACTTGGTAAGATAAATGAGCATATACTGTCTGTTGTCATCTCTTGACATTTACTGTGTGTCTTCTATTTTTTTCTCTAATGCTTCAGCCATAAAAATCATGCTGAATGCGAGAATCTCAACTGTTTTCAGAATTTTAAGTTACTTGCAGTAACGGTACAGCAGAAAACTTGAAAACTGAACCCAAGGATTAGAAAGCATGTACGTATTCATTCTTTTAACTGAATCACACAATTTTTCAGAATGTAGGGCTGGAAACATTGCTCAAGAACACCAAAGTGAATTTTATGATCATCACTTGGTTTACTTGTTTATTTTTCCCCAGATGTCTGCCAAGATTACATATGCTTAAAAGACAAATACACTTAAAAAAAGTCATAGAGTATTATGGATTAAAGTTTTCCTTAAAAGCACAATTTAGGTATTAAGATTTTCAGGAACGCATTTGAAATTAATGCAAAATCCCTTAATATCAATATTTTTATAGGAATTTGTATGTTCAAATGATCATACATAACTAAAGTAATGAATCCTTACAACACATTTCCAGAAGAGTTATATCTTTCTGTACACTGGAATGGAAATCTCATAAACTAGTAATTGGTGATAAAAGCTAAAAATGTTAACAGCAATTATTCAAAGCTGATTAATTGTAGTATCTTGAAGTACTTATAGTGGGCAGTAAAACCTTCCCAGACTGTAAGCCAGTGACCACTTCAGAAATAGCTGTAGCAGTTTGAAATAGCACTAATCTAGGATGTTTATTACAGTGCCCACAGCTGAGCCACGGTGATGGTCAGGCCAGTGCTGCCCATCTGTGCCAGTGCAGAGCCAGCTGGATTATTTGAAATCTCTGCTCTAAGTGGCCAATTCATCTGACTGCACTGGGAGATCTTTCATGTTGACTTTGCAGGGAGTCCAGTCCCGGAATAAATATTGGCACTCACTCACAGAAAAGAAAACCTGAACAGTTCCTCTAAATGTCACACCTAAGTAGTGGAAAGATCACTGATGGGACCCTTTTAGACACTGATGATAATATGAATGTGTTTTAAAAGCAAAATGGAAAAAAAAAAAAAAAAAAAAAAACCAAAAACCAAAAAAAACAAACAAACAAACAAACCAACCCATATATTGAGTGGAGGCTTTCTCCCACATCTATGTCTTTCCTCCACTTTTAGTTGATAAGTGATTTTAAATTTTTCTTTTGGAGGACATTAGTAACAGTTCTCTTAAACCTGTGTTGAGTAAAATGTCATCCTTCCATAGGAAAACAGTTATGAAAGAGAAGTGTGAGAGAAAGTTCTTATGGTCATTTCACTTCTTTCTATGGCACACATCTCCAGACAGATGCCACACATCCCTAAGTATCTTTCACATAATTTAACAAAGAGGGCAACAGGTGTTTGGACACAGGCTTCAAAAGGCTCTATGGCTCCACTGCTTAGTTTTAAATCTTAAATCTGCACTGTCCTGAAATTTCCTTTTACGTTGCATGATTAAATTCTAGCATGAGCCAGAAAATGTTGTCTGGTCCTTATGTGCAAGAGCTACCAATACTTTAGGGCTGAGAATTTTATGAACTTCACATACACACCATAAAAGCTGCAATTAAAAGCAAAAGGTTTCTTTACAAAGTGTTTTTTAGGCATGAATTAGGAATGAAGCAGGTTGAAACCAACTAGTGTGGTTTACTCAGCAAGGTTTAGAACCTTGATGCCAACAACTGAGATGAATGGATGCCCGACAATATGGTATGTTTTTCATAAGTGCAGAAAGGATGCTAAAGGCTGATTGAAATAAAAAAAAAAAAAAACCAACAAAATTAAAAAGGAAAATATAACTGCAATGGGATCAGGTACCATAAGACAAGTAGGGTTGAAGCACCATCATGACTACACTTATTTTTTAAATCATCAAAAGAAAGCTTACCGCAATTAAGTACAAAGGCTAACAGAAATTGAGTAGTAAAATCTAAAATTTTACCATTTATCTTTTCATACATGGAAAACTGTATTTTTATTTTGCTTAATCGTTCTAACAAATTTACTTAAGAACATAGCTGAAAAAACGTGCTAGCTTACTACATGGTATATTTGAAAAAGAAACAGAAAAATTATTTTGCAAGGAGCGAGAGTTACTTGGGTGTAATTTTTTCTGTCATAAGTAAATGCTTTATGCATTCTGCATATACCGTTTCCATGCCCTCCAGATCAAATGCAAAATTACACTTGAATTTTTTTTACACAGACAGTCATGTAGCACACAGTTTCCAGACCCAAAAAGGAACTTGAATGCAGTAAAAGCAAATTTGATGCACCAATTTTATTTCTTTAAAAGTAACAGGACATTTATGGCTCTTCCTGTTTACACAAACTACAAATGAGGTTGCTCTACACAAACTTGGTAATGTTCCTTTCAAAATATTTAGAAAGCAAAACTGCAAGCTACAAAGTTAGTTGCAGTGTAATATAAACTGCTGGTGTCAAAGACCTGTTGCAGTTGCATGCATGAGTGGGAGTAGTAAAATGGAGCAACTTATTATAAACACTTTTAACAGCGCTCTAGGGTAAAGCTGTTATGGTCCTATTATGTTTTGGAACTGCTGGAATATAATTTGAATACATAAAATCAACCCACACCTATCAATCAGTAGCCTAGATCAAACACCTCAGGAGTATTTGTTATCTTTGCTGAAATACATTTACAGTTGCTATAAGACAGGCATTCAAGTTAAAAAAGCGACACAAGCAACAACGCTACATGAATGAACCCTGATCTATGAAAGTAAATGAGCTCCAAAGGTCTGCCACGTAAGCTCTGCACTTTACAAAGGGATGATACTGGCTATAGCACATTACAGTCCTGCTACGTATTCCAGAAATCCATCAGTGCTCAGGAATATGAACTAACAGGATTTTTATATCACAAGACAGGCAAAGAATTACACTGCAGAGGAAACATTAATGAATACCTACCATACGTACAAATCATTTTACTAGCTTCTCTGAAGAGAAGAATTCCATTTGGAGATGATACATCAAAATTTAAACGTTGCGATCTAAAAAATAACAGCAAAAATATTCAGATGGTCATCGAAGCAGAAAACTGCAATGGATTCATTCCTAAAACAAAAAAAACATTTGCTGATTACAAAGCACAATTATTTGATAAACTAATTCTAGCTTTCAGTCCAATGACATGCACTCTAGTTATCTCCACATGTTGCCAAAGAAACAATCCTATGACAAAAGACAAAACAATTTTAACCAGAAAAGGTGACCAGACAATACATACACAGCTTTCAGTGACCAGTGAACATCTTGTGCCCGTACACAGTTCAGAAGAATGCTACAAAGGTTCCATAATCCAAGCGGTTAGGCTAACTTCTACCCTGCTTCTGTATCTGCATAGCTTTTAAAAATAAACTAATCCCCACTGGTTATTCTGCTACATAAAATCTGTCACAATCACAAGCCAGTTCTCCGAGTGTAAATTGTAACACATGCTTTTTATGAACATTCAGACCTGAAGAAGATTGCACTATGTTGTCTTCCCTGATGCACAGGTATTACCAAAGCCAACAAGAACCACCTTGTTCCCAATCTGGAAACACAACAGAGTCCTTGCCGAAGGCCCTGTTGCACCTTCCCAGTTTGTCTTTGTGTGATAAAGAAGCCTAACTCCTAGTTCGGGCCTAAAAGTTAACTTCAAATACAGGTCTTAAGCTTCTAAGTAACTTTAGCAAAACTTACCCTTAGTGTTTATTTGGACTGAAAGGGAAAGGAGTCATCACTGAGTGATGTAAACCAGAGTATCCCCTGGCTGACCTATTTGGTAGTCATCCATTTTTGATCAAACGTGGAGTCCTTGTATCACCCCTATCACAGAGACAGCAGTAGGTATCTTTCTTTGCTGCAAGTCCAATTTTTTGTTGTCTGAGTCCCTATTTGCAGGGTCCTTTGCTGCAAACTCTGGAGTAAATCTGGGTGTTTATAAAGGAATAAAACGTGCCTTGTATAAAACATTTGTGTATTCCATATGCACAAAATGATGATGGCTGGCAGAGGCAAAAAACACAAAACCAGCACATCATCTCAGTATCAGAGTGGCATAATGCACAATCTGATACTCTGTAACATATTTTAACCATGTCAAAATATATTGTATAATGCATTCTAACCTGTAAAAGCTAATGCAGTACACAACTCGTGAAAAAACACCATCCCAGATGATGTTTTCTGAAGGGAACAAGGCAGATTTTCTGAATACCAATAGGTAGAAGAATAACATGAATATGGAAAGTAGCTTGAAGAGCTGTCTTTTGCATAAGATTTATTGTTCCAGTTCCTCTTTGCTTTTGTTTACCGTTATTAGAGTTCTGTGTTCATAGTTTAACAATCTCCTCATTGAAGTAAGTTGCAGCACTATTAGAGCGTACTGCTTGTGCATTGCATCATGAATAAAAATAGGTTAAACTTTTCCAGCAATTTATTATACTACTACCAGGATAAAAGACATAATTAGCCTACACAAACCAAAGAGGGAGTCACAGCAAGCAAGTCAACACAAACAAAAACCAGGGAACTCTGCCTTAAGGTTTGTGTAGCCATTCAGGGATTAAGTGCACATCATACACACCAGCATTTGACTGGGAGCCAGGTCTGAACTTTAAGGCACCAATTTCCTGTCACTAGATTAAACTACATGTTTTTTTCAAATTTGAAATATTTCAACTTTTTTCCTTGTAAGTTTGATTTGCAAGGCAAAATGAGAAATGATAAGAACACATACTTCTTTGCTGAAAACTCTAATTTACTTTGGTCATGAAGATACCCAGCACAGAGACTTTAACTATCAATTTTTCATTTAAAAATCTTTTTTTCCTTTGGGCAGTACACTAAATATTTCCAAGTGTAATGATAATTTCCCAAAATAAGTTGTTCTGTTACTTGTGGTAAAACAGGAATTTCATTCGAACTACTGCAATGTCAAGTATTGAAATAACCTCCCAGAATCCCAGAGGCCTTTCTGGTTAGCCCACAGAGAAGATTTTAGATGTGGGAGAAGTTACCTACATGCTGATTATAAATATTGCTGTATTAGATACCATTCTTTCCTATTTTGGCTGGAAGAGTTGAGTTGCAAAAGAAACTGTAAAGGGATTTGTGGTTTTACAGGCACATATGTAAGCTGCTTGGCTTAAGGCAAAAATTCAGCCTGCAGCAAATCTTGACAGCAGACAATTTTCCGATATTTAATTATAGAATCAGTATTTATCCCTGTTAAAGCATACATGTCCACTAACATTGAATATAAAATCACAGTAGTCTCTCATATATATTCCTGTAATTAATCCTTACCAGCTGATTTTGTAATATCTACCATTTTGGTAAAACAATACAATGACACTGAAAGCTGAGTTCTGCTTGCAAATTTTGTTCCAAAATACAAAAGTAGCAGTCTTAAAGTCAAAGTCAGACATCATGAGGATAAGCAAAGCATAGAAAGATGGAACAGAGAATGCACAGCATTGCAGTATTCCTCACTTATCTAATTTTCATGTGCTTCTTACCTGTTTTGCATGAATTCTGCCATCAGCTTCAAGATAGGGGTTGTACACGCAGGTTCACAGTACCACAGTTCAATAGCTCTTTGCAGAACAGGAATGTATGCAGGGTACCTTCACCAAACTGAGTTAAAGAGTATACTGATAAAATAACATCTTGCAAAACAACTTCCCCTAAAACCGTACTACACCATTAGATGGGTGGGCCAGATATACACTTGGCAGCTCATTCTGACAGAGCGACTGCCAGAACCTATAAATTTAAGCAAGTCTTTGCTTAGAAGACTAAATGCTTTGGAAACATTAATGGTTAAGTGCAAAATAGTTAACATACCAGAGCTGTAATGAAGGAAAAGGAAAGCAGTTTGTATATGTGAAGCTAACCTGTAAGTACATACACAAAATGAGCTTGGATTTTTAATGAATGGCATAAGTCACAAATGGCAATTTAATTTAAAAMCACCACAAATTTACATATTAGCAAATCCTGGGCCCCAAATTTCAGTGCCACCTCATATTTATTGTATTTGCTATATAAATGGTTGGGAACAATTTGGTTGTATGAAGTTGTTTCCAGAGCATTCAAGAAGAGAATTCGCCAAGCTGTGGGGGGGAGACCAGCAAAGTTAGGTTTCTAAGAACTCTTTCAGGACAGCTGTTTGCTCATCAGCACCCAAGAGATACCTGTTCTTTTAAAGCAGGATTTAAAAGAATGCAATACAGAAAAAAATAAGTTCAGTAGACTCTGCAATGTAACTTAAAATCTTATGAGTTACTGACTGTATCAAAATACTTCATGCAACGATTTGATACAAAGCTGACCCCTAGTTTTCCCAACCTGCTGAAAAAAAGAGTTTATTTGGCTAAGAATGCAGACTGGTAAATGGAAATGAGGTAGTACAGCCTGACTGGCAAAGAATTAAAACAGGTTTTTTTATATTGAACCAAGAGATTTTAACTATACAATTTGCTATTAAAACATGATCTAGCTAATCTAGTCAATGGTTTTGTTTAATAATAAACTTATTTTTCATTTTTAACTTTGTTTCATATGTCATATATGAAAATATATGTCATATAATGTCATATAATTGTCATTGTCATATAATGACATATATAATTCTGCTTTATTTAACCACGCGAGAAACAGTGACTATTCTTAAGAAAATGCTATTGCCTATTCAGACAATAAAGGCAACTATTGTGAATCTTACAAAGTAGAATATAGGCCAAGCACTCAACATGGGATTGTGAAATAAGTCTGAAATACATAAAGGTTTACATGCTTCTAGGATATGTAGACACAGTCATGTCTCAGTTCGCTAGCTCTTCTGGTGGAGGCTAAAGCCGTCAGACATAGCACTACTGATGAATGACAGCGCTGTGTAGACAGATGGAAGGCATTCTGGCTACTGCTGTCTGAGGCATCTAAAGACTTGTGCATTTTTCCTGCCAGCTGCTTGAGGCACCGCAGGCGTAAACTACATATAGCGGAAGAGGCTGACATGTGAAATATACTTTTAGACCTTGTTCCTCTCTCCTTTATGGGGTTCCTTACATTTTAAATCAGACAAACTAGAGTTAAAAATACCATGGAGAGTTATCCAGTAATAAACTGGGATTTAAATTCAAATCCTACTTGCCTACAATATCCTCAAAGGGCATAAATGATCCATGCCATCTCATACCTTTAAAAATTCACTAATGCCAGTTCCATTTTTTCTGAGGTGGACTTCCAATCCAGCTTCCAATCTCAGCAGAGGATGGTCAATATACTCAAAATGCAGCAGATGACATGTAAGGTACAGAACTGAACTGTGCTATTAATTCTCCTAAGTCATGCCTCTTCCTTAGCCTTCCTAGTAGCTTCATGTACACAAAAGGGAGATGATGCAATGCTGCAAAGCCCCATTGTGGAATTGCCTTTTCAGATTTCATGGAGAAGAGAGTAACTTGACAGCCAAATCCTACAACCAAAATGTAAGTCAGCAGTATATCCAATATGATTAGCTATCTTAATTCAAAAACGTAAGCATTGAGTCCACATTCATTGACAAGGAAAGACTGGAGACACTATAGTCAAATTTTATAAAAGCTAGGGTCACCAGAAAGGCTTCGGCAATTTATATATATTTTTTTTTTATAAATCCAATAAAGTGGAATAAATTGGTTTTAAACAAAATATTATTTTTAAGTGTTTTTAACCACAAGCTTCAAGGAATCTGGCTAATTAATGAACTTAACCTGACCACTCAGTTCAAGCTCAAAGGAATTCAAACTGCAGAAAACGATACTGAGGTTTGAATCAATGCAACTGGCAATAACAGCTCTCACAAACAGATTACCAATCGGGTAGCCTTGCTTCGTAAGACCATGTGTTCTCCTCTTCTCTTGTGATTAGGAAACTTCAATCCCTATAGCTGTTTGTTGGGCTTTTTCAAGTTTGGACCTAATCCTGAATCCTTAAAACATATAAACTTAAAAATTTAGTTCTTCAAAAATAGAATCATTTTGAACAAGCCATCTTATTGCTGCACATGGTTTTATTTTGTTAAGAAATACGATACAAATTTGGATAAATACGTAACAATGGTAGTTTGGTGAAAAGATTGGTTTGCCTGTTCTAGTGATCCACATGTGAAGCAGCATACRATCAGACATCGGAATATCTAGGTCAACTGGAACTTTTAAATGATCACTAGATAAAACATCTCAATGGCAGATCACTTCTCTATAAACTTAGTGTCTATGTATCTATACACATAGATATTTTTATATAGGCAATTTCATGCACTCACGCATATACATCGTGTGCTATCTAGCTGAATGCAACTCTGAGTCAACCTAATAATTTAATTCTTGCAACCCATTTTCTTATTGCAACCTTTTTCTTTTATAGACAACAGAAGTCATTAAATACTGAGAATCAACTGGGAGGAACACAGGAAAAATTGCCTATGGGTTACCACCTAACTGTAAGAAACACTAAATGAAAGTAACAAAAAAGTGGATATTACCCTGAACTCACAATTGAATCTCCATGGACATATCTGACTGCGAGACCAAGGACCTCGTACTACAGTCTGATATTAGTATGGAAGAAAACAGATTAAACATTCAACGATCTTATCCAGGCATTCTCGAAGTAAATAGCAGAATGAAATACGTAAAGAGAATCATCACTGTTAAGAAAAACAGGTTTTGATTCTACTCAGATTGGTATGCAGGTTTTTTCAGGCCACACCTGCATGTTCAGGACTGCCCTACAAATTACAGAGACCACATGTTATGAATACAAAAGGCAAATAAACTTTCCAAAGCTGTGGTACTGGAATCATCATTGACAGCTTGACATATCAATATTTCAGGAAGAATAAATGACTTTCATATCCAGGGTTTTGGGGTTTTTGTTTGGTTTTGTTTGTTTGTGTGATGTTTTTCCTCATCTTTCATTACCGGATACTTTGGGAAGATGCTATACTTAACACCTGAAGCYGCTTAAAATATTTGGAAATATTTTAATGAAGTCTTTTGAGAGATCACCTAATACAACTTTAAAACAAATTTTACTATTATTATAAGTATTTTCTCTTCATCCCTTGCCAGAGGAAAACTATAAATCTTGTCTCAGCTGAATGAACACCATTTATCATATTCATTTTCTTGTCAATACAATTATGAAAAGCCTTTGGCCTTTTTCCAAGGAGCCTGATTTGCTAGGAGAAACTCAATTAGTATAAGCAAGCCTGCTACAAAACAGCCCTATTTGGCAATCTAGCGCAGCTTCAGCATACCTGACGATTCACCTCTAAACCATGATCCTAATAACTCAATCATAACGGTAAAATACAAGATACAACGGTGTCCCCCGTGCCTCCCCCGCCTCCCCTCCCCAGACCAAAAGGACTTAAAAGAAATTATTTCTGCTCATTTTTGCCATCTACTGGACAAAACTTAAATCCTAAACATTGCGATCAGAAAAAAGAGAAGAATGTCTCAGGTGAGAGATTACCGAGTGTAATTTGTTTTGTTATGGACAGAGCTTAGACCCAAAATTATTTCCTGCAATCACTTCAAAAGTTTATCAATACATTCTTCTACCAACAATTTACAAGTGACTATTTCTGATAGTCTTCAATACAGAATAAACATCATCTCATGGTATATTAAAAGCTTAGCCTTTTATCCCTTGCCTCTTTGTATTGTTTATTTATTGAACAAATGCAAGTAAATCAGATTTATTTTGGCTAATATTCTGTATTTGCCATTTTCAACGTTGAAATACTAGGGATTCAAACATAACAGAATAAAATCTGTTTGAAAAACAGCTTTTCTTTGCTATTAAAACCTTCTTCTGATGATATATTTGAAACTACAAAAAATATGTTAATCAAAGGATATTTAAACTTTATATGATCAAATTGGCATCTGGCCCTCCCTTCTCCTCCCATTTACCTTTCTGCTTTTATATATAGTAAATAAGAGTTGCGATAATAGCAGCTTATTCTGCTATAATGCTTTGGATCAATACCTGGATGAAGCTGGACTCAGCCAAATGAGGTGAAATCCACTGAACAGAAGCATGCACTTATCCTTTACAGCCAAAGGTGATGAGGAAAAAATATTTTGAACCTGTGCAAGGGAAAAGAAACTAAGAAGGCCTGCTTTGAATTCCATACAAAGCTACCTTTCAATCTATTTTTATTGTTAACACAGAATAATAAAATCCAAAAGTTGGAGGCTGTTTTCATTTATTTGAAATAAACTTAATTCATAAACTGGAAGGAATAAATTAATTAAAAAAAAAAAAATCAGGAAACGGTCCTGAGGATTACATATCCTGGATCCTTGTATAAAAAACCACCTCCATGGATGAATCCATTTCTTTCAAATGGAGAGGAGGTAAGTCTCTTGTTATCCCTCCTCCTACAACTGGAGATTTGCAGTTCTGCACAGGAGAAGAGCATGATACTCATGCTGTACTAGGTAAACAGAACAAAGTAAAAAGAATTTGAAATGGAAGCAGCTCTGATACGCTTTTACACATCTTCCTGATTTTATTATTAAGTTTTAGGGTAACGCAAGCACAAACGAAGTTAAATGTACCCAATGGTGCCCACTAGAAAATGACATGCTAATTCACAGTCTGGCTTCAGTAGTTTGGTTCCCCCCTCCCTCCTCCCCCAGTCCTCTAAAACTGAAATTAAGGGATGCTTTCCACTGATTTTAAGACAAATAAAGATTACACTGCTTTATGTTTTGGACTTACTTTCTGCAAGCTGAGCGTGCACATAGACAGAATCACCACAGGCTTGCGAAGGTCTTAAACAGGGCTTATCTGAACGGTCATCAGGATCCTACTACCTACCACACAAGGACATCTATCAGATCATACCAGGCTCTGCTGTACAGCCTTTCAGTCCTTAAAGGATAATTTCATAGTTGCAATTCTATATTGATGCATTCCTCTTTCTTAACCAGGAAGATTATTAGTGAGCAGTAGGTTTTCATTATTTACTTAAAATAAAAATATTTTTAAAAGCTTGATTTCTAGTAAAGCATGTAATTGTACTTGAATGTTATTTTTTCTGTCCATAAAATAAACAAATACATAATTAAATTCCATAGCTTTGTCAGATCTAAATTATAAAACAAATATTTTCATAGTTACTTCACTATATATTTCAGCAGTTTGCTACTAATATGACTGTGTGCCTGAAGACAGAATTACAGCTACTGTATTTATAAAAATACAAAACACTTCTCTATAGTATTAAGAAAATACCCATGAGTATTATTGTATTTGTTGGCACAAAAATGTACACAATATTTAAAGCAAATAGAGTTCAATTATCATCACTTATTGAAGAAAACTACAATCTAAAGATTTTGATTTTGTTTTCAGATGTCCATTTTCTTCTGGATCAAGATGACTGCAGGTGTTGTGATATTAATAGAGTTGACATAAATAGAAAGTAACTGACTAAATTAAAGACATGATTCATACCAGAGAGAGAAATCTCCCCAGATAGCACTTGTATAGTATTTTTTAAGCACTTCGGATGTTAAACCAAATGTAGGTMCATTGTGTTTGGCGTTAAAGACACAGCTTTTTTTTTATGAAAACATTACGGATTTATGAAGGGAAGAAAACCACTTGGATATGTTTTCTAGATTAGTAGTGTGACACAACAAAAAAGTGACCTCTCTGTGGTCCTTCCCAGTTAACTGCATGGTTGCCATTGTGCTGTAATTTTAGCTGATTACACATTAGTTCATTTAGCTTTGTTTCCTCTTCCCCACTGTGCCATACTATTAAACTAATGCAAGGGGCCTGGTATCCCTCTGTGCACAGAGCTGGTATTGTCATAGTGTAATAAGGATACATCCAGTCAAACAGCATGGTGTAGCTGGTCTTTGTGTTTAGTGCAAAGGCAATCCCTCGAAGATCCCTTGCCAGCCCGATCAACATACGCTGTCAGTGGGAAAGAGACACAGTAATTGATTTTCACGTTAGCGCAGAGCAGATGGAGTAATAATCAGCCAATAATGACCACATATCTGATTTTGATTCATTAGTTTAAATGTCTCGCGCAAATCTTTTTTTATAAAAAACACAAAGATTCTTTTAACAAACAAGATTTCCACAAGTTTTATAGTGATAACACTAGCAAAATGCTTAAGAAATGCTTTTGATTATTCGATATGCTATCCTAATGAATAATGCAAATTAAAACATAATATATGAATACCGTGTATTAAAGTTTAAAAGTGCTTCCTGTATTAATATATTTAAAGTAACAATAACAATAAAACGTTAATTTAAGCTTGTAATATTTTGAATGAGGTGTAAGACTAACTGATACTCATAACAAGCTACAATTAAGGTTGCACTGAGATTCTCATTGTACTGTTATTTTAACATATCTTTTGGGGTTTTTTTGAAAAAAGTAATTTTCCAAGTTAGGTTTCTTCAGAAAGCGACTTTTTTGTTTACAGAAGACCATGCAAATATCTATCTGTATTAACATTAGTTCTGAGATAAATTTTGTTTTTTCCTTTTAATGGCTGAAGTGTGGCTTCAGAATCCTTCCAGCCCAAATGCAGACAACATTTTATGCATAGATAATTAGCCCTACTAAAGGGATGTTTTCAGGATAATTAATAGACATCAATAAGAAACACTAGTGAATGAAAAATATTTTAACAATATAAACAAACTTTTCAATTTACTTAGACATAAATATTCTTTTTTGATAATTAAGTAGTTTTAATAAATTTTATCCATGTGTTGCAGGTGGGGTTTGTACTTTTTTTTTTCATGATAAAAGACCACAGTACTGCAGAGWCTGGTAAAAAAAAAAACAAAACAACCCATAGAAGCACGGCAAAAAAACCAGTAAGGAGTTCTCTCTTTAAAACCAGAGTTTTCAATAATGTACCACCTGGTGCTAACACTATAATATTTACAGTGTTGAAAAAAAAAAAAAGGTAAGATTCACGTATTAATTTTAATTGATCACATAAAGAGCAAATAATGGCTGATGCCTTGTTAAACTGCTAAATGTAATCTTACACAAGGGCTAATTTCTACTTTTCATATACAGACCCATTAGTCCAACTGACTTGGATGGCACGCACATAGATTTATCCAAGGATAAATTGAGTTCTCTACAAAACACTGGTGAGGTTGCTAGGAGTATTTTAATATTTGCATTTCCTTTCTGTTGTGCATTGAAATGGCCTGAACTTGCAAGATGCTGAGAGGTCTCAACTCTCATTAACTTTAATGGGACTCTAAAATCACTAGAGAGGAAGTGTTCAATACTGAGAAGATGCAATATAAAATTATAACTTTATCTTTATATTCATCTGTATTTTCATACTTTGAGCGCTGTTTTGTCCACACAGAAAATAACTGTTTAGCAGACACGGTGGCCGAAACGTAAAGAATTAAAAGAACTCGGYAACAACACTTTATACTTCTTTCTGAAGGGATACAGAGATGCAACAATATATACAAGGAAGTGGAAATCTTCCAGATTGATTTTGATTCCTTTGCCCATTCTAGCCACAAAAAAGGAGACAAGCAAGACTGCACAAAGGAAAGGCTGGAGCAGGGAAGAAGGGGAGCTACAGCCCCTGGCAAGACATGAACTTGCCTTTGTTTGAGGATGTGCTCAGAGAGAAAGAGCTCACCATGTTACTGTGGTCTCTAGAACACGGATTAGAAAAAGACAACCAGCCAAACCCATATTCCTCCAACATGCTTATTCTGTCTTTATGAAAACAACAGGTTGTAAGAAAACACTCTTTTGCAAATATATTTAAGAAACAGTTTGGTTGTGAGACTTTAAAAACTATTAATAAAAGTAGATGTGCAACTTTCTTTAAACTATGGTCCCAGATTTCTGGGAGCCTACACAAACACCAGCCAGTTTCAGACACCACTTGACCTTCTAAAGAAGGGAGAACAACTACTACATAAACTACATTTCTTGGTTTTCTATTCTTTAAATTCAGGTATTGTTATTAAAAAGCCCATAGCATTAACCACACTATTCTTAATAAATGACCTCAATCTACAAGGCACCATAATATTCTTGTCCTGTAAAATCCCAGCAAACTCAGTGGTTTAGATATTATCCATTGGAACTCAACTTTATAAAATAACACTGCCTACAGTTGGCAATGTCCGAACAGCCTATACAGAATCCTGAGATAAATGCTGATCCATTTAAGTCACTGGTAAAAATATGTTTAAACTCTAACAGAGGCAAAAATCACCCTAGATTCCATGCTTGCTTAAGTCACATTTAGTAAGAACCCCTCCCGCCAAAACCCTAAAATCCCAAAACAGTCTCATTTCAGTTCATTATGAGTTTTCAAATGGCACTTACATGCATAAAATTTATTAATGACAAACAACATTATACATTTATACATCTACTTTTTGTCTGTCATCCTGGGGGATTCGAAGTGCCTTGCAAACTTAACAGAGTAATTTGAAGAATACATGAAGCTACTGCTTCGTTCACAACTGAACACCAGCCATTTCTGGGGCAAAGTGACAGTTAATAACACCACCAGCAACTGCAAAACGAGTAAGGTGAGAAGTGAAGAACAGTAAATACAAGAAACAGCAAGAGGAGCTTGTCAGTAGTATGTGGGTTTATACATTGCTTTTCTTGCTAATGAAACAATTTTGTTCAAATTTTGGTTTCGAAATATTCTTCCCTGAATGTCAGTGATAGGTTTAAATAAGACTAATTCAAACAAATTTTAAAATAAATTCAAGTATTTTGTTTCAAAGTCCTGAAGAAGATTTTTCAATGGATTTTTCAAACGAAAGGAGCTGAAGATTTAAATATTCACAGAAAAAAGCCTGTGACGTGCCAACATGTGCCAAGTGTCTGACTAATGCAATTTAAAACAGACGAGACTACTCATGCCACCCACCCCCAAAACGGGGCTTGTAATGGAAAGTCTGACAGACCCTTAACTATAGTGGCACTACTGGGTGCAGCTATAATATTACCCTCATAATTCTACTATATAATAACAACAAAGGAAAAAAAAGGTGAAGGGTCATTGCGCTTTGTCTTTAGAATTAAGATGGCTGTCTTCATCCTTACAGCATACTCTTAATTCTGGAGACACGTCTTAATAACCTCTAAATAGTTCCAACAAAAGAGCCGTGTCAGAGGAATGAGCAGGCCCCAAGGTGTTTCAACTGGAGTGTTTTCATCTGCCTTTATTGCTCTATCCCTCTCCAGAATTAAGGCAATAACCTGTGATAAATTATTCAGGAACTGCTACAGGGATCAAAGCAAAATCATTCTGTTAAAGTGCTGTTTGCAACATTTGGCACTTAGTGTGAAAACTTTTAATGTGTGCAAGCTGAAAATCAAGGATTTTAAATAATTTAACAGCATGGAGTTTCTACAAACCAGCTAAAGATAGCATGTTGCTATTTAACTGCTTTTTCCTCAGATCCTTTTTTTCATGTGTTTCTAGCAAATCTGATGATGTCACAACTATAAACAAAGTACTACTGAGATTCCGGCTACCCAGTCGATATATTACTTAACTGGATTGTCAAGAGAAACCTTGAAATTCTTAGGAGAAAATTAGCCACTGTTTTAATACTGGACATTTTTCCTATTAATATAAAAATGTGAAGGAAGTAGCAAAAAAAAAAAAAAAAAAAAAANAAAAAAAAAAAAAAAAAAAAAAAACAGGAAGAAAAAAGGAAAGCAAAGCACATAATTACTTAAGCCATCTTCAATTATATTTGATCTCCCTGGAAAAGAAACCTAAACATATGTTTTGTATGCAGATTTAATGATTACAAATGTATTTTAAAAAGAAAGAGCTCCCTTGTTGTGACTGTTTTTCAATGGTGTAGTTTAGAAATATTAAAAAACTAAAAAAACCCTAGCCAGTTAGAAAGTCCTAGTAAAAACCACAAATTAAATGAATTTGGCAGTCCTGGACCATTTTCATAGTGATATTTTAACAGTGTCATCTCCCTGTGGATTGGAATACTAAGCATTTTATTGAAGAACTGAACTGTTTTTGTTTTCAGTACTTGCAAAATGAAGTACCTGAAAGCACTTTTGCATGTATTATTTATTCATCATGATAGAAAAATAGCTTTAACCTAATAAATTATGTTTAAGAGTATTTAGAGCAAAAGTTTTGTTTATGATAAAGCAACAGATTTAGTTCTTTATCAGTAGCTTAAAGCACCAAGTTTTCTTTATACAAATTAGACAGATGGTGCTTACAGTAGAATTTACTAAAGGTCTGTCACAACAAATGCAGCCAAGCTGCATATTTAATCACTGCAGAACCTTGTCTACCTGCAGCTGCCAACTGCTAATCCAATTTCCCTGATAAATGTGGCAAGAGACACGATCAGCAATAAAGAGCATCTAACTCCATTTTCCTGCAGGGCGTCTTTTGATGAACATTTAGGACGGAAGCACGGAGTGCACTGTGTGGCCCTGGCTTGTGGCAGCTGCATGCATTTTGAAGACACAGTTCTCAGGTTACTCACTTAATTCTGCCACTATCATTATGTTGCTATTGATCTCAGTAGCTCTTGTCTACACAGCATTACTCTAGATGAAGCTGAATCAGGCAGTTATCATGCATCAAACTTGCTCAAAAGCCTGGAGATTTCCCCTTAATTACTTGTGATTTTATTTGCAAATACCGTTAAAGTGTAATCAAGCAGTCACTTTCCAGGGTCGTTAAGAACTTGCTAGTTTAGGAATATATCACTGGCACTCCATTAAAATTTCTCTACTAAGATGGTTTCAAGCAAACCAGACAGGACAACCGCAAAATTATTTTAATAAACTGAATCCTCACATGAGATAAATACAGTTTCCTGCAGAAAGAGTAATGCTATCAAATGACCTCTTTGTTCTAATTTTTAGGATTTATAACTTGAAAATGTAAGAGATGAAGCCAAGATAGAGGAACTGCGCCTATTGAATAAAAAGTTATTAAAATTAAATACGTAAAGCAATAACACATGAGGAAACTAGAATTAAGTAATTATTGAAATAACCTTAAGTACTATTTTAAAAAAAATAGTAGCTTAATTCAAGTGATTATTGTGAACTGTGCATCTTCTGGTAATGTCAGAGATGTACTGCAGACAAATTATTTACTAAATATTTCCAGCATATCTGTTTATTTTCTTATGAAAGGAAGTGGATAAATATGATGATGTAGTATTTACGTTTCCATCATATTTTAAAATAGCAAATTAAAAATTACTGTTAGGGTTTCTTCAAAATTACCCTGTGTAGCTGAATGAGCACTCCAGTGTGCATTGTTAACTATTTATGCAGTGACAGTAGAAGGGGATCTCTTTAATGCAATAGTGCTCTAATATATTATCATTCCTGATGATGCAGCTTGTATCTAGCAAGTCTTTTTCTTCCCTAAAATATACTGTTGTTTTGACACAAACAGCTTGCTACACTTAAGGATTTTACTAATAAAACATAATGTTGTGTTAGATATTATGACTGTTGCCACAGCTGAACTGACTTGTCAAATCAATCCTAATATGGCTCCCACAGGCACATAAAAACCTTATTTAGCTATCAGTTATCCTAATCACTTTGTTCAGTTTAAGGGTGCAATACTTCAAGACCAGTTCCTATTTATACATATATGCCCAGCCATTTAATAAAGTCTTGATTTATATAATAAATTCTTGTTTGAAAAAATACTTTAAAGCAGCAGTGTTTTATCAAGTGTGTTACAAYATGTCTCCTCATACCCCCAAATAAATATGTTAATATACACAAACAGGATACTTGCATGGCAAAGGGGAATATTACATATGAAACAGATAAGCTATCACTGTAGACAAATTAGTCCCTTTGATCATAAATGGGGATCAAATGGGGTCACTTGATCTGCAAAGCACTGAAAAATCCCAAGGCCTTTATAAAATCTTTGTACAAAGTTTATTCAGGATAGCCATTCGTAGCCTTTGTATCTCTACTGTCTATGTTCCTAATTAAATATATATGTATACAGGTATAAATATACATGTAAGTGTACAAGTATATACATGCCATGAGAGACAGACAGAAGAGATGACAAGCTTGTTGCTAAATGCTTGCTCCACTATTAGTTTTTCCCATCAATAATTTTTTTCCCTGTAATTGAAATAAGCCTACCTTTGCTTCTTCTTGTTCAAAACTACTGTTGAATATCTGAGTCACACTTTCAAACGAAACTGTGAGGGGGAGCATGAAATTCTCAAACTCATCCTCGTCTTCACCTACAGGAAAAGAAACCAAAACAAAACAGCAAAAGCATCACATAATATTCACGCTGTTGTTCGGAAGGGTCAGTCTCATAGGCTTTTACAGAAAAATCTCACTGACATCATGGGAACTTTCATATGACCTACAGGAACAAAAACCTGAGGTTTGACATATTTTTACTGAGCTATAAACAAAGACAAATTGTTGATCGTAAACAACTTGTATCTGAGACTGGCATGTCTCTGCATTTCACWTCTTTCTCTTTTTCATATTTCTGTTTTCTCTGTTAATCTGACAGCATTTGTTCAGTACCCTGGAAGAACATTCACATAAGAAAGTCAAGACTCAACAGTAAGAAAATTTAAAACTGCAACAATAAATTGGACCCTTTCACGTGTACTTTGTACTATGATGTTTAAATCACAATCTTTTATGATCATATGCTATTTTTTTCTACCTCCTATCCTATTTAGTATACAGAATGAAGCTGCCGTGGAAATAAATCTGGACTGTGTTGGGGTTATTCGTGTGACATTATTGCCTCATTTGTTCCAGAAGGTGTGAATTTAGAGTAAAAGAAACAAGATGTTGTGGGTAGGGAAAAAAGATATTGTCTTGGTCAGACAGTTGAAAGATAACYTGGAAGTCTGGATTGTTTTTGTTTTGTCATGACACTGAACAAGTAACTATAAACAACAAGTTTTTAGAAATGGCAATTTGCATGAGGATTGGTACTCACACTACTTATCTTTAGGCCCTTAATGAGGGTAGCTTGCCTCTCGCATGCAGATTCCCCTCGAGAGTAATTCAGAGTAGGAATTTAATTTATGTTCTTTAAAGAGCTCTTTGCTATAGGGCTTCTCTCTCTTCTCTCTTCATTGGCAAAGTCTGGCAAACTAAGTTGCAATTGAAGTTAGGAGGAGTCTTTTGTGTGTCAAATTGGTTGTGCAAAGTTAGTGTAAGCTTTATGGTTTAGTTTCTACACTTCATATAGCCATCTCTAAAATGGGCCTAATTCCAGCCTTTTATCTCTACGAATACTGCTAAGACCAAATCACTCACCCCAGTACAACAGTAAGAATGGCAGAAAAGGCCAGGAAGAAAAAAGGCCAGGAAGAAAAAAGGCCAGGAAGAAAAAAGGCCAGGAAGAAAAAAGGCCAGGAAGAAAAAAGGCCAGGAAGAAAAAATAGTCACAACAGAAAGCAAAGCATGGACTAACACATAAATCCAGATGACAACACAAAAGAAAAAAAAAAAATCAAAATACTCAGTAGCTTCATCATTAAGCTAGGATGATCCATCTTCTGAACTGAAAGAGGCAAATATCCTCTGAGAGAAATAATTGTGATCCTGCAATTAAAACTGTCTCATAACAATGTAAATATTTAAAATGGAGAAGAAAGGAAAGTTGCAGAGGCAATCCCAATTATGGCATTTCCTCAGTTCTGAATACTTGGCTTTGTGACCTGAACTGCTTCCCTTTAATACAGGGCTTTTGTGCCCAGTTTTCCAGATTTTTTTTAAAAGCAAAGGAAATACTTTCAATAACTTACTGCTACAGCACTGGTCAGCCGCAGTTACGGAGCCTTCAAATGGCAATCTATGCTCAAGAACTTTCTTAAACTAGCAAAGTAAATGACCAAATCTGTGACTTGCAACCTGCAGCTGCAGCAGAACTGAAGAGGGTGAGATGCTTTGTGCTAGATGTCAAAGCTACTGCTGGCAGCAATAGGATCTGGTGGACTTTGGGAAAATCCAGTCCTGTCCATCTTTGCCTGTCTCCTCTGCCATCTTCTCTCTGCTCCTTTCAGCTGGAGTCAGTCTTTTCATTTGTCATTTCTGGACCTTTGTGTCCTCTTCCGATCACTCCCAGTAACCCCAGACTATTCATCCAGCTTTTTGTTTCTATCTCCTTCCTTTGCCAATGCCAACTCCTCAGGCAGTTCCAATACAGTATTAGTTTCTGTGCTCCCAATCTCTTTGCTCGACCAGCATCAGCTTCCTCTTACCCTCCTAGGAGCTAAACTATTTCTATATGCATTGCATATCCTGACGCTTTTCTCCTTTTAATTGCTTACCCAATTTTCCTCGGAGCAAAAAAATTAATAAATAAAGACCAATCATTTAGAAAGAGTCCCATGCTCGTATTGTCCCATGCCAGCGTACAGACTAACGCAAGTCATTTGGATACTGCTCTGTGCAGGATCAGGGCTCAATTGCCATTTATAGAGTTCTCAGGAGAAACCCGAATTACCACAACATAGAAAAAGTAATAGTCCCTCTCATCTAGAGTGCTGCATATCATTAGAAGACAATCTCCACGAAGATGCTGTGTACACATCCAAATTCAAGATGAACCCTTCCTGAAGGTAGAATCTCAAGCATACTTCGTTAAACAGTTGAGAAGACCAAAGAACTACCAGAATGTCCAATGTTGACTGGGACCACCACTTTAATGACAAACCAGCTAGTTCTGGAAATGGGGTAAGGRGAAATCTTATGTGCTATTTCTGTTTTAAATTTCAGTGTAGGCAGTCAAGAAAGGATATACAGTTAGGAGGATTAGGATCCTACATAGTATTGCCCTATTAATCAAATAATTTGTAACTTTTAGAAAAGCAACACAAATTAGAATAGAATAGACCAGAATAGAATCATTAAGGTTGGAAAAGACCTCTAAGATCATCAAGTCCAACCATCAACCCAACGCCACCATGCCCACTAAACCATGTCCCTAAGCGCCTCATCTACACGTCTTTTAAATACTTCCAGGGATGGTGACTCCACCACTTCCCTGGGCAGCCTGTTCCAATGCTTAACCACTCTTYCAGTAAAGAMATTTTTCCTAAKGTCCAATCTAAACCTCCCCTGGYGCAACTTGAGGCCATTTCCTCTCGTCCTGTCAGACCTACCTGTTACTACCTATACATTTCTTTTGCATTCCCGTACAAGCCACATTCACATCCCATGAACAGTACAGTATTAATAAAGAAAGGAAGAAACTATCCTAAACAAACCTACCATGGTAAATTGTTCATTTTCTGTAATTCAAACTACGCATACATATCCTTATTATGTCCTTTGAAAGAAAAGAGATGTCTCACTTGCAAGTTATAGTAGATCTGTGTGTGGCTTACAGCAATAGTGTTTTAAACCTGCTTCACTTGGAGAGCTTTGGCACTGAGCATGACTGCATATACCTGTAAGTACAGGACACTGATAAATCATGCTGAATAGCTCCTGAAGGTATTTTCTACAGCTTAGACCTACTCCTTTTGGTAGTGCAGAAGAAAAAGTGATTAAAATTTATTAATCCTAGTAAAACTTGTATTTAAATACAACTTTTACTGGTGTTCTTGTATTAGTTTTGGTTACTATGTACTTCACACAAATGTTCAGTTTACTTTAGAAATCTTGGACTAAGAATCTTGGACAAAATGATGCAATTYTAAATGCCAAAAAAAATTATTAAAAACACAACCTGGGGCACATAAGGAATTCCAAGTCTAATTATATTCATATGAAGTTAAAGTAATTCAACAGAAACCAAAATGCATTTTGAAGCAAATACCAATTAATATATTACTGTTCTTTCCTACAACTAAATTTTGCCAGTCACTCCAACAGCACATTGTTTGAAATGTAAATATTCTGAGTTTACTGTATTCAACTAATCTCAAAAATATTTCTACATCAAACAATTACTTAAAACAACTCCCACCAATAAAAATTCATCTTAATTTTGTTTCCACTTAAATTGTTTATCATTCATATAAAAGGATTCTATATAAAGCTCTTCATTTAATTTGAAAAAAACTCAGAGAAGACAATTGGTACAATGATTTTTGTCTAAAAATGCCAGTTTGCACAGTTTGAAAATATCTTTTGATTCACGAGGTAAGAATACTGCCATTTAATGCTTGCACAAACACATAGAAAGGACAGTTTGTGTACACCTYACTTTTTAAATTTGGATCCTAAACCGCAACTTACACCGGTTTGTGTCTCTAGAAGTGCTTTTCTATCAGTTCAAACCCAAACAAATTTATTCCAGCAGGAACTCAAAGGACAATAGCCAAAAGACTGATATATGCTCTTTCCAGATATTCCTAATCATTTCAGATCTTGTGATTCCTCTGGATTAACAGCTCTACAACAACCTCTATCAGCTTGTAGCCAGTCATAAGTAACGTGCCTGCATTTTGTCTGACATACATTTACACAACCTCTACTTAGAGATGTAATTTTTAACACCTGTGATCTTGTTTTTACYAAATCTTTCTTCTTCCCCTGATGGAAAAGTTACTGAAACTGCATGTGTAACCCATTTTATATTAGAAAATGTACCTATTGCTTATGTTATACGACACTGAGCCAGTACTGAAAGCAGTTTAACTGCAAGTAAACGCAGGTCCAGCTCACAGTTGCCATTCTTTATTAAAGCTGATAAATACGGTTCGGTCTTGCCTCGAAGTTAACTGTTTTCAGCACTGTTCAGCAGCAGACAGTACAGGACCCATTATCAGCACCGGGAGTAACAACTCCTGTTGGCTTATGACTGTGTGTCAACCTCTCCTGCCCACGTTACCTAGTTAAGTCCTTGTATGAGGGTTGGAAATGAGTACACAAAAGACTTCTCATTTTCTGAAGGCCCTCATCAGCGGCCCCCCTCAGAACACCTATAGGCATCCATCCTCACGAAAGCAGTCTGTAAGGCTGATCCTCAGCAGACATAGGCCCACAACTCTGAACGGGGCCTCTAATCAGAACAGAGGCAATTTGAGACGTGCCGTATTCTTCACCATCAGCTTCTTTAACATACCCGATTAGACAACAGAAAAGTAATCACGCAGACAGAGTTCTGCATTTTACTCCAGTGGCCAAGGGCAGTGCCTGGATTCAAAGTGATCAAGTCCTTTATCACATCTAGCTATTAAAGCGTGCACTGGGTTTTACACGTGTCTAACCTCCCTAATTTCCAAAGGACAACTCAAAAGGTAACCCCAAGTGCACGTTTAAGTATTTCTGGCTGAACTGCAGAACTCTTGTCAATGTTTTTATTAAAGCTTGGAAGGTCTTACATATTGGGAACTTGCATGAAGAAGTGAAATAAAAAAACCCATTGTACTAGAAGCTGGAAGGTTCTGGCATAATTGGTATGTCACCTGAAAACTCAAAGTACTTACTCAAGCACTTAATGTTGTAAATCCTCATACTTAACACAAAAAGTGCTTCTGTGCAAAAAATAACTCATCTTGCTTATTTCTCCAACAGAAGGCAACAAACAAATACAGTGTTACTGCTTAATGCAGTAAATCTTGAAAGTTGATAGGCAGTGATTTAAATACTAACTATAACATATTTACTCTACAATTAAACTGCTGTTTGATTGGTTTAATAACCGTAGAAGTTCATAGTATTACACAAGACAGCAAGGGACATGGGAGGAAGACCTTACCTAAATCTACCATGAGAAGACGAGTGAGAGCAGTGTAGAACACTGTCCGGCACCTAAGGTCACTGAGGCTGTAATTATCGCTGATGCCCAAGAAAGGGAAGTGCTTACTCTGTTGAAACATAAGCATATGAAAAGTTAAGCGTTCTACAAAATTTACTACACACAATGTTTTTTAACATAGTAAGGAAACTTACTGTGTGATTCTGAAGCATGAATTTCACAGCCTCTATTTTCACAAGCTTTTTCAGGAGACTATAAGTAGCAGATGTTAAGGAAAAAGCAGCCTYGCAGCATTATGATTACATTATCAGGTTGTACAAACTTTCAGGAATTTTTAGTGAGAAAAAAAATCCTTACTGAAACAAAAACAAATGTAYGTTAAAAAAAAAAGTCTGAATTTCATCTTGAAATATATGTCATGGAGGTATTCTTTAGAACATTAAAGACCATAATCTATTATTAATTAAAGCAATTACTTTTCATGGCATATATTCTAGCCACAAAAGAGACAAATGAACTAAATGACTTTTATAATTAAAYGGAGAGTTTCTGATAATAAATGGTGCTGTTTTTTCCCCAGATAGACCCATGTTATCAGCATGTACAAAAAAAACCCCCAAAAAACAACAATGTGGTTTTGCAACTGCCTGTGTTGAAGATGACTGGCACTTGGCAATGAGACTGGCAGCAGCCCTAAGCAGCTCTGAAGTAATGGCCTCAAAATCACAGAGGTGATCTTCCAGACCCGTCAAAAATCACATTTAATTTGTTTCAGTTACAACAGATAAAAATGCATCTCATACATACTAAGCTATGTTAAACACTTAACCAAAGTATTTTCAGATGTATAAGAACTGAATGGAAATTTCTTAAGAACATACAAAGTGTCAGAGCCAGAGCAAAGTCCATAACAAGGTGGTACAGCTGGGAATTCTGGAAGTATCTATGGATACTTCCACAGGAATCCCAGTTTCTTCAACTTCATAAAATATAAAGCCAATCTAACTGACTACTGCTAAGCATGAACTGAAATCTCCCACTCCACAAACTGACTAAATTCAAGCCGGTGACAGTCCAGACGGCAGGTAACTACCACAGTACAGCGTCGGCCCCAGCCACCATGCTCTGCTCTCAATGCAGGCCCCTCAGGAAGGTCTACTCGTCTGGTCTATGCATTGCACTAGCAAAGCTACGTGACTCCTGGGCTGAAGCTCCTGGCCCTGGTCCAGCAGGATAAGCTTGAGTCTGTTTGCACCTGCTTGTATACAAAGGTTCCCAGGGAGATGCACACTAGATGACACAGAGGCAACGTATCTCCTGGACTGCACATATTCTACAGATCACATACTCTAGCATGACTTACTAGGCAGTTACACTTGATGAAATGTAATATTTTTCTTAAGGTTTCTTTTAAAAAGCAGGAGAAATCATATTAAATCAAAAGTTGAGTTTGCAAAAAATATGTTATAGAAGCCCTTAAAGTTCAGACGGTGAAGACCTGTTTTACAACTTGAATCCTTTCCTAGCTGAATTATGAACACCTTTAATAGCATGAGGACACAGTAACTCCCTGTCTCAGATGATTCAAACATTTGGGGTCAGGCAAAAGAGATAATACTGCATACTCCAATAAGAGCCTTGCTGGTATCTTTGTAAGCTTTTGTACAGAGGTAACCGCTGCCATGAGGGATGTTTGCAAACAAGGAGCGAGAGAATGGCCAAAGCAATGGCCTGGATTTTCTGACTCCTGCTTCTCCTTCATTTGACATAAAATTGCTGTATGACTCTCAGCAAGTCAGTTAAATTCCACTGTCTCAGTTCTGCATCTGTAAAATGGGGATATAAAAGGCTTTGTGATATCCAAGTGTACTAATACACTTCTTCAGGAATGCCATAGAAAAATTCAAAACCCAGAAACATTCATAAGCATTGAAGGCATCAGATGAATGACATGACTTATGGGCTTGTACATTCTACAATGAATATTGTAAAAACAGGACTCATTAGTTTACTGAACACTGTTGATCCCTGGCACTGATGAAGTTGTTTAAGAAATAATCAGTATGACTGCATAATTAAGACTATACAGTAGTGCCTACAGTCATGTACAAACACAGAAGATTTTACAAACAAATACCCATAACACTTATTATTGTTACTATTTTCTTTTTTTTTTTTTTTTTTTTTTTTCCTGAGTGCTTGCTTCACACTGCCATTCCTGCACATAATTGATTGAAGAGCTCAATTACTTTTATGGGAATAAACAATTTCCCTTTTCATTTTAAATGGATTAAATTATTTTTAAACAGTTAAAAGTGTAAGAATAGGTTTTATAGCTGCTATTGGAAAATATCCTAATCTAGTTTTAAGATGATGTTCCTTTGTCAATCTATAACATTTGACATAGCATTACCTGGTTTTACATTGCAAAGCTACACAGTTGTTTTTTTTTTTCCCCTGTTACAAGGGAGAGCCTTTCATAACATTGCAAGGCTAACAAAGATAAGGATAAAGAATTTTTGAGAGACTATAAATATTTTACCCCAAGTTATTGTACAAAATAGCAATGAAACCATAGTTATTTTGCTACAAAAATATACAGTGGAAAAGTTAATTATTAGAAAGAACTAAACATGCATGAGGGAGCACTATGGCTTCAAAGACATAAAGGAATGACTAACATATTCCATTATGTAAATGAATTCAAAGATATTTCACAACTGATCAGCTAGGAGGGACATAATGATTTATAATTCAAATAACTGAGCTTTGAAATCAAATTGGGCTAATATATTTCGAAATATGCAAACCTGGAATAATTGTGAAAGTAATGTAAACCATGACACCAGCTCCAATCATTTGTTGCCTTTGTTGCTAATACTGTCTTATGTTTCTTCTTTCTTTTTTTCCTGTTATATAGTACAGTTGCTGGAATTATGGTTTGCTTTTAATTCTAGATTACCCTTTAGAAAAAGACTATTATACACATAAAAAAGAAAAATACCAAATTTAAAGACTGTGTAGAAGCTGATTGACGTACAGGAAAGTACTGAAATTAAATAAATTATTATTTTAACCTTTCAGGCTAGCCACAATTTAATCTATATCAAATACTGAAAATTGATCCACTGGATCCAGCATCTTAACAATACACTCTTTCAAAGCAATATATACTTAATGCCTTTTAAAAAAACCCTAATATAATGTGAAAAGGCCAAAGTTTGCAATGCCAGGAAGTAGTTATAAACTACTTCATATGTTTGAAATAAAAAGTACTTCAGTATTATTATTAAAAAAAAAACTATTGGTAGAGTTTTTTATAGGAAAAAAATACATATCTTTAAAAGCCAAAATGACCAGTGAAATTGGGTTGTACATCATTTTCTGGGAAAAAGGAAAAACAGCCTCGACAGGTGTAATTTATCATTTTTCTGATTTAATACCAAAGAAATATATTAAAATAATAAAAAGAATCCTGAAATCCTCAAAATTTGTAGTGATAAATAGCCCTCCCTGTCTTTATTGCATTATGCCTACTAACAGAAATATTGCATGGTGGATTTTGCCAGACAAGGACGATTATTTTCCAATAAAAAGTTGCATATTAAATTCCAGCACAAAAGTGGGTGTCTAATACTTTTGAAATCTTTTATGGTTTGCCAGGGAACACAATTTTAAACTTAACTAATACAACATCACGGTGAAGTGAACCAGCATTAAAGCCGTCTTTGTACAACCCCACCCATCTAAGCAGAAAAGCTACTGTTCTCAGAATTTTTGTTTGAAGTATTTCCATTGAAAAGTAATTGAATGAATTTTTGGTATTTATGTTTTTAGTTAATCTCTCTTTTTTACTAGTCTTTAAACATTTCACACTGATGTTTAAGATGTTATATTTATGAAGGCAGTGCTGCTTTACATCCTGATTATGCATAGGGGTCTGCAACTGCTCTTGCAACAGTTAGCAAGTTTCTGCAAAGAAAAAAACCCACAATTTCATCACAATTCTACTCTTCAGGAGAACTTAGGTTATTAAAGATCTACTTTTTCACCCTTTCTAGGTCCTGATATTATTATATCTATTTCACGAGCAGAAACTCATTTATTGCAAATATAATTTGAGTAATTCGAAAACTAAAACTATCCAGACATTTCAGCCTTGGAAAAGTATTATTTGCACCAATAGTTTATACTGACCCTCATTTTTGAGAGCTACCATGTGAATACATGCCTTTGAAAGCCTCCAGAAGACAACATGAAATGCTAGATGCTTGTTGGCTTTAGCAGTAATATAAGGCTGATTATTTCAGCAAGTATACATACATAAATAAATAAGCAAGCACTGTAAGTTAGGTGCACCATGTTAAATTTCTTGGTTATTTTGAAAGTGTTTTGAACCCTACTGAAGCAGTAAGTATGTAGTATAAAAGAGGAGAGACCTCATTAGTCTCTTCATAAATCTTATTAATGAAATAAATGTCTCCCCTTCTGTTTTTGTCAAATTCCTTAGTAATGTTTCACTTTCAAGTCCTTTCCAGTCCTATTTCTGTGATGCCATGAGAACATAAACACATGCATATTTAAAATACCGTTACCTGCTTAATGGTATTTCAAGTAAACATATAGAAGTACACATTGTATGATTTTCATTAAACAAAATTCACTTATGGAATGTGGGAACCCACACTCATCTTTCAACACAAGGAAATACATTAAAATTCTTCCTATATGATTAGAGTTCTATGGAGAAATAAAATGATACCAATTGTCATATTCTAGGTACCTTCCCCTCTGCTTGTCTAACAATCTCCTCTAGAAAATTACTGAAAAGTTGTTTTTCTTTTAAAATAGTGAAGGATTCCAATATTGAATGTTTTCATGAGCTCTGGTGGTTTATTATCTGTCGTATACCTTTAAATATTGTGTCACATCAAAAACAGCTACTACTTTCTTTTAAATCTTCTTGCTTGATTGACTGAAAATTCAAAGAGCTGACATTCTTCTCCAACTTATAAGTAACTGATTATTAGCACAAGATACAAAAGGTTTGCAACAGATAGCAAATTAGCATCCATGATTTGCATACGAATTCACAAAAATACTTGAATCCAGACAAAAATCCACATGCAAAGTCATGGTTGTTTTATCAGTAGTAATGATGACACTGACAGAGTGAGGAACTTAGAATCAGGCAACGACAAAACATGTAAAGAGGCTTGTGTTTAAAATCTAACTCAGGCTTCATATCTTAGTTGATTCATCCTCAAAGTAGAACCAATCTTGTTCTCAACTGCTAACAGAATCAATCCTGTTCTCAATTTTGTTGAACTCATTAATGGTATTGACTTCAAGATTAGGAATGGGATAGATGACCATAAGCAACTAGTTATACGATTTCTCTTTTGTTGGTAAGAAGTAGGTGGAAATGAGCACACCTTTTAAAAACTATGCATAGAAAAAGATAAACCAAGACGAATAAATATTAATATCCTAATTGGTTTAAAAATGTGGCATACAAAACAACGGAAGTCTCATATTAATTTTTACCTTATTATTTTCAAATAATATGTTATGCCATATAAAATAAAAAGGATATCCAACAGAAAGGTCATTTAGAAACTGAAGAGTTCTTGAAATCACGGGCTCACATCTTCCCCGGTATTTAAGATTTGTAACACTAGAATAAAAAAAAAACAAAACAGAAGAGTGAGATTTTATGACACATTTTCCTCTTTTGAGAAGTGCAGTGCAAAAGCTCATAGTAGTAGCGCATTATACCACAAATGTATTTCTGTGATACATCTTAGGATTTTCCATTTATGAGACAGAAAATGCTATAAAAACATGCCATGTCTTTTTCCTGAACAAGGGATTCAAATATTTTTGTAATACTGTAACAAATACAGTCATTTTAAAAAAATCCATCATCTGTCATAATGAAATAAATTATCTGACACTTACCCCTACTTATATCTATCTTACTCACTTTTCAACACAATATCTGGCCACTTAACTTCTGTAGTATTTATCTGACCAATTCTTCACAAGATAAAAACAAATTGCTATAAATTCCATAGGAAAATTTCCATAGCAGAAACGGTGCACAGAAAAACTAAGGGCCAATGCACAGAGCCACTGATATACCCAATTCCCAGTGAAACTCTACCTTGCAGTTCTTGTACTAATCCCTATTTTTCCTCTTCCCTACACCAAACACTTAACTAAAGTCAAGACACATAGGGGATACTGCATTTCCCTAATTGCAACCCCTCTCAGACATAGGCATTTAGGAAGCATACTCTGATTAATGAACCAATGCATAAATTATGCTATAGGATAACACTAGACCTATTATCAATCCTTGGGGAACACCACATAAAACAACTTACTATTTTTGACAACAAACTCTTACAGTTAGCCTTTCAGTGAAATCATGCAGCTAACACCAGGCAATGATGACCTGCTCTACTACCTTCCAGTAGGTTAAGCATGAGACATGGAGCACAGCACCAGGACCCTCTACAACTTCCTTTGTACTGTGTGCAGGTCAGTGCAGAGACACCTAAGTGACTTGGGATGGAATCCGTTGTGTTCACCTACTGGATTTATTAGGAGGTGAAGAGGTGGCATTAACCTTCAGATGAAAGGGGTAAATTGAAGTCAGTAAAGTGGAGGAACGTTAATTTTTTTCAAACAAGGCGTGGTTACAACAATAAGTTAAGAGTCACTGATCCTGTAGTCTGTCATTTCCTAGCTTTCTTATGGGAATGTCATGTAGGCCAGTGTCAACAATCTTACAGAAGTCCGAATGTCTGATACTTACTGTTCCTGTTGTAAACTCCAGCCAGCGAGTCCAAGAAGAAATTACTCCCTCTCCCCCAAGTAGCCCAAATGCATTTATCACTTAATTATACACTGACAACTAGTAACTTTTTCTAGTACTCCTTTGAGAAYCCAAGTTGGGCTCATCAGCCTATAACAAGTTGCTTCCTCTTAGTTCCCTTTTTTGAAGGCAAGTACTGTACCCTACTCTTCTGGGACATCCACCATCACCCTCAATTGCTCAAAAACCCAAAAGAAAGCTGAATGTCCCCTTCCTCCAGACAGGGAGATAATGCTGCATGAGAGATTCACAGCAGAGTTTCTGGTATTGGATTCATCTGGAGAAATAAAAACAGGCCATCACAGCCTTTTGAAACATAGCCCATTCAAATAAAAAGGCAGCACGACTTCTTGGCTCAGAAGCCCTGCACCTATTCCTGATCATGATATCAAATTGCTAGGGTGTATCTCAAATTGCTAGGGTGTATCTCAAACTGCCAGGTGATCAAGAATAAGTAATTTCAGATTTGTATGTCTCAGTTTCCATGTCTGTAGAATCTGCATAATAATTCTGACTTTAAGCTGTCAGACCTATTGATGAAAGACCACGATGTAAGAGGTATAATCAGGACCAGCTATTTATACCATGAGGCAATAGGATTTCAATTTTGGGAATATAGAACTTGAAGAAGAGATGTTAAATGTCTTAAATTCAGCATTGATTATTGCTTTTACACATTCACAGGCTAAGGAATGTACTACGCCACATAAACTCTTTTTCAGGAAGCTATAAACTCAAGAATGCAGTTTAAAGCATCTAACTGTTTAGTATTATTTGCTCAGGAAAAGGCAAATAACAATGCAATTACCAAAGCAGTATTCCTCAATTTAGATTTACAAACAAACATTGATTTACTTTGTAAAATCTCTATGAAGAGCTACAGAGGTTCAGATTGCCTTAAAGAAATAGCCCATTCTAGCAAGTCTGTAATTCACAGTTTATCCCTACTATGGGGAGTTCTGGAGATGTTTATAGTTGCACTAAATCCTTAACAAGTATATACCATACAAGGCAATAAAAATGAATTTGGACTATCCAGATTTGACATCAATATCAAAATCATAAAAAGGCTATTTTGCAAAAGAGCAAAATCTTTGTCCTTCAGTAGCCAGATGTAAGACATTTAAACAAAAACAAGAAGTCACAGTGACAGCTTGAAGAGAAAATTAAAACTGTATAAGGAAGGCTCTTCATCCAACATTCAGGGTACTTTTGTATACATCTATTCTTTCAGTTCATGGTTGTATTTGGATGCTGAAAGATGAAGTAGTAATATAAAAGCTAGAAAGTACTCGTGAGTGAACAGAGCTGAAAAATTTCAACTACAATTGTAGCAATTCCCATTTCTGTTTCTGCCTTATCAATATCAGGCAAGATGAAAGACACACAAAATGTAATATTTTAAGAAACATCTACAAAACATTATAAATATCTGAGAAAATTTGTAAAGCGGAATCTCATAATATAAAAAGCAGTTTTCCACTATGTAAGGAAGAGAAGCCAAGGAATGAAAGAGGAGAAAAATTTACAGTTCTCGGAGAAATCATGGCAAGACAGCATTTAAAATCCAAGTGCTAGTGTCCTTGCCTCTTTCTCTCTCAAGTGGCTTATTGATTTAAAATATGAACTAAATGAAACAGAGTCAAAGGAACCAATCATAAAGTTTCAGATGAGTCACGGAAAATAAAAGCTTCATCAAAAGCTACGCCAATGCCAAATTCACCAAAACATCTATGGTATATGAGCAGTGAACACATTTTAAAGGCAAGTACAAAAAAAGTGGACATAAAAAATGGCAGAATATTTCCAATTTTGGTAACAATACCAGTATCAAAATACTGAACTACACACACACACAAACCCAAAAGAGCAACAGTAACACTGATCCATGCTGAAAAGCCATGAGAATTTTAAAAATTTAAATGAAACAGCATTAAGAATCCAGTACACTTTCAAATATTTGCTTTTAGTTTGCCTTTAGTAAGAAGACAAGAATAAAACCTTCCTTCTAAAAGCTGCACCAAAGAAGYTTCCCAGCTTTCCAACCTCCGAACCCTCCAGCTTGCTATGAGACTGTCTGTCACCATGACTGCTTACTAATGCAGTTCCATCAGCACACCAAACATCTCTTCCCTTAATAGAGTGACTTAAAAGTATTATTTTCAGAGGCTTTGTATTTTTAACCTAAAATCTAAAAGGGGAAGGTAAATAATGATTATATACTCCAATTTACAATTCTCTGGGAAAAGGGTTACCATATCATCCACAGAAGAATCAAAATTCTTTGTATGTATCAAGTCATTATGATATTTGGGCAGGGAAAGAATCAAGGCAAAGATATCTACTTCCAGCCTCTTAAATCCATCTCATGACTTCCTCCCCCCCCTCCAAAAAAACCAAACCACTCTACTGTCCTTAATTTCCTGTAGTGTCCTCAGTTTACAATTTGGAGAAAAACCCCTTCAGACGCGTGGACTGTATCACACTACTCTTAAAAGTTCCACCTGGTGCACAGCAAAGGACAACCCTTCATACAAGATGTAGCAGTTCTTATGGCAGTAGTAGGTGGGAAATGATACTGCTGGAGCATAGGAGTGGAATGCCCAGCCTAGAAGAGAGAACTGAAAAACATGCAGTGCAATTTAAAAAATAAAATTTTAGAGGAGGAGACAGAATCAGGGATGCAAGGTAGAAAAGCAAAAGCAAAGCACAGTTAGCACAGAAAAGGGAGTGCTGAAGAGTGAGTATATACTGTACAAAGGGAGAAAATCCATTTGGTCACATGGATGGTGGGTACCTTCTCCATTTACCATTGCATGCCAAGGTTGCTTATAGGCCATTTGTAAGTGCCCAAAGAATTCATCCATCCCATCAGGAGGCCTTGAACCCCTTCTCTGAAATGTAATGGGCAGGTATGTTATCACAATAAAGCTGAGGAATCCCAGGAATGCTATACTACCTGCACATGCATAGGTTACTGTACCTCACATGCACAGGAGATTGGAAATACGACAAAGAAGCAGTTACAAAAGATAAGTAGCTACCAGCCAGAAGAGATGACAACTGCTGCAAATCAGCAAGTTTGGGTGTGGTGGTTTGTTTGTTTGTGAACTACGTAAATTTAGGAATAGTCTTGGTCTCAAGTTAAGGATATTACAAACATACTTGCATTATAAAAATCATAAAGATAAAAAAGAAAATCATACATTTTAAACAAAACTTTCAAAGTTGCTTAAGGTGTCTGCTATCCAATTTCCATTAAAGTGCAATAAAAATGGGCATCCAAATCCCCTAAAAAGATTTCGAAAATCTCTTCCTTATGTGGTACTTAAGTTTCAGTAATAACGAAGATAGCAATTTGTTGGCAAGAAAGCTCTGTACAGTCATGTTTTAATTATTTCTTGTAGATTATGATCATTTACAATGAAAACTCTCTGTGGCTCAATGACAGTGATTGGATATATACTTTTCATTAGAGCTGGACAAAGGTGAATAGTTACAAAAAATGCATATTCTGTCGTGAATAAAAGTGCCAAGTTTTAGTTTGCTATGATTCATGGAGTCATATTAGTTTGAGTGTTCAGAAAAATATTCAGAGATCCAGACTTTTTATACTTATGTATTACTATGTATTACTTCAACATTGACACATGGAAAATCTTTCTATTTATAAGGTATGTATATGTGCATCTACCATAGTGAAATCATTACAGCAGTAAAAAAAAAAAAAAAAAAAAAAAAAAAAAAAAAAAAAAAAAAAAAAAAAAAAAGCCAAAAAACATCCAACAGCAATGTTTGGATATGCATCCTTCATTCACGTTTCAGTTATTTTATCATGACCAAAAATACTAAATATTTGGGCAAATATTTTGTAAGTCTACCTCATGATAAATCACTTCCACATGAATTTGATAATAATTGAAAGGAACCAGAAGAGGCTTACAAAGGATAAGTGAAGAAAAGGAAACATGCTTGCAGCCAAAATAAATACAAGACACTTACGGCCAAATGCACAGGACAGGCTCAAGGAGCAGATGGAACTAAAACTACTCCAGTCTAAGTATTTCCTTGCTTCTTACCTATACAGGGAAGGATCAAGGCAGGTAGGTAGCTAGCTACTGCTCAAAGGGACGACCAGTGAAAGGAGAGGACTACTACTGGGTTTGGGTACAGTTGGCCTCATTCGTTGCCTTAGGAGTCCTGGCCTTGATCCACTTTCCAGTAGGCCAAGAGGCGTAAGAACATGTGATGAGGCTATTTTGGAAGTAGGAGCAACAAGGATAGAGAACTCCATAGAGACGGAGGAATAGTCTGTGCCTTTGAAAACCAGTACCTCAGGGCAACAGGCTAAGAAGAAGAAAGTCTAAGGAGACAGGCTGGGACCTTAAGTCATAGTCCTTCTCCAGAATCTTGTCATCCACTGCAACCCTAGCGGCTCCTTCAAAATCCCATTGCTCCCTCTTGCCTGTCTTCGCACTCACGTAACGCCTCCCAGCTTATCCCTCCTTGAACCTACTCTACTGTTGCTACGATGCTGAAATCAGCTGAGAAGACTTAAGATGCCTTGCATATTAGAAAAATTTCATTTGAGATTAGGTGTTTTTTCAGTTGGCCTTTCCCCTTCCACACATACACCCTATAAGGTGATGGTCAAAGCAAGCAAAGACAGTGGATGCTAAAGAACCATCCTATACAATTTCTGGTAAGACTGTGATGAAAATACAGCCACTAATGGATATTCGGGCTACATGAAACTCCATCCCTTCAGAAATGGTTTAACAGGAATTCAGTAAAAGGCACGTTCATTAACTTATCACATTTAAAGGTGATAAAAGGTCTAGGATCTGATGTGACAGTAGTACTTTAAACTACAGTCAGAAGGTCTAAAGGACACCTATTACATTGACAAATCTGAAAATATTTCTGTACTTTGAAGAATATCTATTTCATACAGCCTTTAATCCATAAACTGAACAGTGGCTACTGCAGCTACTAGTAGCTATGACACAAGTATTTCAAATTTTTTTCTGTTAATGAAAGAACTCACTGAGTTTGATCACCAATCCTCCACTGCAAAGCTGTTCAGAAGAACAGATTAAAGCTACATACATGAAAGTGAACTACTGAAAACAGAGAGATCTAGAAAAAGACAGCTCGATAGAAAATGTGTTCAAAATCTCAAGAAATCAAAGAAAAATGCCATTTATCCATCTAAACTTTACTGAGCTCACATCAGAGTTCAGGAAACTAGAAACTCCATGTGTCAACCAGTAAGTTATCACAAAAAGAGATTAAGTCTCTAACAGCAGAACAAAAAAAAAAATCAGTAAGTCCTGGTAGACTACAACATATTTGACTACCATAAATTCAATTGCTATGTTTACGCCTCACACCAAGTATAAAATGCTTCCTGCATGCATCCTTCATTGGATTCTTTAATGGCAAAGTGGAAGGAAATAACCTGACATTGTCTTTTGATCATCCCACGGTGCTAATGGCAGATTACGATAAGTTACTTTCGCCAACACTGTCTGATTTGAAAGACTGGTTGCCATTAGCCAGGCAACAATATTCTTTCAAGCATATTGAAAGCATATCCTCTATTTCACATAATGCTCAGCATTAACAAAACAGAAACTATACAGTCTCAAACATTGTTGTGCAGTTACTATACAAGAATACCACCACTTTAACAAGAAAGGTCACGCTAAAAATTCCCTAGCGTTTCCTTTTAATCTAATGTTAAGGAATAATGTATGACAAATTTCACCTACTTAAAAGAAAAAAATGGATCTGTAGGGTAAGACAGAACAGTTGACTAGTGGCTTTCTAAAATAAGTGTGGTTAAAAATACTGACTACATCCACAAGAGAAAAAGGTGAATGGTCTCAGTCATGTATCCTGCTCGCTGCTGTTACGAATGTGCTAAGATTATTCTCAGTAACAGGGCACCAGAAATGCTGCCAGACTGGATTGCCCCATCAGACCCTAGTTTTTGGATTATATATCAGTATGTTATGGTTTCACACCCAGATTTTCCAACTGGCACGCTATCACTGGGGAGAAGCTCGTTTATTTTAATTGACACAAACATGAATGTGTTTACACAGCGGTTTCACAGCTAACTCTTAAAGCTACTGACTGAATTGTCCATTTCAAGCTGTAACATCCATTCTGTAAAATGAAATTGATCTTCAATCTAATCAATGAACAATTCATGTTTTTAGGAAAATATCTTGAACCATGAGTAAAGAGAAAATGAAAATATAGAGTGTGCAATCTAAAAAGCAGCACTGATTTTTGCTTTTTATGTACCTAGTTTTCTTTTAAAATCTTCCATGTAACATTAAAACCCTAACTATGTTTTTTTCTTAATTTACAGTACTTGTACAAATACAGCCCTATCCAATCGAAACACATGTAGTACTTATCATACAACTTGTTAAATGATATGCTGTTATTTCCTCAACTGGCAAAGGCAACAGAGATTTCATCTCAATGGCAGCAACAAGTAGAAAAAGAGAAGCAAACTGATGCACCTGGTCTCCAAACAACCGTCCTCTTTCCCCGCTTTTTCCTCAGTTGTTCATGTTTCACTGTTGTTTGAAACAACAAAGTGAAGCCTAGCCGTCTAGTACATGGACTGCTTCCAGAAACTGTACAGTAAATATCCATCAATATTTTTCCATTCACCACCCTCCATTTACCTATCTTCAAAGCATACTCCAGATAAATATCAAGGTTTGATGGGTACTACTGTCATCCTAAGGCAAGATATAACACTCAGCTTCCRGTTTCGAGGAAGCAAAGCATTTATGCCTTGTTTTTCACAGAAAAGTTAAGTCATATTAGAAAATGACCTTGTCTTAATTGCTACTATTTCTCAAGGTTGGTAGTCATGGTAGCAAAAGACAAGCCATATTTAATACTGTCCGAACAGGTCACGGCTAACCTGGCAACATCAGTAGAGATGTTTCTCTAGTAGGTCAAAGTCTACTCAAAGTATTTACAGGTCTTAGAAGTCAGATTTAGAGGGCATGAAGTAAATGACAGGATGCAGCATCTTCCTCACTGTAGAATAAAGAGGTAAGGTACTTGTTTCTCTTTCTCCAGGCACACGCAGAACTCATTGTCTCCTGGGGACTCCCAGATTTTTTTAGTGGATATTCACAATTTTTCAGAGGGACCATTTTGTTTTGCTTCAAGAGCAAAACTGATTTTAGATGAAACTCTTTTTGAGTCAGGAGAAACTATCAAATCTCATGAAGGACATAAGTAATAAAAGACAAAATCCTGCTAGTTTTGCTGGCACCCAAGGAAAGCGGCTGCAGCAGAGGCATGAGAAAAAGGTAGCTTCTCCAGAGTAATTTTCTAGGATTATTCTTAAGAGGAAGTATTGCAACACTTATCTGCCATAATAACATACCATCTTATTCCGCCAAATGCCAGAGATGAGAAGACAGCTGATAATAATGCCCCCTTGTCTCCTTCAGTATGAGGCCTTAAAATCCTCCTCTGTGAATCTGTATTTTTAAGAGAGCAAATTTTGCCAGATCTTGCCAAAAAGCAATCCAAAAGAGCCTCCCCAAAACAAAGAAAGATTAGTTTAACTTGGTCAGTTCCCCACTGTAAATTACCATGAAGCTTTACAGGCAATTCCACTGACATCTGAGGGTGCCAGGAATGAGAAGTGGGGAAGGATGGGGACTGCTTATGCCAGGCTGTCACTGAACAAGAGTCTATGAAATCTCAGCTCTGTTCTCCCATAAGCTATTTCCAGAGGTGATGCAGGCACTATGGAGGACCTATCTAGCTGCAAGCATTTATTTAGGGGCCTGCAGTACCTTCAGAAAATACAATATGGGTGCTTCTGAAAATGGTTATCCCTTACTTCAAATATCTAAAATTTACGGAAGATATTTTTCTAGCAAAGAGCAAACTTAACGACAAAATAAAACTCGGATTTTACGTAAACACTAAAGACAAAACAAAATACATACAGAATAGAACCCCAAGCACAAACTCACATTTTTGTCATAAATGTTTCCAGAACATGGTTGTCGTCTGTTATTCCTAAGACTTCTGACATTCGGGCATATACCTGGAAACAAACATTTCAACAGTAATATATTATCGACATTTACAAGTATCAACATTTTCATTTATTCTAAAACCCTCCCTATTTTGATTTTGCATGAGAAAAGTACAGGCACAAACGCCTGCCCATCCAACCTAGCTAAAGCATTTGTAAGAGATGGCTTATACACTCTCCGATAGTGTTTTGTGAATTTGGGACTGATAGGCTTTTACTTGCCCTCGCATACATTTCTTCCCACAAAGGAGACGTAAATTTTCCACGTTGAACTCACTTTGTTGTTCACAGAACAATATAATCTCTATTCAAAAAAACCTGCTTTATTATAAAAAATTGCAAAGGGATGGAGAAAACATTCTTCTGTTGGTCTCTGTCCTCAGTKGGATGTGATTCAACACTGTCCTTTTGCTTGCAGTTGCAAGTTCTTGCATTGCCAGTCATAAAATGTGGTAAATTAGGTACTCTTCAGACATTCATTTTTGTGTTCTTGAAGCGAGAACAAAGGCTTTGACAACCAAGTAACTTGTAGTTGTATACTTTTGCCCTTTATTTCAGATCCAAGACATATATTACCAGCCAAGATTTCCCAGCACCCTACCTATCAGATCAAACTGCTGTTACGAAGCAGTAACAAATGCACAGGACACATCAAGTATATTTTTTCCTTACTGTGTAATCTTCAGAAAGTTTTCTGGTAGTTTTAGTAGCCTAACATTTAGTTCGGATAAAAACATTTAGCTGGGTTAAATCAACTTCAGAAACAGAAGGGAGACATGTACTGCAAAATTTCTTTACAATCCTCTGCCAACACACTTCACTCTGAGCTCAAGTAACTCTGCTATTTGCTTACGACTGGGCTAAACGCAGATCTACCAGTCAGTACATTTCATTTCAGTCATTTTAACCTTTAGTGACACTAAAACAAGTATTATGGGTTATATGTAATTCTTCCATATGATGTGATCAAGTCAAGTATCACTCAGGTCTGAAATGAGAGCACCAAGCACAGCACATGCAGCCCCGGTTACCCAGCGGTGAAAGCCTGGTGCCATCTAGCTGTCAATTTTGTTCGCTGACATTACATATTCCACACAAATACCAATGGACTTAGGCTAACTCAATACTTCTGCTACTGTACCTAAACTTGCTTGTACCAACTTCCTTTCTGCTAGTGATGTAATCCCATGACTTTACTTAAAAACCAAACCAGCAGTACTCTACCTCTGAGAAGGTCAATAATAAGAATACAAATAACAAATAACACAATAAAAATAGTGTTTTCATGTCCCAAAGACTTTAGTTTTAAATCCAAGCATAATAAAGGCATGAGGAAATAAAGTTGCAGCTCTAAGCAGAAATTGCACCAAGATCAAGGATAACTTAACTTGTATGCTAACTTATCCTTTTATAATTGTATGAATGTAATTTATTGTGACAAAATCAGTAGTGAAAGGACAATCAAAATATGAAAAAAGCTGTAATATACAATACCATCCTTCAAACGTTGCAAAATATTATGTTCACACTAAATGCGAAGTTATCATTTATAGTAATTAAACATAGCAACAATAATATATTCAAATATAAAAATAATATCTTCTAATTTTTAAAAAATCACGTCTCTAAATAGTGCACTGCTAAAACGCTATAGCAGCTGCAATTTTAGCAAAGTTTAAGAATTTCTGTTTTTGATAGGAGGGAAAGAGAAAAAGATATAGCGAGGAATGTAAACATATTGGCAAACACACATTTATGTTAAGACCTTTCCTTTCTGCCATGGGAAACCAGTGGGAGAAAGGGAGCATTAGCGAGTGCATGTCGTAGTAGCATTGTGCTCTGTTGTCAAACTAGGCTCTCCCCGCATCAGAGTTTAACAAATAAAATACTAAAACAGCAGTCATTGTTGACAAAGAGCAGTGCTTTAATCCACAATTATCCTTGTAACTCTTACTACTCCTTTTATCATCCATTAGCTTTGATTCCCATTATCCCATCAAGAACTGTGTCAACGCTTTTGTCCCTGGGGATTTCCCACAACTACTAGGATCTGACAGCCAAGCCTGAGTGCTAAGCAGGATCATTACCTCTTAAATCCACTTATCTGATCCRCTGAATAGTAAATTGAAAAGCTCATTAACAGCAACAATCTGATTTGTTTTCACATGTGACAGGGTCATTTCAAGTCAGCATGAATACAGTGCTTGTAATAAAAACTACTACCAGTTCCGTAATGTGACAAATTGTAAGCTAAAATAAATGTGATATTTTAAACACCTTCTTCAAAATCATTTTCAAAACCAACACACACTCTTAGCATCTAAAAATAGAAAAGCAAACAACCCCCAACCACAACAATGAAACGCCCTTAGACTTTTAAGCACTATAAAAAATTAATGATAAAGCATTTTGGAGGTATAATAATAAAAAACACTTCAACAACAAAGACCGTGCTACATATTCAAAAGGCGGAGAAAAATACTGTTGAAAGGGGTCATAAAAGGATGTGGAATTGCATGTGGAAGTGATCTCATCTTCAGCTTGGTTCCCATCGCGGAGCCATGAAGGTAAAGGCAGCACAGGGCCTTGCGGGGGGCATGCGGGACCTCACAGCCACACACCCGCTGGGCTTCCTCCCTTTGAGACCTCCCCTTCCTTCTTCCAGCAGGAAAAAAACCCAAGGCTTATGTTTTTAGTTCCCTCCAGACACCTCAAGTAAGGAGCAGGATAATTAACTTTCAGTATGCAAAAACCACTTTAAGACTTCTGGAAAACCTTTACAGAATCATTCCCAAATCCTTACAACTGCAGGATTTATAACTTCCAAAACAAATCCTGCATCAACACACAATGCTACGTGATCATGCCATGATATCGCCAAAAATGTAAACTTAACAGTAAAATATCCCATCACCACCATCTCATTCTTAAACAGTTATGAACGTAAGGGAAACATCCGCAGAAGCGGTAACATTAGGCTACCATGTTCGATGAGCTTCACAGGTACAAGTACATACTYGAGGTCCTTAAAGCAAGCTCGGGCTGATACCACCATTGTAACCAATACCCACATGGCATTGCTGTATTCAAAGGTGACGGCAGTGGTCGTGACAGTGAAGAGAAAGAAGAGAGCAGCAAAACACCTTCGATAATAATCAATAACAATTTCAAACATATTAAAGCAAGTGTGAAGGCAGGGGATCCAGAGATCCTTTCCTTTTGCCCTGTTTGTACCATTAAAACCTCCTCAGTGGAATCAGGATGTTTAAGGAAGACTGGAGGTTCACAAGCTCTGGTGCCAGGGAATTTTTTATGATCTAGCAGATTTATCAGTGGTTCAAGTTACATAACTGTATACTTCCCAACTACCTGAACTGTACCTGCTGCATTTCAAAAGGACGAGAAAATAAAATTGTGGAAGCAATGTTTTATAAAGCAAAGCACTTGTATGCAAATACAGTCCAAGAAAACAGAGAAATAATACAGTAATCACACTAAAACTTTATTTCGCTGACTTCTCTACTCTTTGGCCCTAGATACATTTAACTTTGCTTTGTCTTTTGAGGTCTTCTCTTTTTGGTACTATCATTACAACTCTGAAGAAGCTAATTATGTCAATTCTTAAATGTGAAGCAGATTACAGAACTGGGAAGCTCAGAATATGAGTTCCTAAAGGTTGTATGGCTATATAATGACAGTCACAGAAATTCAATAACAGCACTGTATGGAATGTACTCAAACGCACCCCATGAAACAAATTAAAACAGAGCAATGAATCTCTCACACTGTGCAAATAAGAAAACACAAGAAAATGTTGGTTTCTATATGTTTCATAAGGGCTATTATAATGAATTAAGATTTTGGATAATGAATCTTCAGAAAATTACAGTAAAGTTATTACCCGTAGGCACAGTGTAAATGCTTAAGATATTATAACTTCCTTGAAGCTCTCTAGGCCTTGCTGCAGAGAACTATCACTGCAACATTAAAGTATTTTGTCATGAACACTGAGGGCAAAACCAGACCTTAACCACATTTACCCCAACCTGACAGAAGCTGAGTGGGGACAGCTGCTACAACCCAGCCTGGAGTAGCTGGGGAGTAGCTGGGCTGGAGCACACGTGGCAGGTTGAGGAGAGCACCTCCTTCCCCACGGTCTGTTTGGGAATTCACGCAATGCAGGGGCCACTACAGCAAATTTCTGAAGCTGCCACCCCACCTCTCTGCCTAACACCCCTGCGCATCACCCACTAAAACTCCACACTAATCACTAGTTTCTTTCTCGGTGTCAAGTGCCATGCCATTTAGTAATTTCCACTGCTATTTAAATCAAAATCAGGTATTTTGAGTCTTCAGCACTTAAAAGCTCCATTACAATGCAGCAGAAATCTAGCTTCCAAATCCCACAGACAACTTCTGAAACTTCTGAAAATCTGAACTGAATCCCCTAATTAGCATATCAGGGTGCCAGATCATTCATCTTTACCTCCTGACCAAGCTAAGGGCTTAAAGAGCCTTGGCTTTTCTATCCTCTCCATAAGAGGAAAACCTCGGTCACTCGTAAAACCTCCACTCCTCAGCAGCTGTCTTAAAAAGGTAAGATCTCAAAACACCCTTAACTCGGAGTCTAAACCTAGAGAGTGGGCTAATCTGTTGTTTTATAGTTAGCTCCCTAAATGAAAAAAATTCCAAAACAGGCCATAAGAAATTGCCTCAGTCAGTTTCAGACAGGATCTCTGAAGATGAAGTTGGGCTTTGCGCTACATAAAAAGTAGGCTACTCTCCGATTCACTGCTACATGTGTTTGTGAGGAACTACACCGATTATATAAATGATACACTATCTACTGTCTTACCTATAAACCTAGCTTAATTAAAATACTGCATAAAGTTATCCTCAATTGAAAGAGACCTACCATAAAATAACATTTAAAAATTAGGGTATTGTTATTACAACAAAGTGTAATGTTGTACGGGAAAGGGTAAATCTGCCGTGTGGCTCAGAGTCATTGTCATGGATGTTATTTCCTTCCTAGTCTGTTGCAATACTCTGTCACCACAAGTTCAGGTAGCAAGAGGTATTAACAGTTCCCGCAAAGGCTGTTTTCCAGGCCCCCTTCCCCAGTCCCTTCCCTGTTAGCTCAATGGAGCAAGAGAATTCACAGGAGTCTGCGGTGCGGGAGTGATTAACTCCCCGCGCCTCTTGCTCCATAGAGTGCCCATGCAATGCCAGCAATAAACCTTTTCTTAAATGGAAATTAATCTCCATTTCAATGACCTTCTCTCAGCTTTTATTTACTTATTTATTTATTTCTTCCTTTCTTAATTCCTGTTTTCTGAAAATCTTGAAAGAAAGACTTACAATTCTGGTGAACTTACTATGGGAGACCTACTATGAACTAACTGCTGTTATTACTGATGTGGCATGAGAAGCATTTTCGGGGGGGTGGGGGGAGAAGAAAAAAAAAGAAATTGGTCTACCTGCTACATCTTCAGTTAGCCAATTGTTAAAAAGGTGCTTACTTTAAAAGTCTTGTTTAGACTTTCATTTTTGTAAAGCACTGTTAGAAATTCTTAATTCCACTCTCTTTTGTTCCCCTCCAGGGCTTAAAGTACAAATATTATAGTGAAAACTGAGAAATACTATTAACAGCTATTACTTTTTTAACATCATCCGGAAGATTTTTAGTTTTCGAAGCACAGTTCTGGGCTGCACTTTCCATCAGAGCTATACACCGCACTGCAGAGATTCAAGCCATATACGCAGTCAGGTATTTGCTTAACAAGAAGCCAAAATGCTGCTTTAAAATCCTCTGAAGATTGAAATGAACCAATACTGTACAGATCACAAGAGCAGATTTGTGCCAGTCAGAAAACTCCAAAAGATAAAGTATTATAGGTACTTCAGTAGCAGTAATCAACACTCTTACTTGCCCCTGTAACTATTAAAAGTGTCCAGCTTAATTTTATTGAGTTGCTTAATTGTATCTAAATGAGCGGCCCACTCAGCATGCTTACATGCAATAAACCTCAATGCTAAAGCATCAACATTAGTTTGGCACTTAAAAACAAGTAATAAAAATCATAGCTACTTATTATAGTTCTAAAATTTCTATATCAAAAACTATTTCATTGTACTAACATAGCTGCAGGTGTTCCGCATCTCTCAGGATCAAGCCTTAAGCATACGAAATTTAGTGATACCACATATTTTAAAAAGGCTTTGCACCGGGGTTGTACATGAGACTGCTTTTCCACATTTATCCCACGGCATAAGGAGAGGTGTTACAGCCACCACAGCTAATACTAGCAATTTGAACAACCCTCTTTGGCAAGCCAGAAATAAGATAATTGTTCAACATAGGCTGGCTCTTCTGAAATACTGGAAGCATTGCCTGTAATTATAGACATCTGTCATTGCTAGCCACTCAGTAGTAACCCTGACATCAATATACAACTATAACACTAAACTGCCTGCAGGCACAGCAATGGAAGCCAGATACGAGAGGCGGGCAATCATCTGCCTCATCCAAACTATCTGTCAAAGGTTCCTAACCACAAATAGCTCTTACGTTTTGTATCCTTAGGATAATATGTTGATTTATTTTAGATCCTCTAATATTTACAGTCTAGGCCATCTACTAAAATAAAGAAACAAACCTTATGGCTAATGGAGGCAGTTACCGTTCAAAATCATCAGGGAAGGTCATAGCTCACCACTCCAATGTTAAACACTGATGGCTGTTTTGAACATGCACCTGTGTATAAACTTTCCCTCCTCCCTCCTCCAAAATCATACATGCTCATTTCCAGCTACAACGTACAGTGATTGCTATTCTCTCAACAGCCAACATTTTATCAACCAACCCGAAGAAATATTTACATTTTGAGCCTTGAGAATATCTGTGCAAAAATGTGCACAGTAAGTTCCTGTATCCTGGAGTTCACCCTGTCAGTACAGAAAAGAGAAGCACTCTGCAGAATTACCTTCAACATACAATTCTGAAAAAGGAATTGCATTAACGATATAAAGTATGGTTACAGATTAAATACTTCACCAGTTCTTAGCAGGAAGCTGACGTACACTCTTAACCAAGGAATAAAGTTCCTTGAAATTTACAGATAAATGTGGGTAATTTCTTTTTAATTTTACAATGAAAATCATGCTGAAACCCTCAATCTCTACTTTTTTGTCTCCATTTGAAAATCAATCTCAGAAAGGGTCAAAAAAGATTGTAGGTTTAAACTAATTAGGAATTAACATCCTTACAATTATCCTAATTTGTTATTAAAAAACCTGAGATTTCTTAGTATGATTCACAACAGCCTCTGCTGAAGAGAAACTATTAATTACTAGACAGACAGTTAGCTTACAAGTGAGCTGCATTTTAAAAACCTCCTTTAAAATACAATTGCTAAATGCCTTACAGTGCTGTAATGTGAGACAGGTTCAAATCTTATTACTTCACTGAAATTAAAACCTAAGTTTTAATACTGTTCAAGTCGAACAATGATTCCACACTTTATTGCTTTTGAAATCCCTTGATGATCATAGGAAAAAATGCCCTCGAGAAAAAGAGACTCTGTTTTCGATAAACAGAAAATACAGTTTGCACTCTTAGCCTCTTTGTCATCACAAAAAAAGGATTTAATGCCAATTCTTTAAAAAAAGACTTTTTTCACAAAATGTGCACCTTGTGTGCCATTTGTAAAATCAGCTCACTTTCTTTTATTTATTACTGCAGCGCGGCAAGGCAATAAAGCAGCTACTGATAGCTAATAAATTACATGCCTTTTAAAACAATTCTCCAGCTACAAAACCTTGTAACTACAAAGGCTTACATTTACATGGTACATCGTGTGAAATGTCTATATTTATGTTCTATTTAACCACATAAATAAAATCTGACCCTTTATTAAACAGCTGAGTATGAAACAGGGGCTACATGTGAGATTAAACAAAGGGTAACTTTTTAAGGTTTTTCTACAGATTTACGTAATTAAACATAAAATGTAACAAAAAATTGGCCTCAGCAGTTCAGGTACAAAGTATTTTTAAAATAAAACACATTTTAAAGTATGCCCTTCAAGCTACCTTCAGGAAAAAAGTGATCACCAATTTTTCAATTATCGCATGATAACAATGATTTACTCCTGAATCTAAAAATTACATAAGGTTTTCGATAATAATTGCAACATATTACTGTAATATAAAACAGTAATTCTCCATCACATACCATGAAAACCAGGATTTGTATTTTTAATTAAACTGAGTATCAGAGCTTCGGGAAAGCATTTTTTGGTTAAAACAGATTTAAAACAAAAAAACCCCTGCAGTCTTATTTCATCAGGTATCTCTCTTCAAGAAATGCTTTAAATCTATACGTATCTATTAAACTCATTGAACTGCTCTTAAAATATTTTCTCTTCATGGCTGGCCTAGCAATCATAGCTATTCTGCACAGAATGCTGAGGTGCATTGTCTTTTACTTTTTGTACTGCATTATTTTTAGGCTGATGTGCTAAACTATTTTCATACATTGTTCCTTACAATTTGATTGTCTCATAAATCATTAAACTAAGCATTACATTCTTTTAAATTGTCTCTATATCATCATGCATCTAAATTTGAGGTGTGTAGTTCTAATATTCATTTCCTCCACTCACTGTTATTTTTATAGCATCTGTGGCTTTGGTTTTGCTTTGCTCACACAACTTTTTCTCATTGCTGTAGTTCCAAAATGGCAGTTCTTTAATTGAGCATGAAAACAAACCTTAACTCCCTACTAATAAATAAAAACATTTAAAATACTGCTATTCAATTTTAAGGTAACAACCCATGACATGTTAGTAAAGACGCTGCATGATTCTGAATTCCTCACCAAGCACACCACCACCATGACTATCAATCATTCTGAATGGAGATGCTGTGGGGCAGATCTTTCAGTCTGACTGAGCATTGCTCGATGCAAAATGAGATGGGAAATAGTTTTCAGACACTTTTCTACTCCCTTAATCCTAGGGCCACTTTTCCCTATGGTAACCCAAGGTTTACTTCAGTAATATGTGTTTTCTTGTATTTTGCATGTCATCAGCGCTTAAAATACCAAGACAAAGACATTCATTATCTAAAGCAGCCAAAAAGGAGGTTTAACAAACCAAGCGGCCAGGACAACAAGCAAAGCAAACCCCATGGTTTCCTAATTCCGCTTAGTCTGTCTACTTGTGGGGATGAAATATAGGTGCAATTTTAAGATGGTAGAGAATAAAGAGTGAATGGAGCCTGATGTGTCTATACCAGGAGAGTGTCCTTTGCCTAACTGGATGCCTAGAAAGCACTGCAAAGAGTGGAGAGAGAATTTAACAGGACTCTTATAAACAACAGTTTGGTTCAAGAGGAGTTACAGATATATTTAAATACAAAAATAAAYAGTGATACTCAGACACTGAAAATTCAACAACTCCTAATTTCACCCAAGAATTTAAGCTAAAACACAGGACACTGAAATCAAGCAAGAGCTTAGGAGAAAGGAGCGAAATGGTCTGACCTACGAACACAGAAAGTATTTGAGAGGTGTATTTTGAAGAGAAATTTGTCAATATAAAGCTTTTATTGAAATTAACTAACTGTAAAAGTAGCCAAAATTTGACAGAGCATACTATAAGTTAAGGAATTCCAAACACAAATAYACTGCACAGAAAACACAGAAATAGATCCAACTCTGAATCACCAGCAGGGAATAGAATTATAGTTACATGAGTATTTATTGAAAAGCTTACAAAACTAATAAAAACTAATGAAACTGATCAATCAAAATTGGTCAAGAATCTTGATCAATAATTATTCTCAGTAACATGTGGGAAGTCTCAGACTTCAGCCTCTGATGTTAAAGTCTTCTGTAAAAAAGGGTGACACCCTGAAGTTGTGCACAGAAAAACACACAGCCTAAACGGTCTTGGTTCTGGCTGGGGAAACACACGCTGTCATTCAGGCTAAGAGGGAAAAATACAGCACAAAATTAAAAAAGGCCATCTCATCCAACATTTGAATTAGTCACACTAGAGGGAATACAGCAAAGAACATGGTGGTTCATGTTACAGAGTCAAGAAGCAACGCCCGATGAGCTAATAGGCAGCACCTAAATAGCCAGATGTCATACACACACATCTTTGGGTCCTGCAGGACTTGGACGTGTGGCCATATCATCTACATTCTGCATGCAGTCCTCCATGTAATGTCATCTTTTTATAGTATGACTGATAGTAACGGTCTTTAATAATATACAGAGCGATATTTTGGTTCGTTTTGCCGACCTCTTAAGCAAACAAGATAATCAAATCTATGCAAACATGATAGATAACAGAACGCTGTCAGACACGACTACTCTCTACAGCCAAAGAATCTGAAACACTTCAGAAGCAATGTGATCTGGTAAGGCGTACTACCAGGTGCTGACTCACGCTTATCTTAAGGGATATTGCAAAACGAATTTTTTAGCTCCAACAGCACATACATTTAGATGATTACATAAAAATCTAAATAATATTCTAAATGTTATTGCTATTCAGCAGATTAGAATGAAATTGGTTATTAAAGAAAATGCATAAACTTGACTGTACTTGCGCTTTTAAGAGCTCATTCAAAGATGGTCTATCATATTAATGCTACTTAAATCATCAGTTCCTGTGCATATTCTTACAAAATCTAAAATAATAATAATATGATTTTAAATCAACTTCCATACAAAAGTTTCTACATATCTCGTGATAAGCCACATTATTGTGTAGATGATAGCTATACAAATAATTTAATACTTAAATTGATATAAAAMCCCTGCTTCAGAAATAGAACTTTTGTTCCCAGAAGACTTCTTTCTCAATAGAGCTACATGCCTCAAGAAACAACTCGTCAGTAGTGAGAATGCTCTGGAGAAATAATATGGAACCTTCCTCATGGCCTTCCTAACTGCAGTTCTTTTGATCCAAATTGATGCCAACTACCGACTCTTCCAACAAAGGAGATACAGATGAAACCTATGTGGAACAGATCATTGAAATACTGGGATACTGGGTTTTTTCTCCTCCTTGCTTCAGAAGAATGGCAAGTGACAGAAGACAGACAACTGTTTGGCTTCCTATGATGTTTAACAAAAGTGCATTTAAGACTGAGTACTTTAAAAATATATTCCTGTATCTGAAACAGATCTATACCAGGACAACATTACTAACAATTTTGGATTACTCTGCAAGCACACAAAAGCAAATGTCAGAAAGAGCCCTGAGTAGTCTGATAAAAATAATTGGGGGGAGGATCTGCGTACCTAATGAAATACAAAGTACAGCCCGAATGCTGTATGTTCTGCAAATTTGATGTCAGGATATGGAAAAGGCTTATACACAAGGTAGCAGTCACCACTGACCCAGCCCTTGCACTGTCTGGGTGAGACAGCTGTATCATTGCTCTTTCACTGGTTCGATGCACGAAGATGAACTAGTTGTTCTGCCTTCTATTATACAATTAGGTATGAAAATCACACGCTGGTACACAAGATACTGACGAAGTCTAACACAAACCTGACGCAGACACTCTGGAGAAAATGTTTATTTGCATTTTTCTTTTAACTGAAACACACATTTTCATAAAGGAAAAAAATCCCGCTTCCTAGTTCAAGCACTCCACATACAAAACCAAGTCATACTGGTTTAAATACTAAGGTTGTCAGAGTCTCTCATTTTTTGAACACATTATACACAAGCTAAGGAAGCCAGGTGGCTCCTGTGGTGACTCTAGATACTATAAAAAGGAACATTCAACAATTAACAATGAATTAGCTCTTGACTTTGTTGTATGAAAGAAACGGAGCTCTGACAGCTTTAGAACATCTGTGAATAAAGGAGACAGTTGGCCGTAAGGTGTTCCACTAAGTCATCATAAAGTATGTCAGTAATACTCAGAAAACACTTCTCCTTTCTCTCACCCAACTTCATATTCAGTGCTTTTGGCAAAATATGTTCAAACAAGAAGAGTTTCCATACTATTATTTATTACCTATCTTCACTCATCTGTTATCAACTTGAAGACAGCTACAGATTTCTTCCAGGGTGAAAGTGCTGCTGTGATGGGTTATATTCCTAAGGACTGTTGAAAGAAGTTTATGAAATGTCTTAATTCTGCCATTTTAGTTACAGAACTATAGATTAAAATTGAGAGGGGGATATTTTTCTTTTTTGGCCCAAAATAAACACAGACTCTTCTTGTCTCACTCCCCAAATCTATTCCCACAGTCACCCATATATTAAAAAGGAGCCAAGACTATGAGTAACATCACAGTAAACCAGGCATAACTATAATTATCTCCATTCCAGCCTTATGAACTCCAATTCAAGTTTGCATTGCACTCTAAACCCCAGAGTAAGAAAAGATAGCAAGTTATGGAAGATGAAGTGGTGGAAATGAACAGTAGTACCATGCCATACTCCATACTGTTATAGCTGATGCCTAACAGTATGTGTGATTTCAGCTAAGAGAGGACTGTGCTTTTTAAGAAACATTTCTAAGTACTCTCTTCTCTTTCCCATCAGCACCACAATGTAATTTAAGATGGCTTTATAGGCACTTCTTACCTTAACATCTGAATGTCTTTTAAATGAACCATACCATACATGGGCCAGCACTGTGCCCTCACAGCAGAAAGACAAATAGCATGCTGGGCTGCACTAGGCAAAGCATCCCCAGCAGGTCGAGGGAGGTGATCCTTCCCCTCTGCTCAGCACGATGAGACACATCCCAATTTGGCGATACATCTGTATTTTCTTATAATACTTACTTTTAAGGTAGTTCTGTTTTAACCATTATGAATTGTAAGTTTAAATCACTAATGTTAACTCAAATTTAATTCTATTTTAAGTTTTTGCTCTGCAAATTATTTTAATCACCAATTTACGTGTTAAACCTTTACATTAAAAATTAAGAGAGCCAGAAAAAATGTCAATGTGGATTTTTTAGTAATTGAAGATACATACAAATAAGTAAAAAGCAGGTTTTCCCCCCCGCACTTTTAAATGTAGATTCACAAGTAGCAAGATTTTACTGGAGGATTAACCTGCATTTTCAGCTTTCTAGCATCACCAGAATGGCACAAAGGAATTGAAGCAGCATTGCTGTATCATTTCAGAAGTCTGCGTTACTAAGAATAAAATGAAATAAAATAAAAGGTGAGGGATGCCAGTTTTTACATAGCTGTACTTTCAGGATTCCCCTGTATGTCCCTGCTTTAATTCTTCTCAGCACTGTTAGCAGGACTAAGGAATCAGCATCAGTCAGCCTTCTGAGTGCCAGTGCCCAAGCCAGAACGCAGGTACAAATCTTCAAATGGTACAGTGAAAAGACAGACCTATTAATACAACATGACACACAACCCATCAAACTACTCTCCCTCTTATTATTCAGTCTTTACAACCAACAGACTAATGGCATACAAATTCAGTGTAAGGGAAGGAAGGTAGGTAGTTAACTCTGACACTCTAATGAAACCATGTTTAACAGTACTGCCTGTAGCCTATGTACACCCAAAAGCTACATTAAACTGCTAATGGCTTACTTAAAATCTACTTTTGTCAAGCTCAGCCTTTGTGCAAAATTTTTTCTTTTACTTCACAAGAAGTTGTTTTTTTTTTTAAATCTTTTAATCTTTATGCAATGTAGCTTTTAATATCTGCACGGTAAGTGTTGCATCTTTTGATCTAAATATGATCAGACTGGGACAGATGGGTCCTAATAAGCCCATTTACTGTGTAAGCAAGACCCAACTACTGGAGCGGGTTAGAAGTTTTACAATTTTTTCCTTGCAAAATGCAACTCCATCAGCATTAAAAGATTCATTGCAAGTATCTCAATTGCCCTGAGAGCTGCAGCAGAAGCTTGGTTTCCTGCCATCCCTGTACCGAGGCTAGCAGCCTGGTCTTTTTCTTAGATTCCTTTCCACAGGAGGTAATTCTGTTCTGCTGTTAGATCTCCTATCTAAACATGTGCACTGTTGTACACGCTTGTACACAATTAGCTATCTAAACTTCGAACATGGAGAATGCCACTAGAGGGCTCACATATTATTATAAAGATATCACATCATTTCTATGCATTACGGAAGTTTACAGAATCTGCATTATTCCATTACTAAAATTCTTTTAAACACAGAAAAAAACATTGTTGCCAAATATGTTATCCGGCCATGGTTTAACTGAAACAGACTGAAAATGGTCAACAACCAATCGTGTAGCTAGAGTGTTAAGTCAGCAGAGGATATCTGTATTTTCCATGAAAAATAAACAGTGGCAATCCTTGCTTTCTGTGCAACACAATTCACCATTAAATGCAGGTCAGAGTCAGTGTCATAGCATGTAACGCAATACTATAATGACATACTATAGATAGCCTTACACACATAATGGTGACTTAATCTTGGTATTTTTTTTAAATGCAGGTTTAATTGGAATGATTATATTCAGTAACTACAAATGTGATAGATGCTGTCTCTGAATCACTTAATTTAGTGAGAACCGTATAGAACTCCATCCTGCAACATGATGATCGCTTCCTGTGCTGTGCTGTTAACTGTGGTAAGAGTAGATGGTATAAAGTCCCATGGCGGGTCAGGCCTTAATTGCCCAGCATCATCAGTTTTCCACTTAAGAGGCCAACACCCAAAACAACTGCAGCAGTAGAGTACCTGCTAGGACTAACGTTGTACTTCTCCCACAAGAGTAAGAGAGGAGATCTAGCTAAACAGGAATCAACAGGAAGGAAAAGAAATATATTATGTATGCAGTAGATACATACAACACGTTTTTATTCCTGTCCACATTAAACTGTGCTCCAAGACAGCAAAACCAATGGGAATGAAAAATATCTATCAATTATTAAAGGAATTAAGTTGAAAATATTTTGACATCAAGTGATAGACTCTAAACAAGTATTTAATTTTAGAGCTAAACACCAATACTATACTTTTTAGACAAAAATATTAGTTGACAATGCATCCTGTTTGACTTAAAAATCAACTAAATAAAAATTAACACAACAGCGTGAGAACAAAATTAACAGTCTATGGCAGATGAATCCTCTATTGCACCTGTCCTCCACTGTGCAAAAGAACATCAGCCTGCCACTGATTATTTCTTTTTGACATGATTTATCGCCTACTATTCTTTAAACTTGATAAAGCAAATTAATCTTTGATTGCAGGAGCCACTGGAGGTTGTCATTAGTCATGTAGTTTGGTGAGGCTGCATGTGTTTCATTTACCAGTCACAAAGAAATGAAAGCCCAGCAGCCATCACTGGCTGCTTCAGCTGTTTTCCTGATCCACACAAGAGAAAAGATAACAGAGTTCAGTACATGGGGTTTTAAGCAGCTACTCTAGAACTGACCCACATAAACAGAACAGAGTATTTGCTTTTCCAGAAAGAATGCTGATGCCCTAAAATTTATGTTCATAGGAAGAAAATAACTGTTAATGAACAACAATTTGATCCGATTAACATGTATTTCAAGCTAGCAGTCTACTGAGTTGTATGAATACACAATTTTATGTATTAAAAAATGAAAATTGAATCCTTAAATAATTGCATAGTCATCTAGAAGACATATTGGAAAAATGTGAGCAAGTTAACAAATGTGCACAGATCGAAAAAAACCCTTAAATTTATGGACTAATGCTGGACTGCCCACATCAGATCCCTTAGCTTTCCTGCCCCAGCACATTTTCAGCTGTCTTTGCAACCATGCTCAATCTCATCACAACTTTCTACGTCCCACTCCCTCTGTGCCCACCTTCCTCCCTGTAGCTCCAAACACACCATCTCCTCTCTCTCTCCTTTAACTGGTGAGGGTGGCAGCACCTCAAAACAGGGACAAATGACAAATCTGAGTGATTTTATTGACCAGACTTCACAGTATTGAGAAGAGTCATTCCAGACAGAAAACAACTCTTGCAGACGTAGCTCCACGATAGCAAAAGCGGTTAGGTCTGAAGTGTGCCTGCAATGGCCGGGCAGTGCCCTGGAGTGCGCCTAGGAGAGCGAAACAGCCCGAGTGCAATTTGGGGGGGTTGGTTCCTGAGCGTAAGTAACCAAAATGAAACACGGTACAACACTATCTGGGGAGATATCTCCCCAGAAAGGGTCAGTAATTATTTCAGTGAAAAACAACACGGAAGAAACATTTGTCCAAATCAGAGGAGCTGTTCCAAATCAAAATGTAATTGTATGTTTGGTAATCCTACTTACAAAAGTAAGTATCCTAAGTACAAAATTGAACGAAGCATGCAACAAAGGGCGACTGGTTGCAACTCCAGATTATTAAATGACACTTGTCAAAACATAACAGTTTCAGACACCATATGGACACAGATATAATACAGACAACATTCCTATATTAGGCAGTAATATAGTGCAGTACGTATATGTTAAAAAATTGTTCAGCTCATTTATTCATATATCACTATATTTACACAAAACTCAAACTATCTTTCCTTCAGCATCTATTATAACTGCAAGTTGTACATTTTAAAGAAGTTTATTAACTGGCGACACACACAACTTGCTACTTCTGAAACCAATCAGAATTTTGACGTATAAACCCCAAACAATTACGGGGCTATGCTGTCTACCTTCCTTAAGTTACATATTTAGAAAAAATAGCATAATGTGCTAGGAAGCTTACAGAACCAGGAAAACAAAGGAACATGATCAAACAACTCAGGGTGCTCCTGAAATTTAGTGTTGCCATTATTCTTGGTATCAACATTTTATTATTGCAACTTCATATGTTGAAGAAAAAACTCTTGAGCTTTTTTCCTATCCCTATCTGCAGTTTGAAAGTTAAATAAAGATTTACAAATTGTTGTGGGGTGCTTAATTTGATGCATTACTGTAATTTTTTCTTTTTTAAACTGAGTAATTTCGAAGTGTTTATATGAAAACTACATTCTGCTACTAGAGATGAGTTTTGTATTCTAGAATTAATAGCAACAAATACAGACAACAACTGTAGGAAAAATCCTCAAAAATATCGCCACAGGATTCTCTGTAGATACTTGAGAAAGCAGAATAAAAAGAAACAGTCACTTAACTGTGAATTATGAACAGTAGTTTCCCATATAAAAATGTATTTTAAAAAGGTGAAAACCTCTATATTCAGTAGATGTTCTGTTTTTTTCCTTAGTTGCACAGATAATTCTATGTTTATTTAACAGAAATACAAGTACAATAACTTACTATTCATATATAAATACACACTTACTGTTTGGCTCCATTGAGAAGCTATAAATTTCATCTATTGAACATTAGCTAAAAAATTACATGTGTTTATCATCTGGATTATTCTCAGATTAATAGAGATAAATGACAAAACATAATCAGCACCAACTCTGCAACTTAATCATTGCATCTGAGCTATAGGAAACACTTAATTACTCTCATTTACTAGGTGCAATCTAATGAGAAGACATTAGCCAAATGAAAAGAATGCAGTACAAACAAACAAAATAGTTATACCATCATTAAAAAGAAACTCTGACAGTGCAGGTGACAGCATATGCAGGATAAATTACCATAATGTCCTAAATGCTGAGCTGTCAGCATGCTAATGCAGTGATCAGATACCCTGGGAATCTCAGCACTATAGCTGTCAGAAACAGGTATCATAAATCACCTCTCTCTACTGTACTGCTCATTATCACAGCTTTCTTATACATGTTTCTCAGCACAATTCAGTACAGACAGGAAAGAAACAGTCACCCTCATATAACACTAACACATAGCTGCTTTCAGCATGCTTCAGAATAGACGGAGAACACTTTTATACAGAAGTCTACATGCTAAAGCATCCAGTATCTTATTTTTTTATATATATATATTTTTATATATATATATAAAAACTATGCCGTTAGACTCAGTTTCACAATAACAGACTAAAATACCTTATTGCAGATTCTTGCCTTTTGCTTAAAACCATCAAACCACAAAGAAGGAAAGAATATTTTCTCCTACTTACACAGCCGCTTACTTCTTTTACATGAAGATCATTATTTGCACATATTTGTATCTTGGCATTTTTAAAGGAATACACAAATTAGGAAACAACCATGCTAGAATCACAGATCCAAGCAAGCAGGTGTGTCAGTTCTGCCTGCACCCATGTGTGCCAACTACCTGAATATAGGAAATGGCATGCTCATTTTCCGACAAAATATATTTTTTCCTCTACTACATCACTGGAAATATAATGAAAGGATGAAATCAGGAAACATAAAGGTATGTGTTTATGTCTCGCACAGACACTCCTACATTTAATGCTGGGTAACACATACGTCCACTGAAGCCATCACCCAGGCTAGGGGACAGCTAAAGAACATCTTAAAGCACACCCAACATTCACTAGAAAAAAAAAAGAAAATACACAGTACCTTGGGCTATTGATATCTGAGCATATGTAGGTTAAAATGTGCTTAGGATCTTTCCTTTCTTTACTCAAAGAGATGGGCAGATGTAACATATTCATAGCTCAAATTGCACATTATGAGAGATGACTTTAATAGCTGGGAGGCTGACTGCTTGGTATGGGAAACATGCTGGGCATGGCACTAAATCCCACCTTTAGCCTCAGACACTAGTTACTGGATATGCGAACAGAAGGCAAGAATAAGAGAACTTATGGTCGTCTTGCACCTAGTATCTCATACCTTTGATAGCAGCAGAATCAGAGTGAAAGAATTTTTAAGTCCTTCTATACAGAAGACATGCATCCATCTTTTGAAGACATGCATGTAACAAAAAACACAAGAAAGCAGACCTTGTCAACAGGGGAACTTGCATATTCAGTCAAAATCTTCGTGATGTGGTTTTATCTGATCTCTGTAACTCACTGAACCTTCAAATATTACTTATGATTCTACTAAGTTTTGTTTAGGTTATACTAAGTTTGTGTTCCTCTAAATGCACACTGAAGTAGGCTGTACTACCAGAAGGGGACAGTTTACAAACAGAACTGTCTCTTGTGATTTTTCTACAGCTATCTTCTACAACAGAACCCATTTTTTTTTAACCACAYTAGTAAGTATACTTCAAATATCTTCAAAATTATGATTTAGGATTGAAAAGTCCATTGTGAAGGAGCAAATAAAGAAAAAATATAGTGCAGAGTTCTCATAAGTGAATGCATGCACACCTGCACAAAACACTCCTCAGTCACATCTTGTGAAGCATAAACAGTTGGGTGGTAACGACCACCATTCTGCAGGGGTTTGTACAGTTCCCAGCACAGAACACCCACTTGAACTGTGGATAAAGCCTCTTGGCCCTACAGAATTACAAGTGGTGAGTTAATTCTTATTCACAGTATAGATGCTTGAGTTTAAGGTTAGGGTTTTTTTTTCTTTCCCTTTAATCAGATAATGTCACTTCTGACAAAGTTCAGATTGTTTTACACAACACAAAACTACAGTATCGGTCACAAATTTTTGGACACAAGGATTTCTCTTCCCCCCTGCCCCCCCCTTTTTTACCAGTAGTTGCAGTGATGAAAATCAGTGAAAAAGGAGAGGATTAATACTTTTGTTTTTCATTTGACCTTTCAGATTTGCTATGCTGAGCACAATAAACATTCATTAAACTTTGAGAATTGTAAAGTTTCAGATACCTGTGGGGGGGTCCAATTGAGACTCTTATATACACACACATTCATCTTATCTTGCCATTATTTTGAGAATCGAAGTCATAAGTGATAGAAATGCTAGAGAGAGTGCAGCAAGTTTGAAAGATGAAACTGTTTGATCTGTAACAGAGCAACCATAAATCACCCTCAGATTGAGGGAAGAAATGAACTTTGAGAGCCTGAAATGATAAATCTGAGAATTAAAGAATTTTTAGGTTCCCAAATGCAAGAGAAGAGATCCTATTATTAAGCAATCTGATTTTCAGGTGTGTTAAATTCCTGATGATTTCCATGGCATTAATAATGCTTATTACTTTCAAAAATTAGGCCAATAGGCTTTTCCATTCATGTATCTTAAATATTGTAGCAGAAGCGTGATAGAGAAAATATTGTTCAGATATGGAAGCCTAGTTCGTATTTTATACATTTATACTTGTGGGGAAAACTCTTCCCCTTTCCTAATTAAAATGGGGGGGGGAGGCACATTAAGGAATCCTGTTTATCCAAGATTTTGAGCTTGTGTCTGCACAAGCTAAAAAAGAAACTGGAAGGTTTTTGTTTGTATAATGCAGATATCACCTATGTGTGAATGCATCCGAGATGGATAATTATTTTAACACTGCGTTTTATACTATTATTCAAGCAACTCTTCATAATATTTAGTAAAGATATTATGAAGTCATTCCCTCACCAGAAAGACAGAAGGAGAAGACAGAGAAAGGAATGACACAGAAAGAAATTCAATAGGTAATAAAATATTTTTGGATTGGTTTCAAAGATTCAGAATTGAATTTGGGTGACATTTCGTGCACTGGTAATTGGTAATGACAATCTTCTGTGAATGCTTGCATACAGCCCTTAAGAATTCTTGCCAGACATAAAAAAAAAATCTAAACTAACAAATACTGATTTCCCTCAACAGACTTCAAAACCAACAGTTGCACGAGTTATATCATGTGGTCATGGGCTTAATGTGTTTGCTTTAAAAAAATAAAACAAAACTCCCCCCTCCCTCCCCCCCCCCAAATTTACCACCGTCATCTCATTTCCAACACATCCCTTCGTTTGCTCAGAAATCCTGCAATACCTTATGCAAATTGTAATACATTTCTAAACGACAAAGAGAACAGAGCTGAAGTTGGAAAACAACAGAGTGGGCAGTGAACTTTTGCAGGATAGCCAAGTATGAAATTTTACATCATTAAATCCTGATAGAAAAACAGAAAATGATTTTATTTTGTTTAAGTAAAAACTTCTTTTACTTGAATTTTATAGTTCAGGTGGTTTTCCTATGTTCTACACAGGAATCAGTAATTTCTTTAAAGAGAATTAAATACAATTTTTTTTTTTCCCAAATCTAGCAAGAAATGTACAGAAAATACAGAAAGAAATGTAACATTTTGAATTCATGTACCATAGATGGACTACTCTTACACAAGGTTCATACTATTTTTTAAATAAGACTGTGTTTAAATTGTGGGCTGGTAAAAAAAAAACCACTCAACTTTATAAGGCTCCTTTCTTGTGAGGACAAATGGTCTCCCTACAGGCCCCTTATTTGTTTGCTGATGGACAGCCATAATTAAAAATATGACCCAAGTATCTTTAAACCAGTTAACAAATCCATACTTACAGAAAATGAAGTAAGGAAAAAGATTAAGGGAAGTTTAAAAAAAAGATTGCTCATGCATGGAATATGGGTATTATTAGTAGGTAAAGACAATAATATGTGAAAGACCAAAAGTATGTTACAAGTCTTCTCAAGAAAATAACATTTATTGCCTTTCAAAGATGACATATTCTAGTAATTCTGTGTTTATTTGTTTAAGTGGGTTTTAAAATCAAATTTTGAGTACTAACAAGAGAAAAGAGCGAATAAGAATTATTGAAGCGCATGCTAAAAATCTTCTATATATTATGGACATGTAATAGGATTTTTTCCTCTATCATAAGATATTGCAGGGGTGGACAGATAAATTACTGTCTATATTCATAGAATAATAATGAAAAACTACTCTTAAAGGGAAATCCTTCCAGATCTGTAAAACACTGGTGACAGCAGCAATCAACCTAAGAAAAAGCAGTCAGTCCTTGACTGATAGCCTCATTCATTTTTATGATGAATGAAGTATATTACAGGGAAAACAAATGTAAAAAGTTTGTTTAAAAATACTCTGCGTATTCATACAGTACTGTGTAACAAAAAATTAAATCTAACTAGAATATCATTTGCTTTGTATATAACAAAGTAAGTAGCTATAAAGCATTATCATGGAGTACCAATAGAAATAAATACATAAATTCAGTTTATCTGAGGACAGTTAATAGACTCGAAGGATAATAATCTCAAATATTGTTTTTAATTCATGATTTTGTTTAAAAGCTGCAACAAATATACAGACTCTGAAGTCCCTAAGGTATGTAAAACTAGTTTTCCACAGACTGAAGGGTTAAGCATTTGCAATATGGATCAAAGCGTTCGTATTAAAATCTCAAAACATCGATAAAATTCTCTCATTTTAAAAAATGTGGATTTCTTTTTATAAAACATTTCCTAATTCAGGTTTATAACAAATTTATTTGTGAGCCCTGTTAACAACAGACACAGTACTGCCCGTGATAATGTGCATAATGCACCAAAATAAGGTGATATTAAAGCTATGAATTAGATATTACTTATATTTATTATTTAAGGAATCATAAGTATTTTTGTTACTTTCTGAGGAAATGAGCAAATTATAATGTCTTTCTCTTCATAAGAAACCCTCTTTGGGCAACTATCAATTGAGTGTGACTGTAATTGATAACCTAAGCTGATTTTACATTCTGTTACAAATCCAGGTTCAAAAGGTTAATTATGGCCCGGCCACAGCTCATCCGGAAACATGAAGCTGCTTGCTGTATGCCTATTTAATGAAGATGTACTGCATGTATTACAGCAGCTCACTGACAAAYGATCGGGACCTCTAACATCACTGCAACAAGCATTAACATTCACTCTGTCAGTTTAACTGTCAACGTCATACTTTACAACCCCGTCACTCTCTCATTCAGAAAATATATTGCTGTTTGTCCTTTCAGATACTTTTTGCTTCACTTTTTTATTCTATTAAATCCAGGGATCAATAATAGTGTGTCAATCCAAAATGCATTACCGATTAATATCCAACAAAATTAAAATGAGGAAGGATCAACACTTTGCTACTTTTTCAGTCACCTTCCTCTGTAACACTGAATTTAACCGTGTATCAAAGTAGTCTCGGTGTCTTTTAATGATATGCATACACAATATATGTACATTTTAAAGACATCTGAAAATTACCATAACAAACCACTTATAAGGCAAGCAGTCATATAACAAGCATTACATTATAAATGAATAGTTAAATGATTTCATCCAGAAGACCAGCAAAAGTAAGACCCTCTTATATATTCCACACATAAAACACAGTTTCCAGTGCAGAAGAAAGGGGCTTACAACTTAACAAAAATCTAAGATGATAAAGCAGAAAAACCACCGGACCAAACATCCCACTTAGCGCTACAGTAACTGTACCAAATCTCACACTTCTAGCCACACATCCAATTCTATTACTCAGAAGAAGAAGCAAGCAGAAATCTACTGCAGAAACATAGTGTGCTTTTTTTAGTCTTTCTTTCCTTGCAAACTGAAGATGAGGCAATACAGTAATCTCATGGAGATGCTTAGCATCACAATTACCTGTTGGGGTGCACTGGAGAACAGTAATAGTATTTTCAAACTTAACTTGACTTATATTACAGAGCACAGATTAATAAAATCCTCTTTTGATCTACTATATTGTACTCCTTATGCAAAAGGCAATCATTGACAGTAGCTCAGAAAGTAAAACAGGCAGTGAAAAACTAATGCCAGCCAGTTGCATTTTTCCAGCTAACTCAACGAGGATGTTCCATCTGCAGAAACACAACTACCTTCTGAAGAAGTCCTACCTTCTTATTCTCTCCAACCTGAAAATCTTTGAGTTAGAGATTATTTTCAAGTTTCATTTTCAGATAGAAAAAGGAGGCAAAAATCTCATTAGTTATACTCTATATCATAGATTCACAAGTATTAACACAAGATTTTAAAAAGGAAATCTAAAATTAACTTCTATATGATTCAATCGTGTTAAAGAATGGTTAAAGTATATAAAGAGACCTAAAATACATAGAAGGGACCTTATGGATGCTGAGTACAGTTTCTTACCAATACAGGCAACCACGTCACTTAACCCTTTTATAAATCGCTCAAACTTATTTTAAAATCTGTTAATAATTTTCCCTCTATAATTCCCCCTCTGGGAGGCTGTTCTTGAACCTCGATCTTTGGATGAGTAGAAACCATTTTTGAATTTCTAGCCAAAGGTTATTGATAGCCATATCCATTTGTTCCTGTGCCAACAGCATCCTTAGTTTAAAAAGCTCTTTTAGCTCCCCAGCATTTTTAGCCCTGTCCCTTCCCTTCCCCCCATACATATTTATGGCAATCAATCACCTCCCATCTCCGCACTCATTTCCAGGGCTAACCAAAGCAGCAAGGCAAGGTCTCCATTTCATGTTTACGGCCTTTCCGCACATCCGTTCTATTTTGAATGAATCTCTCTCAAACAGATGTAACTGCAGTTACAACAGAATCTCTGACATTCCATACAAAGGTGGTTAACGTTCACACATTTTTTACTTTACGTTTGCAACGGGACAGAAAGTCTCAGATAACAGATTGCTATACCTCAGGTGCTAAGCAATTAAGCCACTAGAACACAATCTTTTGTCATCATCTCACTATGCCACTATTATAAAGATAAGCCAAATAAAAATTCTGAACGTCCAGGCCAAAGGAGGTGACATTTTTTAAGATAACATAGTCTTCATAAATGGATGTGAAAAGGAAAAAAAAAAAAAAAATTGAGAAAAATAAAGTTTGCAACTTGCTACTGAGGCATTCAATGGTTAATCAATCCACAGAAAGCTTATTCATCTTAAGCAAAACTACATGAAATCTTCAAAAAAAGGCTAGTAAAGAAAATCCATATTCAATATTAATATATTGCAGATACTGAAATGCTAAAAAGTATATGATGCTGAAAGGTTGAAAAACATTAAGAGAAGTGCTTGCTATCCAGGGAAAACCTCCAAAGAAGTCCAAACTTCTGGCCCTGAAAGAGTCAAGATGTCTCTGGCCCAGAGTCAAGTATCCATGCCTTTCCTGGTAAAATAATGATAAAGAACTAAAGGCAAAACTTCAGCCTGTCATCACAGACCACGAATTCCCTGAATGTATAAAAAGCTACTACAAAGTAAGCAAAATTATCTACCTAACAATGGCAAATCTAGATCATCATCAGCTAAACTACTTAACATGAGCTAAAGAGCTGGCATATTATGTGCATACTTCCCTTTTCTATGCTTCTTTGCTGTGTATTATTAGTTATTAAAAATGAGTATTTATATTTAAAGAGATCAAAGTCATCCAAAAATAAGGTTCCAGTCCTGAAATACCACTGCCATTTCTGTTAGTTTAGAGATTACTTTCATGTTAAATGAAAGCAAGACTACCTACTGCCATCAAAATCCACATACTGGAAAATACGTAGGAAAATGTCTATAGAGCTGTCCTATAAGGAAGATTTTCCTTATCTTCCATGCACTGTTCTCAAATTTGGGTACTCTGCAATGCGTTCGCTGGCTAACGAGACAACATAAACGCTCATTACACACACACGCTCTCTTCAAGCAGGTAAATAATCCCACAGATTTCAGGAGGACTACAGCTGTGCTTAAAAATAAGCACATGCTTAAGCAATTTGCTGACTGAGGTCAGATTTCTCAGCACCCTGCAGAAACGATAAATTAATCTGATCCGGCTATATTACAGCTCCACCACTGTGCAATACAAGGAAAAGCACAAAGCTAAACGCAATGCAGGCAGAGACAGGCTGCTTCACAAGAAACACGGAGGAACTGCTTTAAATGTTTTTCGCCACTCTGTACTCAATATGGCTAATCAATTGAGATAAACTACTGAAAATATTCCATCAGCTTGTATGTAATAACTCCAGTTTAATAATCATTGAACACAGTTGTAGCCAAAGTACTGCAACCTTAAATCAAAGATCACTTCATATCAGGAGGTCTTAAGGGACGATTTTGTCTAAGAGTATATGTGGCATGCTTAGATATTAGCATAAAACTACAGTCGCTACAGTTATTTTCAATATAAAAGGTTGTCTACAAATCAAAATTAAATCCCCTTCACTTTATTCAGAGTAAATGGCTGCATAAGGATGCAAACAAATTAACTGAAAGCTTGAAAGTCAAGTTCTCAATTACTATTTAACAGCAACTTTACTATATTTGAATATAATTTACAGTATACTCAGCTGTTTTAAAATGGAATCCAATACTGTACAATAAAAACCCAAATAGCACAACAAATGATTGATGATGATGCAAATGTATGAATACTTGGGTCTGAATAGTGCTGTTTGTGGATATATTGCTAAATACTGTACCATCCTAGCGTCTAATCAATCATTCATGAAAAGCAAAACTATACAATTTGTTGTGCAACTGCTCAAAACCTGCATCGTTTCTAAATGACTGCTGATGCAATGACTTTAGAGTAGCTTTTATTCTCAGTTATTAAAAGAAGTTGAGAACTCCCACTTAAATAAAGCTATTTCTATTGACATGGGGAAAACAGCTAAAACTGAAAAAGTTATAAACAGCAGCCATTATAATGACAGAATAAAGACCTGAGTTCATCAGTTTAAATATTATCAAATACACATAAAATTATTTTGCTGACTTACACCATCCATTAATTAGCAATGTTATGAAGTAGCACCACACTTCTATGTGTAAAAATACAAAACATCTGCATTATCATAGAGAGACATATATAACATCATCTTTATAATAATGATGAAGTGTTCTATGCAGAGTGTTCTATTTGCAGCGGTGATTCATTGTGCTAGGGGAAAAAAATGCTGACACTTTGAGAAGATATTTTCCCGTAAAAGGTTGAAGTCCTTAAGCAGCAAAAAAACACCAACGTCCATCATCTTTAAACTCTATTGATTTCTGGTGAAGATTTAAAAGGATGTTTACTTATTTCCCATCATTTCTGTCAGAGCTGTAACAGTTCTCTTCCCACTGAATAAACCTCTCATGATCCTCTTGGTGATTAAGGTCAGACAAAATGTCAAACTCCTAATGCTAAGTGCTTTCACATTAAAAATTAATACCAAATCACCAAGTAAAATCCAAACAAGAAGTCAGACATGTAAACAGTACACAATAAGGGTAATACTGACCATTACAAAAAAGAGCTATAATGCATACATGAAAAAACATTTGGCAACAGGTAAGAGCACATTCTTTCACTTTTGCATCTTTAACCCCCTTTCCTATTTTAGAGTTATTGTACTATGTTTGACACAATCCTTTTAAAATCCTTTTTCCATTAAAGCTTCCAGTCGCCTCCTCTATTTACCCCCAAATGCCATTTACTATATGACTGAAGTATTACAAGGATTGTTTTTATTTTATTCTGAACTTCATCCAGGAAGCAAGTATTATTTTTACAGCTGCTGCTGAATACAAAGCCAGTATACAGGTACCAAAAGACATCCAAAGGACCCCCTAAAACAAAACCAAATTAATTGCTAATTATCTATACAGTATTTTAAACTAGAAACCATTGTATGCTTGAATATATACATACATGAACAGAGGAATACAGAACACAGCCCTGAAAGAGGCTTCCCATAGCTTTTTATCCAGACTGCTGCTACTTCAGGCAACCAGACCATATTACTTCATTCATAAACTTATCAAGTTCAATCCTAAAACTAATTACTTTCTTCAACCTTTTAAACAGTTACTCGTATCCTGAGGAAAAGCATGAAACCAACATGTGTAGAGCCAAACTTCCAGGGTGATTGGAAGCCTGCAAGTAACTATAYAATAAACTGTGAAGGTAAATCTTAAATAAGGTACAAAGACTGCCAAGGGTGAAAATACTAGTTTTGTATAACCAACTGTGAGTTTATTTAAGCAGGTAACTTTAAAGTTTTGGTCCAGCTTGCCAATCTAACTACAAAAGACTGCTCYAGTTTAGATTACATTAACAACATAAATGAGATATTCACAGGCGTTAGGACAAGGAAAGAATCCCTTTATACTCAGTGGGTTCTAAACGACAAAATTTAAGCCACCTTTGCTTTTGTAATGTTGTCTATAAGCGGTAAGGGACTGTTCAGTCTTGTCATCTTTGAGTTGATCTACCAAGCACTTACACAGTATTCCCAGTTTGTAATGGAAATAGCTCAATTTATTTATGCACACTTCTTACCTATGTAACTATGCATGTATTTTGTGCACCTCCCTAGAAATTGATGAAGAAAATAAGAGTATTGCACATGGATTTGCATAACTTTTAGAAGAGTTAGCTCACTTATCAGCGAGAACAACTGATTTAAGACCAGCTCTTGTCAGAGCTGTGCTACGTATACAGATAAGCTACCTAACACTGCCTGCAATTTTACTGTACTGAAAGATGATAGGAGGTATGACAGGACGTCGTGYTGGAGAAAACGGATGATTCTGTGATAGGCTTTAATATCAAGCTAGGAATATTAACAAAATGCCATCAGTGTTCACCACAGATCATTAGCAATCACGGAGCATAGTAAAACCAAAGTTGTTACTCTTCTAATTAATAACCAACTGGTTAGCTTTTAAAATCAAAATAACTATATAGGGAATTATGATTTGTTATATGCCAACTTTTTTTTGAGTTCTACCTTGCTCCCACAAGACTCTGATGTGAAAAGAGATATCTGTGAAGGGTCACAATCCTTGACTGTAAAATACAACATTAACACAAGTTATTCACTTCATATGCTTTGTTTAGCAGATAGGAAAACAAGGATAGATTATTAGACATGCTTATGACCTGGCAGTGATATAATAGAGAAAACAGAGAAAGTAGAGAACCCGTAAGATCTGCGTTAGTTCTGTGATATATTTAATGAGGAATTACATGTTCCCATAAAATACTCCTTGGGAAGCACAATGAGCACCACAACTCTACCTAAGTGTGTGTTGAAACTATCAGAATAAAAAAAAATAAAAAACCCTAAAAAAAAAAAAATCTCCATTACTTTTGCCATATGTTATGGATGGTATCTTAACTGCAACACCAACAGAACATGGAATTTTATACATGGTTATCTAACTATACACAGTATGGTTGGATAAACATATAGATTACAAATATTTACCCTATATCACACCTTAAGAATTTGTCAGTCAATGGAGTGAAACATGCTTATTCAGAATACTGAATATGGTAATGAACAGCATATAATCTGAGTTAAGCATATTATATGTATCTCTTCATTATTACAACTTTAAAACTTGATCTGCAAATTGTATTTACCCTTGCTTAAACATTATAAAATACAAGTTTAATATAATTTTAACACAAATAATTTTCATGCTTCATCTTAAGTATTTTAGATATTTCAAGATCATTTCCTATATTAACATGTATACTGTTTAGTATTTCTTAAATACTCATTTCAGATATCAACACCTAAATGCTTTAGGAAAAACCTTGCATTTCTGATCCAACTAAACGTTTTTCTACAATTTATACTTGTTCTCTTCTTTATTACAAATCACTATCCTGAATCTTAAAGGCTTTCAAGAAGTCAAAGAACCTTTATTTCCTGCCTGCAAGGCACAAATTTGTATAAAATGGGGTTTTTTTTGTTTATTTTAGAATGAGTAAAATTGCCTAATGAAAAATGATTTATATAGGAAAATGTTATTGTTTACCAAACACAAGAAATTATTGCTAAGAATCTTTAAAATGACAAATATTAGTTGGAATTGCTATAAAATCTTGCTACACTCTTTTTCTTGATGTCCTTGCCTTCCATGATTAGCTAGTATATTGGTTATGATCCCTATCTCAGAATCATTTGATTTTATTTGTAAATCAATGAGTGTTAAATATAGATGTATAAATAATCTGCGGTGCAAAGATGACCTCCCTCCACTCCAAACAAGACAACCTCTATGTACAGAGGTGCTTTCTTGCTCTCCTTCCAATCCATCACTCTTGTCTGCATAACAACAGTAATCGAACAAGAGCAGCAGAGGAGGACACTTCAACACAGCGCAACTCGCAGTCTAGCAGTTAGGGTACCCACTTCACAGGTAAGAGATGCAGACCTGACCCCCCACAAGCTTACCACAAAATAGCAGTCTTCCACTTCCTGGGGGAAGTATTCTAACTGCTTACCTATTATATACAAAAGGCGAGGTTGTGGAAGAAATTCATATTAGAAGGATTTCAGTCCAAAAGAAATATCTGCTAAGGATGGATAAGGAGTCTAAATTTCAACCTTAATTTTTACACTACATGCTCATTATGAAAATAAACTGCTGCCCTGTAAGACACCCTATTTCCTTTGTTTTCCTGCCTCTCAAAGTCCTTGAAGTTTGCAAGTCTTACACTACTGTAGTCTGTGAAGGACTGGAAAGACTCAAGCTCCTGGTTGAGTTTTCTAACAAGAGTTTTAACGGCCCGGCATGACAGGGCAACATAACGCAGTATTTCCGGCAGAAAGATGTTCACATAGTCAAGAATCTGACATTTGGATTTGATTCAGTGGCCACACGGTCTCTCTACTGCACTGTTGAGTCACAGCAGGAGGTACACCAGTGGGTACAAGTAACAAAGTTTAGTGCTTCTTAATTAGCAGATTCTTGATGTTGATATTATAAAGAAATCAAACCAAACCAAAATTTAAAAAATGTAATGGTGAATTTTTTCCAAAGCCAGAGGAAGAAATTCTGTTGATCTGAGCAGAAGAGCAAGGTTTAGTTCTGGACCTCCAAAACTAGTATAGAATTCCTGTAGTTCCTGGGGCATGAGAAATTCTCCCGCCATCATGAACAAGGAGACGTGCCGTAGAACAGGAGCTCCCAAAATCCTGAAGTGAAAATGCTGGCTAATCCCCAAGGTAGTTGTGAGACTCTCACTGACTTTAATGAGATTTAACTGATAAAGTTTGATACGTAAGTAGAGTCCAGGGAYTTTACTTTTTAAGTTTATTTTCATCAATCTACAATAGTCCAAAGACTACTATATATTCTCAGTATCTTGCTCACAAAATCCTCTTTGAGACTCACAGCGAGTCATACTAGCGATGAGTATACGTATACCTGATAAAGAACTATTCTTTAGATGGCTAGATAATCAGGAGATAAAGAAAAGTAAAGTAGCCATATATCAGAAAGAATCCATGAGAATATGTTAATTGATAATACCAAAGTTTTTGTTTGATACTGTTCCCACTCCAAAGATATGCCTAACTTGCCATTTTGTAGCAGTTTTCTGTCACTCAAATAGATGAGACAGGACAGTCATCTTCATAGCAGAAATTTATGCACATAAATCTTAACTTTTCAAAGTCAGAACACAAACCTACATTCAATGACTATACATAGACAAAACAAAAAAGATGGTCCTTATTTCCTCACTGGATTTTCAGTCATCTGTAAAACTAAGTTTCCTACGCTATCTAAAGAAAACTAAGGTAACACTGTCAGAATGAAAACTTCATGTGTGAGAAGAAACAATAAAACAGATTAATTTCTGCTTTTATAARCCCGAGATTAATCATGAAAGAATATAATTAAGAACACCTAAATTACTCCTCACTAATAACGTTTTGCTTTCCACACTTACTCAGCTTCAAACAACAGCCCTCTCATGTACATTTTATATTAAAATCTTGTAAACCTTCTACAGATGTTTTGAAAATTCTTTTTTTTTTTTCTTTCTTTAAAGGAAAGAGGAAATTATTTAAACTAAATTAACTGGAAGCCTTTAAGACCAACTCTTCTTAGTTTGAATGTGCAGATTTTAATCTTCTAATGCAATTAAGCATGCGCTTAACCTTTAAAAACAGTGGAATTTAAATGTATTTGTGTTTTATATTATACATGGATAATCTACTGACCTGGAACCTCAGGGAATTATGTTACTCAATGATTTATGTTTAGTCTGACCCCATCTCTGAGGAAAAGAAAGTGATTCTTCCTTCACTTGACAAACACTCAAGAGTCTTGAACCATATCAACTTTTCTGAAATTGTATTTTTCAGAAAAAAATTATTCTACCTCAATTTCAAAAATCTTTCTATGCCAAGAATTTCTTCATCATTGGAATATTTTGAAAATAGAAATGTGTTTTCCAGAGAGGAGTCCATGATGAGCATTACAAAACTGTTGAAACTGTTTAAGTTATATATTCTAATTAGTTTGGCAGAGCTAATACAAATTACGTTTACAGACTAACAATAATAAAATTGAAGTACTAGTTAAATATCTAAAATAATTAAAGGAATCATTTTTAGCCTGGCATAATTAGCTAATTCACTTTACAAGCATTTATTAAAATGAATTCACATGTTATATTCCATAGGTAGTTACACAATAGTGTTTATACAGGAAAAATATAATGAACCAAACTCTCTGTATCCAGCCCTCCACAATTAAAACGAAGACTCCCCAAGTAATATCAATCTAGGATAGACTAATTAAGTTTGGTTTGATAACCATTCATTTCTTCTATTGCCTCTGAGCAAATTGTTTATTAGAGAAAGTTATTTTACACAAATCAAATCAAACTGGGTAAACCATTATATTTGAGAGAAACCTTAGCCATCAGTCAATTAATCCATCATTTTCTCCAGACACTTTTGTTTAACGAGCAGATCATATTATCAACAATTTAGATATCCTATGATTCAATTATGACAGAAAATTTATTGACAGCTTCTCTAATACTTTTGTTATGAATAAATATTAAATGTTCTCCACTTTTGATGAGCAAACCAAATGCAATCATGTGTTAAATCTAATAGTCAAAACCTGAGTGATACTTCCAAATGAAATGTTTTAAAAAATATTTTAAACCAAAATAATCTGAATTATTTAAAAAAAAAAAACAAAACCCAAACATATCTCACAATTTCTAAGAAACAAGCAAACAAGTTATTTGATTTCCACTAGCTGACTAAATGAAAACACATATATAAGAATATTACCAAATATGTATGAAGAGATTTAACATAAATAAATGGCTTCATGTAGCATTCTGTAAGACAAAAGGCATTATTATGCAAAAATGGTATTACCGCAACATAAGTTAGAGACTCTTTCTGCAACTACATGAAAGAATTGCCTAAACATTAATAGAAATAGATTCTCCAAACCTAATATGAAGATATTTGCTGTTAGGAATCACGTCTATTAAAAAAACAATTTGTGAGATGTTTATAATTACAGCTGTCTTAAACTCAAGAAAAGAATATTGCCTAACAAAGATTACTCCCAGAATATTCAAACCTCTTGACAGACATCTCTCTCTGAAGAAATAAGATACTGACTCATTTACAACTGAGTGAACCAATTCATGATGAAAGGACCAGAGGACAATGGAAAAGCTCTATCTAAACTAATGTCCATTAAAGAGATAATGGAATTACGCAAACTTCTATCAATATATTAGAACATCATTATTACTTCAAAGTATTTTTCCTTGAGACAAGGAAGTTGCTTTTATAATGAGGGGGACTGTAAGTAGGTTTACAGCTGCAAAGGAAAAGTACTGCAGCTGAATATCAGAGAGCTAAGTATCCACATAATGAAAACAGAACACACACTTATTGTCTGTCAGCATCTGAACAGTAAAAACTGCTTAACAGTGAATAAAAGAAAGAGGTGTTCACGTGAACCTCAGACAAAAGCTCTTCTTCAGGTTTTCCAGGTCTAACACATCTTATTCATAAGAAGCAAACATGTTTTTGTATGTAGATTCCATATCAGCAATACCTTGTGACCATTTCTTAACGTGGAATGCTCTTATTGTATATATCCTAGTTAAAAGTATCTTAAACACATGTTTATGGTCAAACATCTATAAAATACAATAAAACCATCATTTCCTACCCTATCCTTACCTCCTTCTATTTGGACTGGTATATAATAATGTATTGTGGTTTACAGACATTGCCTCTACTTCTTTAAGAACTGAAATGACATTGTGAATTTATGCCAAATAGAAGCAAAAGGAAGGTCAAATGTACTTTATTAAAAAGCACATATTTCCAAAAACCCTGGCAAAAGTGATTTCACATCAAGTCACTCACTGCCTCTCAGTAATTGCATAGTCTACACTGGTGGTTTCACTGGTACTTATTAGGAAGTCCAGAAGCTATCATGAGGAAATATGGAATATTAGTATTATTTTATGTTCTGAAACTTGAATTGTCAGGTACATAGCAGTACATTAACTCACAGTAAATATACTGTTTTACAGAACTCAACAGGCCTCTTTGTGTACTTAAAGGCTTTTACTTCCATATAAATACAAAAGTCCTGATGCATCAGTGCTGTAGCACACTTATAGAAAATGGGCATCTCAAGAATTTTTTTGTGGCAATAGCTGCTCAGCTGTGATGCATTCAACAGGAAGAACTGCATAAGTTCTTTCAATATAACTCCCAAATTAAGATCTGTTGCTTTAATTGGAAACCTGTAATTAAAATTACAAAGAAAGTTATAAAATGAGTGAATGTATTTTAAAAATTCCTTTCTGACAGCTGCACATGTGCCTGAGAATAGTAGTACAATATAAGTCAATAGTAAAGAATGATTAATCAACATGTTTTTTCACAAGACTGCTTGCTAGCAAGACAGTCACACCTACGGTAGCTCCCACTTGCCTTCTTGCATGGACACTAGCAATTGTGCAGTCAGGACCAAAAGCCAATCCTAAGAAGAAGAAACAGTAATAACTACACAGCCATACAAATGGCAATGACAATGTAAGACAGAAAAAGGGCAGAATTACCTTTTCAGCAGTAGAGTGGTTTTATATCAACTTAAATGGACCATGAAACTGTACTGTCAAACTTCATTAAGTGTGATTTCTGGAGCTGTGACATCTACATCGATTCCCCTTCCAACAGATCCTATTTCTACCATACGTGCATTTCAAGCACAAAATTAGCTTTTTAGTCAAATGAGACCACTTACCAATACCCAGAACTTCCCGCAGTGTAAGGTCCACTTATGTGTCTTACTGCAATTGTAAATATAGCCTATTACTTAAGGATAGGGCTTTTTTCCCCTTTGGTAAACATATCGTATCTACAAGATTAAACTTAAACCCTGACTGCTGCATGCATGACAAGACTATTTAATGCAAAGTATGTCCAGCACCATTTCACTGAGTGCTAGAGATAAGTGAGCTTAGAAAGGGAAGACAGAGAGGAAGTAAATGTGTATTTGGACTATGCATCTCAAAGATTCCCTTTACTGGTAAGTAATTTTTTTTTTTTTTTTGAATAATTCAGATGGATATTGATACAGTGAGAAAAACCAAGTAATAACACAGAGATTCATATTTATGTTACAGAAAGCTCCAGGTAGCTGCTCAGCAGATGAGAAGAATGAAGAAACTTTTCTGTGTGGAGACAAATGTAGATTTATCTCTGGAAGAAAGCATTGGGATAAATGGACAAGGCTTTGTTTTGATAGCCTCTGAGAAGTTTTAACACTGTCTGTTACCTTTTTCAGCAATCTCTGCATGGAGATAACCAAGCCCTAAGGAGTCTGCACTCCCAACACCTCAGCATCCAAATGCTTACAACCCTTGCTCATGCAAAAATTCAGCTACTCGTAACTTCCAGAAGCACCATGTTTCTACCTTCCTAAAATGAGAAACAGTTACCACATTTTGCTGTAATATTCTAAAAAGTCTAGAAGGGAAGAATCGAATATTGATGAAAGATGGAAAGACTATAGCACAAATTTAGAAGGGTGTGAAGATCTGGATCCTTCTGAGGAGGCTAGTAAAAAGGGTGTTACAACATCGCTGAAGGATGTTGACACATTCTTGTCACCGTAACAGACTATTATGTCTTCTTCTCTTTCAGAACCTATCTTTGAGATCTCATGGTAACAAATGAGGAGTACGAAGAGAAGCTTCCCTCTCTGAATGTCTCATGGCCAGAAGGCCTAAGTACTGGTCACGATTAAATAAGGAGGACTGAAATTTATTTTGCTTTTTGACCTTGTCACACCAAGCCAGATAGGTGAAAACACATCCATCTCTATCCTAAAACACCTATTTACAATCAATAGTGCCCAAACTGGTTTTGTCAGGTCTTAGCTACCAACTAGCCTTGGAGTGAATTTTCAGGAAAAGCAGTGGGATACTTCAAACTTTAGGTCTCAAATGGCAAAACTTTTCTGATTAAAGACAGGGGAGAGAATTTTTTTTCTGTAACCTGCCAACTGAGAAAGCAACCAAAGGAATGCAAGTTCAAGACCTGGACGCCCATGCCTGAAGTGTTATAAATGAGCACACACATGGATAGTGATTTTGAGAGTGGAGAACCACATCCACATTACAGTTAGGACAGTGCTGAATACGATTCATTCATTGTAGTGATGATGGGGAAGGATTCTCCTAGAAAACAGCAAGGTCTTTCTGTATGAGATCAACAGTCATTATTGTGTAAGCAGATTAACAATCATTTGAGCTTACCAGAAAGTACAGAGCTAATCTCAATTTTTCACTTATCTACAGTAAAGTATATAAACACTTTTCTAAGAAGAAAATCCCAAAGATTCTCTTCCTGCTCACAGCAAGAATATGGCTTAATGGACATGCAGATCTTAAAAGTGGAAAGAAAATGCACTTACATTTCAAGGGATATGCCTCCCACAGAACGGGCAGACAAAAACTGCCTTCAGTTGGGTTGTCAGTTCAGGAGAGGTGACCAAGCTGGAACACTTTAATGATATGGAAGGCCAGAGGTAGAATTGAAAGAATACATGAAGAAAAGCTTTGTTATAACAAAAGAACTTAAATAGAGCTAAGAGTATTTTGCCTTTACACTCATACTCATGCAGTGGGGATGACAGAGAACAGGGTGTGAGAACACATACACCGATGTTCTACCTGTATGACTTTAACAGCAGAGGTACTGTCATAAACTGTTCTGGTGAGACTATACTATTTGTTTACAGGATAGCAACACATGCAGAAATGCAAGAAGTTAAAAGGCTATTTATACTTTCCCTCTTTAACAACAAACATTAATAATGAAAACGTTGTAACATCTGTTAGGTCACTTACACATAAATACAGTCATAAGAACTACACAGGAACTTCCCATTATTGGGGAAAAAAAAAAACCAAAGAAAACATTTACTTCTGTAAAAGACTTGCTTATACAGTCAAAGCCTTATTCACACTTGCTAAATCTAACTTTTAATAAAAATGGGTCATGAGTCATGATTAAGTGATTGGCAGGTTAAGTGTTGTTTTTTTTTTTTTTTTTAAAGAAACTTAGCTGTAAGCCTTAAGAAATCTCATTTATCTCCAAAATGTACCTACCTGAGCTTGACTGTTAGAAAAACTGTTGGATTGACAATGCTAACATCAGAAATATGTTTCACAAAAACAAGAAATCAAGCAGCTGTGTGTGGTAAGAAAGTTCTGAGTAAAGATATATTTGACTCTAGTATCTTATATACTTAGTAATCTGACTATGGCTTTCTGCTCAATTATGGTGTTGGCAAAACTAATTGAAGTATACTTTAAAATGGTTAAATATCTACATGAACAATTGCATTAACATTTAAATACTCTCACTCATTCTGTCCTGTAGTTTTTATACAAAGAAAACTGTATGAAAAAAGTCAACACTTATGTGTAACTAAGCCTTCTGACCAAAAAGTTAGACTATTTTTCAAATAGAATGTGCAACGCAAGAAAACTGGAAATAATCACACATATTTATTCTCTCACACACTTTATACATTTATATTATACCAGCAGTATAGTTTTTAAAAATTAACTTTGCTTGATTCTCTTTGTCTCCCAACTCATTCAGTTCTGCATAGCTAATGGGACAGATGGTAATAAAGCTCTTGTATGATAGCAAGTATTAGTACTGCCCAGTAAAGTGAATTTTACACCTATATTTAGATGATTCCTCCAAAAGAAATACGTTAGATGTCTGTTTTTAATAACAGTTACTAGAATCAACACACCTACTGCTACTTCAGAATAAAAACAAGAGTCAGGAGCACACAACTGAGTCCCTGAGATCCCAGCCAAGCTACAGTAGGGTAAACCTGACAATCTATCATCACTCAGCAGCCAATCATTCCAGTCTTGTAACAACATAATACTCCCAGACATTGAATCCCACTCCCAGACTGTATAGGACTACACAGTCACATTCTTATTTTACTTTCTATTTGTTGTAAGGATTTGCTGTCTCTCACTGTACGCTTGCCTACAAGCTCTCAGAAACAATAATTATATTTTCACTATGGTTGATAACATCCATTGTTAAAGCAAAGCATGTTTCTACATACCTTCTCAAAATGTACGCTAATAGTTTGGTACTAAACACAACCAAAGCTTGTACATCCTACGGAAACACAAGTAATTGATCATTGTAATAACGTGGAACCAATTCAGAAACGCTGAATGTTTCCATTACTCCTCCAGCCAAACAGTGCCTACCTGGCCTAGTCAGAATAAATCCTGTAATGGAATATCTTGAATTCTACACCGAAAAAAATGCTCTAGGATTATGAATGAGTTATCTCAAATGTCACTTCAAAATTCACTGAAGAGACATATCAAAGATGGAAATCATTGTGAAAGAAGCAGGAGAAAAAGTGAGCGTGAGCAAGTGGGGAGAGAAAGGCGTGAGCAAGAACATGGGAACAGAAGTGGGAGAGAGTGAGCATGTGAGTGGGCTTGAGGTATCTCCAGAAAGCCATACAAAACTGCTTTTGGAGCTGTAGTTCTGTCTCAGTCACTGACTCTTTGGTGACCTATGGGTCTAAATTCACTCCAAAGTTTAGAAAATCGAAGTAAAACTGATTTTTCTTGTAGCTGGAGAAAGTAACACCTCAAGCATACCCTGCGAGTCCTGGTGTTGTACAGTAAAGCCCCCAGTTCTATCACGAGAGACTGTTAAATTTCCAAAGGCCAAATTCAGTGTGTTTTCTCCTCTTTTAAGATCAAGATATCACTACAGCTCCTAAAATTCCTAATGTATACTTTGCATCTGTCTGTTTGGAGAACTTAATCACTTCTTAACAGCTGATGTCTGCTGATGCAGTTTTTCTTCTCTGTTCCTTTTCAGCACAATACAATGTAAGTACTGCATTGCTACGGATGCCCTATGGCCCACCCCATCACCTCCACAACCACGCCTGTTCTTTAAAAGCTGTCAATCTGTCTCTGGAGTTGAATGTTGCAGCACGGTTCCCAGGTTTTAAATGCTTAAATATAAAAGAAGGCCTATTTGAAATATGAAAAGGGTATGATTCATGAAATAAGGAAACAGTAACTTGATCATAACAAATATATTTGACCTTTAAAGTAGTAACAACAAACATTAAAAACACTCAGGTTCTCCTTTGCTGCCAAGTTTATTTTCCTCGTAAGTTGTGCCCCATTATGCTACAATAATCCTTCATTATTCCAGTACAATAATGCACAGTCTATCGTCTACCTATAGTTGTCTGGTGTCTATTTAGTTTTATAGCAAGCAAGCAATTTGAGAATATGGTAATAAAGCCTCAATCACAGTAATGATGTATGATGGGCTGTAATTTCTGTGTGCTAATGGTTTACAAACAGTATCACAATGATGACGGGAATCTCATTGATTCATTATATGAGTGCAATAATATCAAAGTGACTTAATATAGATCACTATTTACTCATGCACATACTGATAACAACCTCTATATATTTCTATACACAGATATATAGAAATAAAATTAGTATTAGTCTTTCCACATAAAAGTTCACACGGCACAAAACATTTTCTGTTGAGTTTCCTAAATCAATGTTTAAAGTTGAAATTACTGCATTGAACGGGTTCTTTGAAAAGCAACCCATTGATTTTAATCTGCTTGAAGCAATCAATTACTCCCTGTCCTCTTTATTCCAAACTGTAATGAAAACTAAACTGCGTTGTCTTGAAAACTAAATGTGAAGATGATCATAAACAGAATTTAAACTCCATGGATTATTCATATCTACCCATTTAGATTTGCCATTTCCATTATGAGTACATTTGCCATGAGCATTTAATGGACATCTAAAAGGGAATTCATTAAAGCAGGAGCTGTTGGCAGCACTTATGGGCTTCAGACTGCTTTATGTTGGCCTTTAATAGCTCACTATTATAAAAGTGATATATTGTGTTCATCCCATTAGTAGTTTGCAGAAAGGTCTGTAAGACATAACAAATCCTTTTGAGTATTGTCAGAATCAAAACTAAATCACAGGGTATTTTTTTTTCAAGCAGCATGTTACGACCCCAACAATGTACCATTTTAGGTCATCTAAACTTTGATGATCTTAGCCAAGTAAGAATTTAATGACCCTACAGACAGTTTGTTCCTTCTTTAATGAAACACACATGAATTATTAATGCTGTCTCAAATGCACAGATTTTTAGAAACTTGTCATAACGATCAAGGTTAACCATGCTTAAAAACGAAACATGTTTTCTGAAAAGTATTTTCTCACTTGTTTTGGGCAAAGTAGTGTCAAGGCAAGTAGGAGGCTTAATGGCACCAACCTGTAGGTGAAGACACTGCAGAGCAAGCAGCCTCCGTCCACCTGCTTCCCTTCCCCCTGGCCCTCTGGAGATGAACTGAAGGGATATATTTGCACAAGGTACTTGCTTATTGGCAAATGAAGAAAGCAAAAGGCAAACTAGAACAAAGTTGAACTGCCTTGTAATCAACTGCTAAGAGTAATCCAAGGTTCGCGACAGAAACACCCCTATATATCATAGCTCAGTTCTACTTGACAGTTCTATATGGCTCCAGAAATATCATTATATAGTTTACCATCTAAGTGTATTCAAGCTGGTAGTATGAAAGTGTTACTGTGATTAAATCTTTTTAGAATACAAAACAAACAAGTATTTGATTATTCACTGCTTGTTCACCAGAACCATTACCACCACCAGTCCATCACACTGAATACAATTCTGTTTGTTAACTTGTGCTCCCTCTGCTGACTTTGTAGGTGTAAGACACACTATATCTTTCCCAATAGATGCTATTTATTTATTTATTTGGAAAGAAAATGGTGGATTTCACAACATGTACAATTAAAACTCTCTACTTTTAAAAGGATTACCACAAGTACTAATAAATATGAATCATAAATTGTCTCTCTGATTCTAGATATTTACTTTGCAAAATATGAACTTCATTTAAATCCCAGTTGTTCAGGAGAACACCTTTTCTCCTTAGCTTTAAAGGGTACTGGCAGCTTTACAAAGCAGTCCTGGTACTATACTCATTTTAGCCACAGTACCATGTCACTCAGAAATCACTTATACAGAAGGGCTGTATAAACTAAAGTCAGTTGCAAAGCCTGTGTAGTTAGAACAATTCTCTCATATGACGAAGACTATCTCCATACTTTCAGCAAGCAACTTCTCTAAAAGATGATGATGTTGAGGAAATAAGCGGCATTTATCACCTATCAATGAATTTCAAAAGTGATTGACACAGAGCAAACGACTTTACCATGTTCAGAAATTCCTGATTAGTGTGAAAAGAATGAAATCATTAGTATTAGGAGAGAATCCAGAGAAGCAACTGGCCATTCTCACTTGACTGCATTTGAATTTCCAACGATCATAATTTATAATAATTTGAAGGATGGTTAAGTTAATAAATCTCTCTCCGATTCAAAAAGCTACATACAGTAATATACTAATATAGGCATCTGCAAGGAAAGATAAGAGATACCTGTATCTATGAGATAGAYAGGTAGAAGGAAACACAACTGCTAGTGAATTATTTCCTCTGTGGCTGTTGTCTAGCAAAAATTCTAAAATCCCTTCCTTGACCTAGGAACAACTAATTGACTTCAGTGAGTTGGAGTGTGATTATTTTAGATAAATGTTCATGAAATCAGTATTCTTATATAATTCACAGGATGTGTGTGCTCGTTTAAACATATAATTAGTTTGAAATTTTTTATACCAACTTCCAGGAAAATGTGGAAGTCTAAAATGATGGGATAGATATATACAAGCTCCTCAGGTCTGTATTAGACCATTAGAAAACCCGCATATGGGACATAATAAAAGATGTCATTTTCATAACAGCAATAGGAAGCAGTACATCTTATTCTCATGCAAAAGAAGAGTAGATTTGGAATGACTCTCAAGAAGTCTTTGAAGAGCCTCATTTGGATGTGTGGCTGAACATGGGCAACAGTGTATGTGAAAAAGAATGATGTATGTGCGCTGCAACTACTACAAGTGCTGCAATCTCTAGTTCATCGAAACTTACCGGGTGAACTCACTTTCTGCAAGAAGATTACAAATTGTCATAGATTCTACTTGGAAAATTATCCAGTGCCCTGTATAGCCAAGATCATGGACAGCGCAAGCAGAAAAAGTAGATATATCATTTTCAATCCTGATCTCAGTTGAAATAATTGATTTCATAGCATGCTATGAACACCTTCAAAAGAGTCTCATTAGTCAAAGTTACAGAATCCAATATTCTGTTTGAAGGAAGAGCAGAAGACTGTATATTTAAGTAAGACCATGGGAATTCCTGAACTTCAACATGCCCATACTGTAAATGTATTCAAAATGGTTGACAAGAGATGTGAAAGGGTTTCCAGCCTAAGCAGTTTGGTCTTGCAAAAATAAGCTCATGTCAATGCCTTGAAAAACTTTTGAAGAAACAGCTTCTTCAAAATATCTATACAATTCCTAAACTGAAGTTGCTCATCTCCCATTGCTTAAAATAATCCTCACTGGCTTACCTTACTTGGATGGAAAGCACACTTAAAGACACTGACATGTCACTGACCACCTTTATGAGTGGTCCTGGATCTGAAGGTGGCAAGCTAACTCTTCCCTAAGGAGGAGAATGACCTAAGGTAGGTTGGTTTGCCACAAGACCTCCCAGAAGGATGCCAATCTTCCATGCAATGTAAAAAAGGAAATAATACAGTAGCAATGGGTTCATTTTTCTTTTCCTGGAGAGAAAAATCATATATGGGTAGCCTCTAACACCATATGGTGTCTATGGTATGCTCTTTGGATTGTGACCACCAAAGCCAATCACATCAAAGAAAAGAGTCTCCATATCTATTATTTTTTAAGTATTTTCCCAGTTAATCTTGGAATTTCTTAAACTTTAAGACATCAGAAAGATCTGGTTTATCTGAGAAACTKTACTGCTTTTCCTAATGGTACAATAAAATGGGATGAAAAGCGCATTTAGGTATTTAGTGGAAAGGGGAAAAAAAAGATGATCAGATTTCATCACCCAGTCAGCCTTGCCCACCTTCACCAACCCACTTCTGAATAGTTTCAGAATGCTGCTGGGCTAAAAAACTCTCATACCAACTCCATTAAATTGTCTTGGTCTTTCAGTCTCTAAGTTAGGTAAACTTTTGTCTTTAATTTTTGCTCCAAATTTTCAAGGACATGCAATATCTCTCTCAAACTTTCATATCAAGAGCGCTAATACAGAAAATTCAGATAACGCTGGTTGCCTTAGTTTCTGAACTCGCTAGGTCGACTGAATAAAGGCCTTAAATAGTAACTCACAGAAAGTTGACCAAATTTCTCAGAATTGCTAAAATTCTTCCTACCTATTTGTAAGGAAATATATTTGCTGAAGGAAAGATAACTTCTGAGTACCTACTTAAGTATCTCATGAAAAAGAAACAGTTCTGTTCTAATGAATAATCACTCTACACATTTTCTACACTCAAAATTATCTCATCACAAAGAAAAAAATCTGACTTAAGAATGATTCAATGGAATCATTGGATAGTTTGCATTCCTATTACGATGGTTTCACCCCCACTTTTATGACAGTTAAGGCTGTGGGAAGAAACCCCCATCCCTATCCTACTTTTTTGGTGAATGACTCTGCTGAATCTCAGTAAATATTTCCAATGAGCACTGAAGCAAGAACAACTCTAAAAAGAATGAGAAAAATAGGTTTAAAATACCCAATTAAAATTCAGATGTCCATAAAAGTCACTCACAATTTCTCCGCAGTGATCTCTGCTTTTCTTTTCCTCATCATTTCATTGATTACTTTTAATGACAGGGACAGAAGAAATTCAGTTTCTGAACTCCCTGGGCTTACTATAGAAAAAGTAAAGCTTAAAATAGTAACTAAAAAGAAACTCACCAAAGCAACTGACTTAAATAAAAGATCCCACTAGCGTATTGAAGGAATCTGCGCTTAATTGATGTTTGGATAGACATTTTGAACGGCTGGTTTCATGTGATCTTAGCCCAAGAAGTCCATTCTCTCAGAAAAGTATATTTTAGGGATTTCATGTGTCCAAAAGAGGGACTAAGTGCAGTAGCCAGAAAAACTAAAATTAAGTTAAACCTTTCTGTCGCAGAGATTCTCCAATTATAGCACGAACCTTTAAATATCAACTGAGAAAGGGAAATTCCCCTGCACAGAATTACTGATCATCTGATCACCAACTATCAAACAAGTTTGTTTATTGTCTCCTATTCCTATTAGGAATTAACAACTATTGTTTCTTCCGTGTCCTTAGATCTCTTCAATCAACTGGAAGCATAAGACTGTCTATTGTAGTTATGCAGACCAGTACAAAAATATTTTCAATATGCTGGGAAATTTTAAAGCACTGAAAGACTGCACTGAGTAACATTAAAGATCTAGCAAATATCCATCTTATGGTTGACGACTAGTAAGTCCTCAAGACTGAAAGGCCATGGCTGACCTGCTAGTCATCAGGAAGCAATGCTGCTGAAAGCATTTGGAAACATAGATGTAAATTCTGAACTTCATCACATCTGAAGTTTGATTTATTTGATGTTAGTAACAGTACACACAAGGTAGGTAGATAATAAATGATAAAGAAAAAAACTGGACTGTCCGTATTTACATTAATGGAACATGGCAGAGGCAAGCTAAAACCCCCTAACATCAACAACAGAGACATCAAGAAATACCTCATGGTTCAACTCTTTTTTCTATATTTGCAAAGAACTTTCACTAAATCCAACTTTGTCTGGAACATCTTAATTCACTAGAGTATATCTATTATTTGCTGAAAGCACTGGGAAAAGAGAGTGTAGGCATTATCAAAATGTTTGGATGAGCTGTGAATTGATACACAAATAGGAACAGGATTGCATGCTGAAAGTCCTTTCCTTGACTGAGCAAAATGAAGTTTCTGCAGAGATTTCTGTGCAAACCTTTCTTGGTAAAGTTATTTTCATACAGATGCAAAAGGAAGGACATAGGTATGACGTTTCATCTGTCTCAGAGGAAACCATTCACTTAATTCATCACGAAGCATTTTACAATGATGCGGATGTTTTCTTTACTATGATAATCTCAGACAGCATATCAGGCCATTTACATAAGGCATGTGAAGCCAAGGGCAGTCCAGATAAAAAAAAACTTGATTCAGAAATCTGATGACTTCATCAACCTGGAAAGTTTCCAGATCAAAGGAACTGCAAAATAGAGGAAGTAGCTGAAGCCTCATTTATATCTCAAACCCCAAAAGGTTTCTTATACTATATCCTCAATATGACTGCTGCTGCTGTGCAGGAAATAGTCCTTAGCAATTCAGCTCCATTGACTTTATCTCTTCTAGAGTGAAAGTGATGTATTGCTGGTTAGGTGTCAACAGCTTGATGAAAAGAGACAAAGTTTTCTGTACATGCTGCTCCACAAACGTTTGTCGTCTTCATTTTTAAAGGATCAGATCAACATTGATCATTCAATACAAATACTTGTAAATAAGTCTAAAAAGCGGGGGGGGGGGGGGGNGAAGAATAAACCATCGTAATAGGAATGCAAACTATCCAATCCTATTTAATTAAAAAAACAGTAGTGATATGAGAGGAAAAGGTAAAAGGAGAAACAGAATGTTCTTTGCAATTCTGGATTATACCAGAACTTGTGCCTATAACAAAATAAGCAGAAAATACTCCAAGAGACTGACAGTTTACGTGCAACGTTTAACACAGGTCAGAAACTGCACTTTTTTTTAAGGTCAAAACCAACTGACCTTCAGGTCACAAAGAATGGAATTTTGTACTTTATCTACTCAATTATCACGTTTGTTTCACATGTAAGAATAGAAAATGTCAGTGCATAAAGCCAGCTGTAAAGCTTATTACTTGGGTTAAATATTTTCACGGGGGTGGGGGGCGGAATATCTTTAAAATGAACTTAAGTTAGTGCTCTAGAACAATTCCTATTTAAGAACACTGCTGTACAAATACATATTCCCCATATAAATCTAAAATGACAACACAATTCTAGAGGAAAATCTAGAGGATCATCTAGAGGACTGTTTTAGTAATATACTAGTCACTGGTAACTAAATTAAGTTCTTAAGTAATTTTGAAGGAGATGCTAAACAGTTGACCAGCTAAAATCAAACCAAAAACCTTTTAGCATTGCTGACCAGTGCAGACTATGAACACAGTACCTAAACTGAATGATGTATAATTCAACCAGTATCAACAAGAGTAATCTAACCTCCTAGGATTTTACTGTTTTGTTCTTTTTTGACAGATGTACTTATCATGTGTTATTTTGCATATTTTTCCTCTCTGAATTACACAAATATGCAATAAGCAATTTCATAATTAAGTTTAACTTGAGTCATAAAAATTGCCGTAGTCTAATATTAAAGAATTATTCACTCTGCTCTGAACTCTGATGGTTAATTTACTTAGTGCAAGGTCTGGGAAATTAATTCATTAAGCTACTTAAATAATGAGGATATGAGGCCAACAATCCAATATATTTTAGAAGAGTAAGTCACAAGATAGCCTGTTGGTTTTTTCCCCCAAGATGCCCTATCTGCTCTTTATTCCTTCTTGCTAAGCTGGTATGGGATAGACAGCACAAGTGGAAAGGTCCAGCAGTTAGAAGTTACTCAGAGAAGAGAATTGGCTTGAGGTAAAATGATAACTGAATTATTAAACAAAGAACATAATCAATATAATAAATACAAAGTAGTATTTAGTGACGTGGACAGAAAACATAAGTAGTGTCATTACAAGCGAGTCCAGTCATCAAAGACAAAGCAGAGGCAGGTAAGCCAAAAAGCAGACGTACATGAAAGCAAAATTTGAAACTACTTTTGTAAAATAGAAAAAATAGAAAAAAGGCTATATCAGATAAAAACCACTAAGCAATGTAATAGTTCCTCTGTGCTAGAAAAATTTTAAATACACTTGCATTCAAAATAAGATGAAAAATGTTGCAAGATTGATTCTTTTTAACATTTATCCCCCCCCCTCAGCATTCCCTAAATCTCAGTTTCTAAGACAGGTAAGCAAATTAAACAAACTAATGGCTATCACTCACATACTAAGGGAATAGAACAGAAAATTAACTGATGCAAATACTTAAAAGTCAACTACTACCATGCCTATTTTGCATATAAAAACAAAATGTGAAAAAAAGGGCATTTCATTACACATCCAAACATCTCCACATGTGTGGAATTACTTACAGGTGACTTAGCCTAGTTTTGCAAATGAACTATCCACCTAACTTCACAGGAAATTTCAGGTTCTTCTGTCAGCATAAATACTAGAAATTTTCAGGAAGCAAATCCATGAACAGACTCAATCTCATTCCTCTTTAAAACATACTTGTAACATTATTAGGAAAGTCTTTTCCTTATTCTCTTCTTAGCATGCAACAGGTTTTTTTTGTAGTTAAATTGCTATACTAAATTGTCTGAAAYGTAACACTGCTACAAGAAAAATTAATTGTGTCTGCAGCATTTTGTGACATACTGTACCACTGTTTTATAAGCATTTTGCTGTTACCACAGCTTCTCTCTTCTCCTGCCACCAGTTCAATTTGTTCTGGGCACTTGCTATTAGAAAAATAGTAGTCTCTCTCAAATCACAAATTATACTCCCACCCAAATAACCCAACAATATATTTGCCAAACACTTAAGAAGTCAATAATTTGGAGTGGAAGTGGGATTAGTTTTTAAGTCCACAAGTGATGGTATCAATTCTGAAACGTTTAAATATTAGTTTACAAATATTGCTTATAGCTTAATAGCATCATAGACGTAACTTCACAAAGATATTGGCTCTAGACAGTAATTATATCCTCAGCCTAATGTTGCAGTTAATGGACATACACATTTCAATGATAATTGCAATGCCTGAACATGATAATGTGCCTTTATTAGCAGCTACAAAATAAAGCTCAGTTACAGCCAAGTGCAGAACTGAACTATGCTAATTATTTATTTTCAAGATTGCCTGATTTGTGTTATAAAATTTGAAAATAAAACAGCACAGCACTTAAACCCGTGCTTTAATTGCAAACATGTGATTAGATAATGTCTATACAAAGATTCATGCAGGTTTTAGTTGTCATGAGCAATGAGCCAAAAGATAACAAGTTAGTAAGATAAAGGTGTAGGTAACTGAACAGCAAATACACCGCACTTAAAGAGAAAAAAAAAAAGGAGGGGGGAGATTTTAAGGATTTAAGGATTTTAAACAACATTGCAAGACAAGAAGGAAGACTAGGAGTATATAATGTAAAATTTGGGAAAAGAGAAAGCAAAACAAAAATTCCTCAAGCAAACGCAGAAGAGAAAGTGCTGTATAGTCCAAGAAAAAAAACATATCGATTCCTGCATAAAAACACCAAGTAAAAAATGACAGAATTGAGGATATGTAAAATTAAGAATACTTCACAACTCAACCTGATGAGGAAACCAACGTTTATGGCTCTGCGAAGTTCTTAGTGTTTGTCTTTTTGTCCTGATAGGTTCTTTACTATACAGAATTTCCAAGTAATGGAGAAATTCAATAAAGAAATTTCTAAAAGTAGTTAAAGAACAGGCACGGTGTACTGTGATTTAAAGTTTGCCAAGGCATTGTAAGTTCATTCTAGTCCCATGAATTAAAATGCCACAGATTCTAGCTCACTTGTTTTTGGTTTGTTGTCATTGGTTTTTTAATTTAAAAACAGAAAAACAAAAAATTCTGCACTAAGTACTTAAAGAATCCTTCAAAGTAGTAGATTTCTTCAAAGGAAATCCAATTATTTTTCACATGAAGCAAGATGGTTGTCAGTGCAAGCCACAATCCAGAATTAAAAATAACTATACATTTTTATAAGCAATGGCACAATTAGCTTAGCTTGTCCAATCTTTAGGCAATTAAATAAATTCAAATATTAGTTCAGGAATATTTGCTGAAAGTTCTTTCTGCTCATGGCAGGATAGCAACTATGATAGAAAACATGAAAGGAGATCTGCCTGAGTAACATTTACTTGAGTAAATCTTCTCTAGCTCCTGAACTTGCTAGAAATTGGTAAGTCAGTTGAGAAGTCAGAGCCTCAAAGAGGAGAGAACCAAAGTAATTCACATACATATGAAGCAACATTTTTTCTGAGGACTATAATAAAAAAACCACACTGCCAATCCTTTTGTCCAAAAAACCTGATGAATTCTCAACACTGAGCTGCTGCAAGCCAAACTGGCAACTCCAATCCCACAAAAAGATCCTACACTTAGAAGTCTGAGCTACAGATTTGACTAGTTTTGTGGCTGTGTCCATGCTAGAAGACACATATTTAGTTCAAGAAATATTAAATGTTCTCATCTCATTTTTGCTCTTTAAAGCTTTGGAAACAAGATTTTTCTTTAAAGGTATGACTAAAATCACCAGAAAATTACTTGTCAAGTAATACAACTGTATTTGTCCTTTTCGGTCTTATCTTTCCCAGCATTTTGACCATACTGAATGCTGAGTGTATGTAAAATGCTTGAAATCGCTTTGGAATTTAAGTTGGTACCTTGTAACCTCTTAARTTCTGTAGGTAAGCATAATATCTTACTTGCTCCATTTTAAAGCTAGAAATGTTTAGAAGAAAAAGTTTACAAAAAAGTCATTAATAAGACTTCTTAGGGTGTTTGTATCAGTTCTACAGATTTGGAAAAATCCTGCAACACTTTGATGATCTACCACGATAATATCTACTTATTTTCATTTCTGTACTAGCAATTATATTTATTTAATTCAGCATGGACCGTTACATGAATTTGGAGGCTTTTATGACCAGCACTATGCAGTGTTTCCCTCCCATCATTTATCTGGAAAAAACACATACCTGTTGTGTTTGATAAAACAAACCCAGTTCTGCTTGTGACATTCCTTTCCTGCACATATAACCACAGAGGGAAGGCTACACGCTGCCTCAAAAGGAAAAGAATTTTGCAACAGCTGTTGAAGCCTTTCATCAGTACCAGATGGATCCAAGCCCCACTGAAGTCAATCCCGACTTTCTTTTCCTATATGAGTGGCAAGGATATTGGATGAGAACAGTGTGGTAGCTATGAAACAGAGTAAAAATGAGATTTGGCCCAGTGAAGTGAAAAATATCAGTGACAATAGTTTTCTTCTGAAACAACCGTTCTTTATTCTTCCTAGAATATGCCATGGAAATAAGTTGTACCCAATTCTTACTACGATGCTTCCTTAACAAACTCTAAATGTTAAACTTAAATGAGAGGCATTTCATGCAATCTGAAAAATATTCAGTTCAATTAAAAATAATTGATGCATGGTGAAATAATTCTTCCCAAAGCTGCTGTAAAATCTTAAAAAAATAAAGCTACTTAATAATTTTCATCTCCTACAGGCTAGAGAGAAGCATTATTGCATATTAAAAATTGGAGTGTGGTTTTCCCAGAGGTAAAAGAAAGTTATTAAAACAACCTATTTATTGTTGATATAACTATCCATTTGTGCTACACAAAAAGTAACAATTTCAGTACATTAAAAGAAAAGCTAATTAAGGCATAATTAGTATTTTCTATGTTTTGATAATTAAGGGTTAGTTGGCTATTTCTTTTCAAATTTCTATTTGATGTACCCCAACAATGCCTTTAATRAGCAGCTAACACTATTGAATCCCTGATGGCTGAGGAGTTTAGTGACCACTACTACATTACTTTCATTTATCACTGCCTCTTTACCTATAAATTAAAGTAGCCCTGTAGCTATGTTGATCTACTTTATATCAATTTCTTCATCCATATCAGCTGAATATGTATGGCATTAACCTCATTTACTAGTTTGGAAAAGCTGAATTAAAATGAGATCTAATTTCTAGTGCACAGAACAATTTCAAAACTGCCTGCTAATTTCCAGCACCTGTCAGTGTTGTGATCTTCACCTCATTGTAATGAAATAAAACAGTATATATATTTTACAGCTCAGAAAAGGATAATCATACATAAGTGTTAAGATATCATTAATCATGAAGACTCTAGGACCCAGAATCTTTTATGAGACGCACACAGATCAACACCTTTACTTGCAAAGATCCCCACTAAAGTCAGTGCGACTACTGCAGATCTCTGGGTCTTACATTGTGCAGGGTGAGAAGTAGTCACATTCTGCACAACTATGTATTTTTTTTCTTTTTTTTTTTTTTTTTTTGCTAGGTCATGCTTCTGTGTCTGCAGGCAATGTAATCAAAGAAATATACATATACTGAAGAAACATCAAAATAACATAAGTCAACAGAACACACATTACACATTAGAAGACAAGCCTGTGTTCAGTGGTTGGATGACACCTGGTTACATGCGTTTTTTGCTTTCAGCTACTGCAAACAACATAGGGCATGGAAATCGTATTTTTTTCCTCCCCTCTAAACACACTGTAGTCTAAATTCTAAACCCTCCAGATATTTTTTCATCATAATGCAGATCTACCTCATATGTCAAATCTGTAATTTAAAAGCTTTAAAAACACATATAGATGCAATCCTAAACGTTAATACAGTAACTTCTTTATATTGACCACATAAGCAAATAAAATATGTGCAGGATACAGTAAGAAATCCCATTTGCATCCCCCCCATTCCACTTTATAATCATGCTTCAGCTTGTATTTGTAAAGGCTCTTTATGAAACGTTAATCCATACTCCTACTTCCTTCTTCACTCTCACCTGCCCTAGATTGAAAAACAGACCAGATTCCCCAGATTACTCAACTGGTGCACCTAAAGAAGGCAACAACTGTATCTCTTCATTTGTACATGGGGCTGTTTTCCAGAAACAGAAGAGTTGGAATTCTAACTCCTACTTTTCTACCTTGGGTCCCTATCACTTTTACTTAAGGCTGGGGCAAAAGAAAAGCATGGCTTGCTGGAACACCCTATTGCCAGTGATCTTCACTTCTGCAGGTATCCCTCAAACTAGAGCCACCTGGTACAGATTAAAATTACCTCCAGACTTACCTAAACATATTCAGGGCTACTGTTTGATTAGAAAGAGCAGAACAGGGAACCATTAATTGCTTCACAGTGGAGCAAAAGCACTTACCTAAATGCATTTTAACCAATAAACTCTTTTTAATATACAAAAAACCCACCAACCTTGCAAGCATAACTGTTCTGGTTAAGATTATGGGTGGGATTTCTTAAAAATTGCTCTGCTTATAAAAGCTGAAAACAGAACTCCAGAAATAAGCTGTAATCAGGCTCTGCTAAAGAGCATAGCTCAGTCTCAAACACTTGCTATTACTAATGTTGTTTTCACCACGCTACCCTTATCTCACATGTGAATAGGTTCCAGTTTTGACCTCTGTGGTTCAGGAATGGCAATAGTAAACTAAAGGGATAACTCTAGTTAAACAGCGCCACATGCTGTAGAAAGTAAACATGACAAGTGCAAAATTAAGATAAAATCCTTAATCTCAGTTAGAATGCCACACAAAAAATGCAGTGTAAATAAGTGAAATGATAGACAGTTCTATACCCTAACTCTAAACCCTACTTAACACTTATTAATTACATTAATATTTTTAATGTAATTTCTTTCTCACATATAAAACCACTGTAATTGTCCACTAAGTACTTCTATTTTCAATCACAGAATATTTAACAACTAAAACCATTCCACCCAAAAAATGAAGATGCAAAGGAACTAACAATAAAAAGAACCTTACTTCTGTATGCGTACATTTTTCAAGAGCACACTATTAGAATAACTCTTAATTGTACCTCAAGAGAAAAGTCTTCAACCAAAACCATCTTTTTTATAAAATCATTATAAGCTGTACAGATATGAAAAACTGAACTGAACACTGTTAAAAGTGTCAGGACTCCAGATTATGAAGATGCCTTAGTGTTAAACTTGTTTCAAGTTAAAGATACAATTCTAAGTTAACGTAAGAAATTTTAGTAATTATCTTAGCTAAGTTGAATTTCCTATGACATATTAATCGGTAAAACTTATCCAACAAGTTACAGTTTGATTTACTCCTGGCAATCTCTCACTACCAATTAGAGACAGTCAGAGAGCCAAATACGCCCGCCCATGCCATCAACTGCTGATCCAGCCTCTCCCCCAGGGGGGAGTTCGGAATAGACACGGTTTTTGAACTGCTCTAGGGAAGGATATGAACCCCTCCTGTTGCTTTTTTCCCCCTCCAAGGACAAATCTCTGATGTGTCCTGGCTAACAAGTCTTGCCTTTTTATCCTTGTTTAGCCTAAATTAGTGTCCCAAGTGCAAAAATGTTGAACTGTATTACCTGTGTTAACAAATATACTCTCCAACAACACCAACAGCATTCAAGTGCAAGGAGMAGACCTCAAGATCTGGTCCACCTGCCACAGCAAGGTAAGAACTTGCATGTAACTCATGAAGCACCTGCTCATTAAGTGACAACTCTGCTCTAACCCACAATAACAAAGGCAGCTAAAATACATTCTTAGCACCCCCAKCTTAGTTTTTGCACTTGCCATGGGAAGTCACACAACTTAGCAGAGATGTCACCAGACAGTCTCTCTAAACTGCAGGCTACCCAGTGAAAGTCCCACATGTGGCTGGATAACTAAGAAGAGATCTTCCTTAGCATGGATAAATGAGGAGTGAACTCATGTTTTGAGCTGGAAAAGGAGTCAGTCTCCTCTGCCACATCTCCATGTTCAAAGACACTGTAATTCCTGTCACTCTTAGTACTCATACTCTTTTTCCTTTTAAAATGGCTGTGATGAGTTACTTGAAACATGCCAGGCTAAAATAAAATACTGAAATAACAGGAAAATTCCTTATTGGTGGTTGATCGACATAACACTCAATACAAATAGGAGGGCTCATTTCCCCCCCTAAGCATGCTTTTTGCTGGCTAAGCCATAGCAAACAACTATGACCATCTATAATAGTCTTATTAGGAAGTATGAGATTAGACCAGCAGGACTTCTGGTTTATTCTGTACTTTATGGAAGAAAGAATTAAGTATATCTGGACATAAATCAAAAGCCCCTATAGCATCTTGGGTAGTACGCATCAGTACTCCGTTACTGGCATAGTTATAAAGCTTTCCCTAAGTCCTCCTTGCTACAAATTAAGCCAATTACATCCCGTCTTTCCCTTGAAGGGCACTGAAAACATCTGATCACTAGCTTTCCTAAAACAACTCTTGACATCCTTGATTTTTGTCCCACCCCAATATTCTATTTGCTAAACTAAACCAAAGCAGTGTCTTCTGCATCTTATTTGTGTTGTTGTACTCTCCTGCTTGTCTACAGTTTTCTCAAAAGTGCGGTGCCCAAAATGGGACACATTATTCCAGCTGAAGCCCAGTCAGAACCGAATATTCAGAACTGAGTAAGAAATTCCAGCACCCGACACAATATGCCTACTACTACATCCACAAAGATGATGTATTTTTCTTGTGTGCATAACCAACATATACTGTTGAGTTACCCCTGCTTGCAACACACTCATATCCTCAGCATTTTCTGAAATAATGCTGCCTGCTCAGAGATTTCCCAGTGGTAGTTGTAAGCAGGAATTTTCATTCCTAAGCATGGCGTTTCACCCGCATTTTAAACTTTCAGATTATTTCTCCAGCTTATGAAGGTCTTTCTGAATTCAAATTCTGTCCTTTGTGATCACATTTCATCCCAGTCTAGTGTCACTTGCAAATAAAAATAAATTAATTGTATAGTTGTTGATATGTTAAGAATATTGCAAAGGAAAAGTCTCATTCAAAACAGCAATGTTTTCTCTAAAATTAGCATGTGTTTGATGTCAGGAATCAGATTTCAATGCAATATTACACTACTTCCAGTAGTGGTTAACAGTGGCACACTACAGTAATGCTAGAGCTACCACAGACAGAAGCTGAGACTACAATTTCAGTAAAGCACAGCGCAGTGCTCTTCCAGCCAACTTATCTTCTAACACCCTGCCAGGATCCAAATCAGCAATACGCCACAAAAAGATGACTCTGAAGGCTAAGTCCTATCAGCATTAAAACAAAATACGTATTGATAGACAAGTAGATATTAATAGTGCTGTACAGTACCAGAGAATCCAGCCTAGTAATCCATAGAAATATAATATATATATATTCATTCAAAGGTCTATCTGATCCAAAAGACAGTATCTTGATGTATTATTTTTGTATTGGAAATGTAATGGTACTAAAAGTATATTACAGTATCATGGAAGAGATCTCCAAGGTTTTGCTATTCTTCCTTAGACAGCAAGCCCCAGTGGACTGTTTAATAAGAATGCATTAATTCACCTAGCCAATTTTCTTCTTCTGTAATGAGTTTGCTTTTATTATATGCGCATACACTAAGAATATGAGTTAATTAATGAACAAAATTTGTATATTTATATAGAAGACTTGTTCTACAATTTCATTAGACTATTCAGCCTTCTCTAACCATTGTCTGTTTTTCTGTATGCAAGCATATGATCAAATAGAGAAATATTCTCAAAAATTATTTCAACATGGCTGAAGCATGCAGAATTTCCATTATCCATTCTGTAAATAAAACAATTCAAGCAATCCTGAATATTTATATAAATGTGTATTAACTTAGTCATTTGATATATGTCTGATTTTTCTGCTTCCAAGTGTGAGCCTTTTTATTGCATATTTGTAGATAGCTGCCAGCAAGACACAGTATCAGAGGATTTACAACTGTGAGGGTAGAATGCCATCTGCTGCCATACTTGCTGCTACAGCAGGATAAAACAGAAGAATCATACAAGTGCTGCCTTCTGCCTTTCTCTTAACTGTAAAATGTATACAAACATCTTATTTTGTTTTACTAAAAATTTTAAAAAACCATCAAAACTGGGAGCTCGGATGCCTTTACACACAGCTTTTGTTATAAGATCTGGTAAAATAATGTGATATGGACCACGGGATTCTATCAATGCAAATGAGAGGCTGTTGTAGCAGGCCTACTAGAACAAAACAAAAAAGAAAGTGTAATTTGACTGCAAACTAAATTATACTGGTAGATAATGTAATCAAACCATAAAAAAAAAAAAGGCACACTTTGAAAATGTATTTGCAATGAATTATGGAGTTGCTAGACTGAGGCTAGAATTTAGAAACACCCCTTGAACTGTTATGCACCATGAAAGCCTTGCAAAATTCCTACTTTCCCAGTCTGGTTACATACAAGACGCACGTCATAAACAAAGGCAGTACACGGAATATGATATATTACCAGTCTGATTCATGTCCACTTAACGGGGCGGGGGGAAAAACCAAAACAATACAAAACCATTTTCTTAAATTCATCCTCCAGTTTTCCCCCATGTCCTTTTGGTAAAAGTTAATTCTTTCTGTTCAAAGTGCTCTTCAATAAATCAAATGGAAACATTAGCCAGCATTTTACTCAATTAACCATTTAACCTTCCAACACACAATGCAATCGCAGAGGCAGTCTTATGGTTATTCAAAACACATTGCTGAGCTGGATAAATTCATATGTATTGAATTCTGGTGTAGTTGGCAAACGTTCAAGTTTTAAATTTTTTTTCTACTGACAACAGAGCTCCAGGTGATTAAGTGTAAATAATGCACTCCAGTTTTTTGCCTGCTGCTTCACGCACGTACAAACACTTCTTCCAGCTTTCTATAAGGACGGACATAAAAAGCTTGGGTATACAATCTCCTATAACAATCTGTTATAGCATGCTATACATTGATAGGGCTTCTCCACCCATTACACCTCAATCAGTCAGAGTATAAAGTGAAATCAAAACCCTCAAAATTGGACAGAAAGAAAAAATAATCCGGGAATTACAACTACTGTACAGCCATGTTGCCTTTGAATTGCCATCAACAGGAGTTTTGCTAATGAAAACACCAGGAGCATGAGTACATTTTTACTGTGTACCTTCTGTTACTTAGCATTAGAGCAGTGCACCGTATTTAAAAATAACAAATCAGCTTTGGCAATTGAAAGGAACACATTGCTTTCATGAAAAAGTAATTCAGTATACTGTAAAACTTTATTTTTAATATTAAGCGAGGAACCATTCAATAAAGTTGAAGTACAGTTCAAACCTGAAGGGATAAAAGAATTCTTGAGATTRGGACTATTCACCAGAAAGCAAGGATAGAGTACTACACAAGTAAAACCAAATCTCAGTCACTGTCACAATTCTTGCTAAAGATTTGCTTGGGGCTCCAACAGAATTCTTTCAGTCTTTCTCAAGATCAATTGATCTCATCTTACTGACATTCTCTTTATAACATCTATATTATGACTGTCCCCTACAGTTAAGGTGAATTAACTGCTGCTTCTTCAAAAATGCATCTTACTTTTCCCTCTTCCCTATTTAAAATGCAGAAAAGCCAAGTAATGTGAGAAATACAGTGGAAACCACATAAATGAGTAACTGTCAAAAGAACAGAACTATTAAAAGAATAAATCTTGTGTACCCAGCTGTGAAATATAACACAATATAGCAGAACCCAGCTAAATGTTTGAAATAAAAAATTGAAATGCAAAGTAACCTAAAATTGTTTAATGAACATAGCTGTTAAAATATTAACTCCTTGCATGCCAAAACTCAAAAGCATACATGGTAGGAAGTCCGCTCAGATGAACAACACATTAATAAGTTATCTATCTATCCATCTATCTCTCCATCTAGCCAATCAGCCATCAGCTAAGCTCAAGAGCTTTTATGTGTAAGATATATTGGCAGGTCAATTTCTGCACAGGCTTTTTTTTTTTCCAAATGTTGTGGTTTACAGCAAATATTTACCTTTGAGGTGTGCTGAAGCTGGTCTCCCACATATGTTTTACGGAACTGATCCAAGAACCACAGAATTGCCACTTCTACTTTTTCATTACTAGACTGTGGTAACTGGGCATCCATCAAAGATATCAGCTGAAAAACTCTTAATGACAGAAAAAAAACATTTTCAGGAAGAATTCTCAAATTAAATGATATTGTCACAACTAATCTCTTTAGGAACCCATCAGTCATTTTTTGTTTGCCTAAGTTTCTTCTAGGATTTTGTTTTGTTTCAATGCTAATTATGCTAATTGACCACTAAAACATAAACATCAACATAATGCTTTTCTAATTACTTTGTCACTTGAAATTTTCTCACATACATATGTTTTACTGTGGTGAGTTTGTAAAATGTTTTTTTCTTTCTTAGAGCATCAATTCCATGATGAAAGAAACAAAGAAATTTGAGAAACATGGGTCTCAAACTGCAAGTGCAAGATAAGAGCTGTACAAGTTCCCTGGAAATTGAAATTATTGTACTGAGAAATAAATTTACATATGCAGTACATAATGCACTGTCTGCCTCACTTCTTCCCGCTTCTCTCTCTCCTAAAACGTCTGAACAAACATGTATTTTCTGACCTAAATCCTTACTTGGTATATATCTCCATATTACCAGGACTGATTTCAAAGAATCAATTTCAGCCTATGTCACCTAAGAAAATTTAATTTTTTTTTTTTTTTTTTTAAAAAGGAATATTCCTTTATTTAATTTCCTGTGTTCTTCTGCTATCTATTCCTTGAAATCCTAATTCCCTAGCAATTAAAAAAAATTATTCTCACCTTTTGCCAATTCTGAAATACATAGTCACTGGATAAGTCAGTAGCTACTTCATCTGTAAGCCTGTATATTAAAACTTCTCACTTTTAATGAAAACATAGTGGAAGATTGCTAACGCCACAGAGCTCCAGGGTAGATTAGGAAGGCAAGAAACAAAGGAGAAAATGTAAAGCTTTTTATCAAATTCTAAGTTGTATGCCCTTTTTCATGTGTTAGCTAGTGGATGTAAATAACAGGATCAAATATGCACACCTTTTTTTAACATACTTGTGGGTGAAACCAAGGATTAAGGAAGTATTTGTACAAGGAATACATGTCATTCACAACAATCCCTAGCTCACCCCTTGCCCTAAAACTTGCAGAAAGAAGACTCTAGCATCACGTTTTTAAATCTAGAGCCTTCTTTTTTATTCCAAGTTCTAGTCTAAAAACAAGTCTAAATTTTCAATGGTTGACCAGCAGTTTCTCTGCACTTCTTCACCCGCAACAATCAATGTAAAGTAAGTAGTGCAGAAAATAGCAGCCATAACTCACAACTAATAAAATTAACACTGTATACAAGTATAACGCACAAATGAAAATAGGTAGCTACATGGGCATATCTAAACACTGCTTATATTAAGAGACATATTTGCCTTTAATCCTCTTCCCTTCCTCTGAAACATAGTTTTGAAATGATAGCCTTAATGACTCCTTCCCTGCTCAGGATGATGAATCAGGAAAGATCAAAGCCAGTGGAATGGTCTCAATCCACAGAAAGTCAGTACAGTCCTTGAGCACCTACCATCCAAGAACTGGACAAAAATTGAGACATTTAAATTCAAAATATCTGCTGATATTAAACGTCATTTAAAAAAAAAAAAAAAATCAAAATAAAGAATTCAAAACAAGCAATACTTACCGACAGGATAATTCTCCATCCATGGCATCATGTTCATCAGTACTAGTGTATGTTAATCGACCTCCCACAAAAGTACCCACAAAATAGACAAGCCATGCCAGACATCCTAACATTAAAAAGAAAGAAGAACAGTTAATGATTATAAACCATTATGCTAGTACAATACACTTCCATAAGTTATCAGCAGTTCTATAAGGTATTAGACTGCGGAACGCTGTCAAGAGAATGGTTCAGTTTCTCCCTTTATCAGATTTAAACCTACCCAGACAAATCAACTAACAAAAAATTCTGAGCACGACTGACAGATAAACTAGAACAGCCTATTAACCTGGACATGTTTATAAATAAAACACAAAAGAATTAACCTAAAATACAAATTAAGCAAACTCAGCCTAGTAAGATTAGATATATAATTAATCTAGTATCCTCACATGCTTGCCACAAGTTATTTCAAGGCATGGAACAATTTTGTCTACAGTGGGGCTGCTACATCTACTTATCATAGCATTAGGAAGTAACTGAGACTAACTAAAATCTACTTGTTTCTTAGTTCTATTTCAAATAAAGAATTCTTTGTAATATTAAACTACTATCTAAAGTGATTTGCACATAAGAAAATATTTATGTTGTAAGTCAGCCATATTCTTCAAGAAAAGACTTTGTGAACTACCACATAGTTTTGAAAGTCTCTGTGGACTGTTTTCTAAAAAGGTTTGAAAGACAGAGCTCATCCATTTCAAGCCATGCTGTCATGCCTTCCGATCTTCCAGATTATTTAGCTGTCAGTTTCCACTAAAGCACTTACAGGATCCACTGGCAAAGTCCTTATCAAGTAAAGTACAATGTAAGGATCATAATTTCTGTAAAGCTAAGGTTCCATAAATAACTCCTTGAGTTTGTGTATGTAGTGTATTTTGTACAGACTTTTAAACACTGAAATCCCACTTTATAAATATGGAACTCTTAAGTTGACAAACACGAACTCAGGGGAATTCTTTTGGTCTCTCTCTGCTGGAAAATCATTGCCATGTTGCAAAACCTGGATTATTTTAACCTCTCTGGCACATTAAGGTGGAATATCTTTAAATTTGACCTACTGATACCTACTCAAGCCACACAGATTCCTACTTCAGCTTTTTAAGGTGTGAATCCAGTAACTAATGGTATCCTCTCTCAGGAAGGATGCAGTATTTTTCCCTAAAGTAAGATCAAAACTAAGACCTGAATATCAAAGTAACATATAGACCTGTTAAAACTTCAGGGTACCACTAAAAGTTTCCTCCTCAACTGAAACGCACTGAGCCTACAGAACAGTAAAGCTACTTTTAGACTCCATCTTCATTTGGCAAAATATACTTTGTAATAAATTAAAATGAATTGCTTGAAAATAACAACACAGCAAAGACAACTTGGAAGAGTTTCCATGTAAATTAAATCAAGTTACAAACAAGGCTTCTCAATAAGTGAGATATTTACATAAACTAGAAGATGTCTTGCCCTCATTACTAGGATTTTACCAAGTGATGACAGTGTAACTTACAAGAGTAAAGACAATACCCTGATGAATAAAGTGTCTTCCGAACACATTTTGAAGTTTAACATAAAGGATAAACTACAGATCAACAAATGAGGTCACATTACAACTGTAAAACAATATTTTATTTTGGATATTTCTACGTAAGTATCAGGACATGCACAGTATCTACCAAAAGTCTTGAGGTTTTATTTGATGTTTGTTTCAAATCTCTGATAAACTAGTCTTCATTTACATAACATTAAATTTCACTTATTTTCCCTCATGTTTTGCATTGTTGTATTTTGAAAAACCCAGAACCGAGATAGCACTGAATGCTCTACTTGCTAAGCTCCTTCAACCAGGAACGATTAATAGTTCTGAGGTGTTCCATCATCCTTATGACCTAGATCTGGTGACTATACATCATAAGCAATTCTGTTTCAGTCAGAGGTATATAGGACAGAGTGTTCTACACATAAAAAAGATGCTGAGATCAAATATACATTAAAAGATAATGCAGAGCATGGACTAACATGCAGATGATTTCAACAGAAGTATAGGAAAGCATTCAGGTTTATCTTAAATCTCAGTCTTATTTTAAAAAAAATACCACACGAATATGTAATAGTCTGAGATCTGTAACAGAAAACACTTTGTGACAGGGTACAAGTGTTGACTTTTGAGACAAGACAAGATATATGAGGAAGACTTCCAAATATCTTCTCATATTGTTCCTGTTCCATTCCTAATAATCTGGAAGGGCACTATCAGCTGTCCTACAACCAACATACTTCCCTGTTTCAAGACCTGTGCTTCTTCACAAACAGGACACTTCCAAGGAAAACCCCATCAGACACACTACCCGTTGCAGTACAAACAGCTATTCATTTAGGACACTAAGAGATTGCACCATCATTAGCAAAATACCAAGGAGCTGAAATGTCTAGGAGAACAGACATTGCTCAAATGAATTTAGCATTAACAGCTACTAAAGAATGGCCAGTTGAAGATGGTATCAAAAAGCAACTGTGAAGTGGTGCTAGCTGGTTCAAAGAGCAGAGCCACCACTTTGGCCACTAACCTTTTTTAAAAGAAAAACCTGTCTTCCTTTTTACAAATTGCAGTAGCTCATTTTTAAGTACGTAGTTATTTTTCTGATGATAGCCCTCTTCTCTTAGCACAATACTAATTAATAGGTATGACTTCTTTCCCTCTTTTATACCTTCACTATTTAAAAATTTCAGTGCATTTGCTTTTGCAATTACTGAGGCAGACAACATCTTTTCTTTTAGAAAATAATTATTGCTGTAATAATCTGTAATTATGGTTTATAACAGCAATAATCCCAAAGAAATCAGTCATTACCATAGATCACAAGTAATCATTAACTACTGTTAATGACCCATTTCTTGGGGATTATTGTTTTAGTAAACCATGACCGCATCACTATTGATACAGAGAGCAAGACAGTATAATAAAATGAGATCTTAATATTACATTAAATTATTTTGTAACATTAAAAGCCATTAAACATCTAAATTTAACTGTGTATATCTAGGGGATAAAACAGTTATTGTTCAATATGAGCACAAATATTTAGTTTGCAGAAAAGAAACACAATATTTAAACTGCATCAAATGTTTTGTAATACGTAACAGCAATCCCCAGAGCACTGACACTGAAAGTACTCCAGCTGATTGTTTCCCTTTGGCCCCTCGTGACTGGGGAATGGAGTATAAATTCAGACCGCAGCTGGTCAATGAAATCAGGTCATTAACGAAAGTTCTCCCAAATAAAAGTTGATAGGTGCATGGAAGAAAGTGGAATTAATAAAAAAGATAAGCAGGAGGTCTTATATAAATTAGTGAAAAAATGGCTCCTACATAGAAGAAAATCAGCATATTCAAACTGTCAACAAAAGAACATCAAAATAAATCACAAACATTTAATAGCATGCAAAGAAACAGCTGTATTGTGCAGTAACCTGTCTCACCTGTTCAAAACAACACCATTTATCCATGTAAAGATGCAACAGCCATAAGATAACTATATTAGGAAAGAGCCAGTAGTTATAAAGACAATTTCAGTGAGACAGAGAGGACCGAAATAGGTATATGAAAAAAATATATATAAAAAGTACTTATTATTTTTACAACTTACACTACAATAAATAACTTGAGCTTCTTGAAAATTAGGTAATTCATCTTAACAGAGCTGTATAAAATAAATTAAGGTTTTTAATGTTACATTAATTTTTACAGACAGATAAATGCAAGAAGAACGAAAGTTAACATCTTCATTTTCAAAAAAACATTCATCAAGTTGCAGCTGGTTCCCATGAGGGCACCTGAGGCATTAAAATGTTGATTTTCAGAAATTAAAAGTTTTTACAGCTCTCATGCCTATATTCTAAAGATGTAACAAGATGTTAAAACAAACACATCAACTGCCAATGTATCCTATTTAATACAAAGACAACTAGTGAAAATGTGGTGCAAGCTGACTTGGATCATTAATTCCTMGTTTGAGAAAAGGTCTAGGTATATCTGCCGTAAGATCACCACTCTTTTTCATATGCAAGTATATGGTTATTAGCACATAAAACACAGTCTAAAAATTAAATAAATACTAACCTTCCTGAACTGTGATTTCTAATGGATTCCTACTAGAAGAGTGCAAAAGCTTTTGGTAGTTTTGTGCATTTTGGTCAAACAACTGTACAAGAAGYGTACAGGTCTTTTCGTATTCACACCTGCTAACTGTGCACAGTTGCTCCAGCTGTTGGAAAACTGTTGCTGTATCATCCAGTGGATCTTCTAAGCCATCTCTGGAATAGAGATAAAAAGTAACCACTTAGCCACTACCGCTTAAAAGCTGATGCTGTTTTCGCATCCAGATCTTGAACCACTGTCACTGAACTGCTGAGCTGTAAAAGCCTTAGCAGCTGGCAAATACAAGACACACATAAGATCTCATTTTATTTACATACATACCCATACACATCCACACAAACACAGAACAGTATTCTATTTGTGCCTTCCTATTAACACGTATTTTAAAAAGCAAAGAAGAGAGGAGATGAGGTTGGCAGTATGAACACAGAAAAGGAAATCCTGAAGAACTAAGGTCCACTGTGCCTGAATAGAATATTAACAAGCAGCATCCTTCTCAGAGGATGATGGGAGGAAAGAATGGAATACTTAGTAGAAATGGATTTTGCATATTCATCAAATTAAGCACAAGACCATGATACCAAAGCCAACAAGCAAGCTTCAGTAAAATTCCATGCAACTGCTTTATAAATCTTTATTTTATTCTGCTGTAAACAAGCTGTGACCCTGTGGAATGCCTATAACAAAGAGACCAATAGCTCTTGCCATAAAGTGTAACTATACTCATTACACAAATCACAACAGGAAAGGTTTATTCATCAGAAGGTTACCCTTTTGTTGCACAGGCAACAAACAATCTACAGAGAAAGATAACATCCAAAAAGCTAATAGTGCTAACATCCAAACTTTGAAAGATATACAGCAGTTGAAAATCCTAATGTTCAAGATGGGCTGAAACAGACCTCTTCTCAGGTATTTACAAATATTTGAAATAAAAGTTCTCCTTCTACTTTGTAGAAAAGCATCCTCTTGTAGACCCTTTGTAGAATAATCATTAGTTCCTCACTCACCCTTACTCAAAAGGGAGAATAGCTATTCAAACCCCCCAAAAGGGCAAAAGTGACTTTCCTTCCATTGTTCCAAGCAGTATACTTCTCCCTCTGTCTGAAGGACCAGCTGGATGGCTCCTGAATGGAGGGTGATGTTATCGATTATACTGGTTTGTAAGAAAAATGGTMATTCCAGCAAAGATATCAATTGATCTCCTTGGAGCAAATGGAAGAAGTCTTATGAAATCGGCTCCCAGACATCCCATGTTTCTCAAGAATGGTCTGGACGTTTGATATTGAAGTCTACATTTGATATTGCTGTCTACAGAAATGCCACAACTGAGGATCTTCACCACATAAGAGAATAAGACAATACCACAGTGGTATACAAATCACTTAGAGCTAGGAACAGATACCTGCCAACAGCATTACCAAGACTGTCTTAAGAATGATACACACTGTAGAAGAGAAGATCAGTACTTTCCTCATCTTCTCCCTGTTGGCTTTTTTCACAGATCAGAAAGCTTACTCCTCCCATAATGTAACAAGGATATCCAGAAGAATCTCTCATCAGTGCCAAACAAAGAAACTGAATTTTCAGTGCTGATGGTGATGCTGATGAAGACAACAGCACATCTCAATGGAGCTGGTCATGGCAGATGGTTTGACCCAGAAGCTCAGCTCTTCTGAGTGCTTCAAGTCTGGAAGCTGATATGGAATGTACCACTCAGTAGAGAAGAAACCTGAGACATGAAGGGTCAACCCTGAGATTCCATTACAGAAAAGCTGAACAGAGAAGATAACTTAAAAATGCCAAAAGCAGTGTAGGCTGCTTGAGAGAAGGCCGAGGAAAACYGACTACACCGGCAATCACCTGCTTGTGCTTCCCTGTCCTAGCACTGAAACACTGGAAGCTCCCCTAGGTACTATTAATTCTTGTTCTTGAGACAATGATAGAGACGCTCACGACTTTGAACCATTAGGAAGCCAGCCTTTAACATACCTATGATGATAACATAAGACAATTAACACCAACTATAGCTTAGTCACTAAACAGTAARATGATAGATTACATAATTTGCAGACATGAGATTTTGGCTAAGCTGAGACAAAAAGACAACAAAGGTGAAGTTGAATGCACTTCCTCACACAAACTGAACAAATGACATCATCTCAGTAATGTGAAATTGAAAAGGAAAAGCAGACATAGCTTGTTCTGCAGTCTCGTAGTCTGACAGGAGATCCTACCAGCAGGAATTCATAAAAGCCCTTGGAGAAAATTAAATCCTTTCAGCAATCTAAACACTTTTTTCTTATTTGCTATATTATAGTGTGGACTATAAGGTCATTTACTTAAACTATTAAAAAGAAGATTTGAACTAAGAAATTTTAAATTGGCCAATTTCAATCTTKCCACTCTCTAGCTTGTTCTATTCGGTCTCACCCTTTCTTGTGTGGGGGGTTCATTCTGCTTTCCCCCACTACTCTACCCTCCATGGCCCTAGAAAGTGACTCATCGAGAAAACATGTCACAGCTGAACAATATAGTTAATTTAGATCATCTTTAAAAAAAAAAAAAAAAAAAAAAGGAGGGGGGAGAATAGGCTTTTTTCAAAACACGAAGGCCCATGAGAGGAAAAACAATTAGAATTTACATTAGATTTTGGCCTGGATCTAATAAGCAAAAGGAGTAAAATGATATCAGCCAATTAAGATAATCTAAAGAAATTGCCATGGTAATCAGAACCAGTGTACTTAGATTTTAAACATAACCAAAATATAATATGCCAACAAGTCAGAAAATTAAACATTCTGTATTACAGTTTTAAAGTTGCAATTACAAGTTTACCTTATAACTACAGGAACACATTCCAGTCTAGAAGTAATATAAGCTTTTGTTATCTCAGGTGCATATGTATCTAAGAGGTGGGGTTCTGCCGTTTTCACAAAAGGTACAGACGCTACCATTCTTTGCCACAGAGTTAGCAAATAATGAACACTATTTGGAGCGAACTCCCAGTGCTATAAGAAAACAAAACATACTTCTGTTAAAGCATCCCAGTGTGAAATTTTAGTTGCGAAACATGATGCTTTTATCTTAAGTAGTCTTACTCATTCACATAACTACTGAAGKACCCAGTCAGAACTGAGACATACTATGGTACACATTATAGAGTARATCCAGAATTACTTGTAGGCCCTCTCGCCTCCTTCAAGTGAAATCCACGATTTGAAACTCAGAGTTAGGCCTAGATTCTTACACAGGTGTCCYGGTTTCGGCTGGGATAAAGTTAATTTTCTTCCCAGAAGCTGGTATAGTGCTGTGTTTTGGATTTAGCATGAGAATAATGTTGGTAACACACTGATCTTTTAGTTGTTGCTAAGTAGTGCTTACACTAAATCAAGGACTTTTCAGCTTCTCATGCTCTACTGACTGAGAAGGCTGAAGATGCACAAGAAGCTGGGATGGGGCACAGCCAGGACAGATGACCCAAACTGACCAAAGGGATATTCCATACCATATGACRTCATGCTTACTACATAAACTAGGCGAAAGCTGGCCGGGGGGCCGCTGCTCAGGGACTGGCTGGGCATCAATCGGYGGGTGGTGAGAAATTGCATCGTGCATCACTTGCTTTGTATATTCTTTTATTATTATTATTACTACTACTATTTTATTTTATTTCAATTATTAAACTGTTCTTATCTCAACCCATGAGTTTTCTCACTTTTACTCTTCTGATTCTCTCCCCATCCCACCAGGGGGAGTGAGCGAGCAGCTGTGTGGTGCTCAGTCGCCAGCTGGGTTAAACCACGACAACAGTGCATGGTGAGATTTAAGTGCTATAAAAGGGCCATTCAAAAATCCTAAACGTTGAGTGCGAAACTGTCTAGAGCCACCTAACAGGAAATGTAAAGAACAGAAATGCATCTCAACTTTCTTTTCTCTTCCAAGCTTATGGAGCTGCCATTGGCAACAATCTTCTCCTAAAGGTCACTATCTGCAGCTGTTATTCTGAAGACCAGAGACAGACTCTGGAGGAAATGCTAAAATAACACTTGTAGTATTACTCAAACAGTGTGCACGCCTTTATCTTGGTGTGTTTCAAAAATAAATCTGTAAAATTTTTAACACTGTGCGAATCTTGATCCTGTGATATGTGTCCTTCTCATACAGATGTGGGTCCCTCAAAAATTTAGACATTATTCCATGTAGCTTCTGAATCCAGCTCAGATGGCAACTTTGCGCTCAGCAGCTCAGCATATAGGCAACTGTGTGTGTGTATGTATATATATGCACAAAAGTAGAACTCAAGAACCTAGTCAGCGTAGGCACTTCGAAGTTTACATGGGAGCATAGGTGTAAGTATTTTAGGGTTGGATAAAGGGTTTAGTTTGTTGGATTTTTTTTTGAGGGTGAGGACTAAGGCTGGAGGATTAACATCCATCTCCTACTTCAGTTGTCATTTTTTTCTTTAACTCTGCTCCCATTACAAAACTTCATAGGAACCAGTTCTAGAGAATTTAGAAATCTGGGTTACATCACTGACAAAATACATTTTAACGTAAAGACAAGCCTCACCACCTCCTCAAAAAACACCAATACAGAGAACCAGGATCAGTCCTCTTTGTCATTCAAGAGTTGAAGAAAGAGAACACTTCTGTATATATTCTTACCTGTAGGCTAGTAATAGTAAAATTTGCTATAAGTTGGATGACTTCTGGGTAATCTTTCACCATTACTAGCTCTCCTAGTTGATAGTTTGTCTTTAGCCGAGCCAAAAACCGACAGAATTCATGGTAATTACCCGGATCAGATAAACCCTAAATTTGAAAAAGCAAATTTTTAAAAGTTAACAGCTTAATCTAACAGAAATTTTATGAGCACCATTGCTAACTGGGTGACAATTTTATTTGCATAGGTGTTTTGCTTTGTTTTGGATAGAAAATCAAAGCAAACATGTCTGGCTGAAAGTGGTTTTGATAGATTTAGTAAACTAATGAAGGCTGTAACTGGAAAAACAAATCCACAGCTGTTTTAGCATTTCAAATAAATAAAATCAAAAATAAAAAGATACCTGTGGATTTTCAAGTATTTGTTTCACTCCTTTGATTAGATTACCAAGATATTTGGCACGTTCTGGATTGCTGAATAAAGATCTCCTTGTAGAAGCAAACTGAACTAAACAAGAAAGTGCCTGAAGAATAAAAAAAATACTGTAAGATTAAAAAAATTTAAACTGTCAGAATAATCATCTCTTAATGTTTGGAGCAATACAACCTACTGCTGTCTGTAGTACATTCTGTGGCTGAAGATTATTTTTGCAGCAATGTCTATATGATCATTGAACACAAATATGGCTCAGTTTTAAAATTCCCTTTTACAACAGCTTCTGACTTCATCAAAATAATTAGGTAGATGTTTTCTATGTGGCTGAGTAGTGCTAAATTGGGGGAGGAAGGATTTGAATGCTTTCAGATTCAGAAATGAAAACTGGGGCTGAAGTTCAAAGAAAAGACATTGTGACTGGGTACTGAGCCAGGGGACTCATAACATGCTAATGCACAGAATAAAACAGGGTCTTTTGGACAAAGTATAGATGCGAAAGACTATTTTCTGTAATACTTGAGTGTAAATCACTACATGTCACTTACTAACTGAGACAGCATTGGTGGAAGGGAATGATACAAATCAAAAAACAGGTCCAAGGTCTCTGGCTCCAGGAAGACTACAGAAAAAGATAAGTTGGTTTTATCATTCTCTACAAGCAGTAATTAAGTATCTTTATTTTAATAGAATCATCATCTTTTTCACAAAAACAGTAAGAGTGAGATATCACTGTAGTTGAGAATAAACTATGAATAGATGCATTAATTAGTTCATTGTACAATATTAAACAAAGCACTATTCTCTTTTTATGACATTTAATCTATCCCATAGCTCATAAAGAATACTTCCCTTAAACTGCAGATGATGCAATACTTTGTCAGTTGCTTACAGAACGCTGTTCTGTAATAGATGTAGGTAAACTAATTTCTTCAGGTTACTACAGTAGTACACTAAGACAAGACAGGTTCCAGATACTAAGGATTAGTTGAGTCTGTATTTAAACAAAGGCAAGTTTTTAACAAAAGTTCCACAGACTATCCTGAAGTCTACAGACCAATAAACAGAAAAAAATACTTTAAACACCAAGTTACCAATTCACTGTGGAATCACATCAAATGAACTATAACATTACCCTATTTTATGAAGGGGTTACAACAGGGTAGAAAAAGTTCACCAATAATTCATAATTAAGTAATCCCACAAATTAAGTAATGTTTCAAAGTTGTTCTATTTACAAGCATTATTTTATATGAAGACTTGTGTAAAATAAAGCATCACATAACAAAGGTTAATTTCCTTAGACACTCTTTGTGTTTAATGACTAAAGGGAGATCCCTCCATGGACAATTTAAAGTATCTAAACTAAAATCTTGGGAAAACCTATCCCCTTCTCCTTCTTAGGGGGTCTTGGGAAACTACTGTCACTTGCCCAAATTCAGCCTTTTGTCAGTATTCCCCTGCTTGCCGTATATTATTGCTCTTCATCCCTCACACTGCGATTAGAGGCTACTGTACATTAATGGAGAAGGAATAAAGTTATGCATGGAAACAGATGAAGAACAGTATCGCTGAAATAAGGAGGAGTATCAAACACTACAGAGTATCATGCTATACAGGTAAGCCAAATTTAAACCTCCCATCTTGGGTATGGGAAACTGTGTAGCTGCTTTAGCTAGACGTAATAGACTTGCAATCAGGCTCATTTATTTTGCCAAGAAGCAGGATAAATTAGCCTACAAGGAGCTCCATGCTGCTAGTGCTAAACTGCGTCCATTACCCAAGGTAATTTCATTAAAGCTAGCTTGGACATATTTATACTAGACYGCCATCTGCACTGTATAAACCCAGGAAGTCAAATCTCTAGAGTCTAAGAACCAAGATGCAACCCTTCTGCTGCCTTCATTAACAAGCTCACATACTAGAGCAAACCAGCACACTAAAAAAAAAATTCCACACAGTTTTCTCATCTGGAAGAAGACAAGAGAAAACAGACATGCTACAAATGCTGTACCTCTTCAAGGTGTTCATATGCCAGGGATGAGAATAGTATTCAGTGTCTAATTAGAATAACTTGATTTACTGTGAATACCTATGTTATAGACTACATTTATTATTTCTGTCTGTAAAAATAACAATAGGAAAAGCGTGAGAGAAATAGCAGAAGAGATTTACCAATAACTCACCAGCAAAAAACTCTACTCCACATTAAAAATTATTTTATATTTGCAAGTATTGTGACAAAAGAAGTTACACAATCCACTAGGTATAGACTTCAGACTACTAACAGTTATGATCCTTTCTTACTTGTTCTCCAGTTTGTTGGAATCTGCACAGTGCATAGGTCATCTGCAGATTCATCAGCTGAATTTCCAATGAAATCAAAATTAAGACAGTTTAGTACAAGCTTCAAAAGTTGCATTGCTAGACTCTGTTGCCGTTGGTCCTGAAGGGTTAAAGGTTTTGCCAAGAGCTAAGGAGAAAAGAAATAATGTTAGGTCACCTGCACAGAACATGCTTTAAGAACAACTTTGAAAAGGAAAATGTTTGGATATAAAACTGCAAGTTCAGAGCAAGAGAACACATACTAAGAAAAAAACAAATCCTTCAACAATAAAAGGTATAGTCTTTCCTTAAAAGCAAGGGGAAAATCATTATTACCACCTCAGGGACATCTTCCATGTCAAGCTAAAGCTCCCAGGCTTATAAATAATTTTTAAAAGCCTGGTGAAATAATCCTTTTGCATAAAATACTTACAGGTAAAACTCAGCATGTCATTGATACTGTCTGTTAAAACAGCGCTAACATTCACTGCAAAAATTACACTGCAAGGTTTCATGTTTTTCTCTTTCAGTTACTCCAGACCAGTGTGGAGTATACGTCATATACATCATATGGGTAAAAAATATCTCAACAATTGGTTATTTTTCAGTTTGATGTCCAGGCTGCTAAACAGTATGAGTCTCACAGTATGCATACTCAAAGACTGTTCTTTTGGCAAGTCTAGAAAAACCTTAGCATTAAAAAACAATAAAATGGAACAGTCTGTAATCTGAATGTAGCTATTTACAACACCTGTATAAATACAGCTGTCAGTGTCTACTGCTTTATAACCCCTGTAGTGTCAGAATAAAAGGTACTTTGTAAGCAAGACAAGCTGTTGGGATTTGCAAGTCTATACTCAACATACTGTGCGTAAGAACACATTTTTATCGATCCCCTTCTGTAATTATAATAATTTAAACAACATTTTATCTTAAAGAAATTACTACCTCAAGATTACACACACAATACAAAGGCACTGAAAACAAACCTCAAGTTCATTAGCCACTGATGCAGTTCATGAACATTAAAAAAAGTGACATAACTTTGTCTAGAAAAACAATAAAATAAATGCAAATGCAACAACTTTATGTAGTTCATCTGCTCCTTATTTAGATTCAAAGTCACATCTCTCAAGTTTATTAACAAAAAGTTTCTAAATTCAGATTATAGGAATTAAAATCAACTGTGTGTCATTAGATGCCTCATTAGCTTGATAATAACTGTTGCACCACATTAGAATTGACACTAAATTATGAATTCAGCTTTGAAACCAACACTGAATTTCTGTATGTCTTGTATAAACACAACCTGTTTTGCCACCAATCCTCTCTGTAACTTTTAAACTCTTGGAATTATTTTAGTGATTCCACATTAGTTAGTTGAGTGTATTTTTCAGTGTATTACAGACACTGAAATATTTCTGAAACCAGCTTCCTATACTAAGGTTGGCATTATAAAGATACTAATTATAATTTTCTTATATTTCTGTCTGGAAATCTGCGTGATGTCACTCAGACAAACCTTTCAACATATGAGAGACTAAAGAAGTACCTGTAGACCAGGTGAACTTGAAGAAAGCTAGAACGTGGCTGCCGCAGAATACAGGTTCTCACAAATACATGTATTGTTTTGATGTGTAATGGGGTTTACTATATCTAAGAAGATTCTTCAAAAAATATCCAATTCTTCTTTTAAATTATATACCATTTCTCCGTTAATATACAATTCCAACACTGATTTAAAACATCCTGTTTACATTAGCAGAGCATTCCCTCTTTAGAAGTGAGGGCTTACACATTATTTAATTGCTCTATATATTAAAAAAATATACTGCCTGTCACTTGAGCACTGGTAGCTGACCACAGGTGCCCTTTAAACTTATTGCAAATGTGAGGTAAAACATGCTAGTTAGACTAAAAACATACTGTGAAAGTAATTTAAGCTAACACAGTTTATCTTGCTTTTTACAGCAGTACCTCAAACGCATACCTCAACCTTGAGAATTATACCTTTAGCCAAAAAGTAATCGCTACCATTATCTACTGACCCACTGTGATGGCATCTGTGTTTAAATTCTTAGCTGTGTCCAAATTTCAACACCTAATTCACTTGGTTTTCAGAAAACCTAAATAAACCAGCACTCCCAAATAAGTCAAAGAATAGAAATCAGGCAGCATTTAAAAAATAAGCTGCTCTCAAAAGCAAACAGTTGCTTGAGCTTAAGAGAAGTAGAATGGTACCTCATGGTGCCACTTCCACTGCTATGGAAGGCCTTGATCAGCACCAAAATGGAAAGTGCAAATTCCAGCTTTGATCTCAGTTCAACCTACCTGGTCCTGAGAGACCTAGCTTGCAGCATGCTGTTCTTCACCACCTCCTGTCAAGGCTCTTGAGAGGCTGCAGCCTGAATTACCCCAAAATGTTACAGAGAGGATAAGGGAACTAGTAAAGAGAAAAACACCTTGGCCAGATTTGACTGCGCTGCCATACCACAATACACAGAATTTGTCTTTCTTCTTGGATGCTCTTAGTTTAATAAATAATTCTTTTAGCAAATACCGAGATGGTAGGCCCAGCAAAACTGAGATAGAATTAAATTAAGAAAAACGTCAAAAAAGAAGACAAGCTCAGAATTTAAGATAGTTCATCCTTTACAGCAAGATATAAAGAGAGAGGGATGGCACAGAAAGAAAGACTGAGAGAGAGCAAGAGAGACACGGAGGGAGGAAGATTGGCATTTTTGTTTTTGAACGTTTTTTGGTCACTTGAGCTTAATTGGGTGTCATGCAATCCATTTAAGTACAGAATTCATCAACTCAGAAAATATTAAGGACTCAAACTGGGACAATTATGATGTTAACAATTTAGGTTCAATTATAAAGAGCCTCACCTCCTTCAAAAGAGAGCACGCAAGCATCAGTATGTCCTTTAGAGAGGTGTCACGGAATGAGGTAGCTATTTTACGATGTTTTGCTGAAGGTCTTGAATAATCAACCTAAGAAAAGTTAGGACATAATAAACAATGCTCCCTTCTTTGCTAAAACTAGATGATAGGTATATCTGGCAGATTAATTATTTGACACTAGAAATGAAAATTATGGTCCAGCACTAAATATAGATCTTGACAGCTTCCTGAAGCGCCTCCTTTTTTCCCTTCAAGGTTGTCTCTCTTTCTGGATGGAAAGGTCTGAGGCACTTCCTCAGGTTAAGATGGAGGCAAAAGAAAATCATTAGCAGAAATACAACTGAAAAAGTTGATCATTCACTTTGCTTTACTAGTTCTAGTGACTGTGATGAGAGAAACTTTACCCCATATCAGATATGGTATGTATCTGGTACAGGTAGAGCCCCTGCACTAAGAATTTCTTGTCTCTCCATATATTTTTGCAGGAGGAAGAAGGTGTGTTAATCCCTTCATGTCTAAGAAATGTTTCTCCAACCATTTTTATGAAGGGCAGAAACATTCAACACACCGCTTTAATCAGCAATACATACATGCCTTGCAGAAGGAAAAAAAAACCAAACATGCTTACTAGATTCATTTCCTGAGTCAGTTCTGAGAGAATCATTACTCCTATTACATAATGGTCCACAGTGCCCTACAGAAAAAAACAGATAGGATTGCTCAAACATCACAGCTTGTATTTAGTATTTTCCAACATTTCTAGAATCAGATTGTATTTAATATTTTCCAGCACTTCTAGAATCAAGAGGAATTTTTAGGCTGAGATATCCTAAGCTGTTTAGAAGGCTTTCATGCCAAATTCTACCAACATTAATAGAAATAGACCTTCAAACTCCCTAATTAGCTCTGGAAAAAAAACCTCATCATAAATTTTAAGACTTGTATGATAACAAAAACCCATCTGAAAATAGACTCTAAGTAACAGCAATCTAGAAATTCACTATTACACATTTCTCAAAGGTCTGTTCAGAACTGGTAAGGCAAGCTGCATGAAATTCAAACCATTAAAAAAATTAAGCTGTGCATGGATGAAAAAGATCACAGGGCACTCTCAGAAAAAAAAATAGTTTTGAAATGCTACCTATCAAAAAAAAAAAACCTAATTCTCTTCCCTCCACAGTAGTATACAATGCATTGGTTTGAATTGAATGACATATTCCATCTCTGAGAACTTGTGCCTAAAAAGTGAGGCAGTAGGTGTCAAATATTTGCATCTGAGGGTGCGATCTCATTATCAGTATTTAAGTTCCTTGGAATGTTTCGAAATTCAGATACAATGCAGAATCTTGCATTTAATTAATAAAATTTAGCTGTCTTCACGGAGCTACTACAAAGCATTTATAGAAAAATTAAATCTGCTTTGTTAAAAACAATTAAAATCAACTGCAATTAGGCCTTGCCATTGAGTCAGGGGGAAGATCTCTATGTCTACTTTCACAGCTGCACTTTGCAGCCTTAGCTCCCCTGGTGTCCAAAAAGCAATGTCATCCTTGTCAAAATTTTCCTGATATTTGTCACAACCACACTCATTTTCACAACTCTGAAGATCACTCTAAGTTCAACTAATGAAGAATCTGGCTACTTACCAAGGGGCCTAACTTTTCGCTGTCATCTAGTTTGTATTATCACTTGCACCAAAGCAAATCAAAAGTGAAAATTTCAGAGAACTCTCAGGCAAAATTTATATTGTTGCCCCACCTGCATTCAGTAAGATTAAACATCTTATACTATAATTTGAACACAACTTTCTTTCACATTTCAAATTCTTAAAATAGTCTATATGGATGTTCCTTAGATCACACAAACCTGCAAGAATGGAAAATGCAACCTCCCCTTTTTCACAGGTGTGAAAAGCTGTGTGGTGATTTATGAAGGAGTTGTGAACAGAACCACAGACCTAGCTGCTAATCCCTTTTTCTATATTAAATCACACTCAAATTCACACTGGATGAACTTCAATCTGGAATGCTAATGCATATGTATTTGAAACGACCATACCCTAATTATTAACATATATTAGTATTGCTTAGGGATTTTTTTTTCATTTTTTATCTAAAATTTAATTCACTAGTAGATCTATGGCTTAATTTTCTTTTCTACAGGAATTCTTAATTTAACTAAAGAAATCTCCTAAGAAGCTAAATTTTGTATTTAAAACTCTATTTTTAATGAGCTACACACTGAAGAGTCACACTGCAATCATTTTAATAATAAATGCAAAATCCAATTACAGTACATTCATAAACATAACTGCAAAATGGTGGAGAAGTATACTTGAGTTTGTTTTTAATAAACAGAATATTGCAACTTATCTTTTATTAGACATTCCCAATGTAACTCAAAAAGTACATTAACTTGAACTGTATTATAAACAAAGTAAGACTGAAAAACAAATGAGAAACTCATTGGCAAGAAACATAAATTGTTAACTTCATATTTTCTTGTTGAGTTGCCAGGATCACCCACACATACACACATAATGGATCATTTTGGAAGTAAATCTCCAAATAGCTTAAATTTTCTGATTTTTTTTTGTCAAAATAAGTACTAGGCTTTACATTCACACAGACACTCAGAAAGATTAATCTGTATTAACTTTTCAAGCAGATGAGCCATCTCCCAGAAAACTTTTTAAGAACCTTTTTATACATGTTAAATGTATGAAATAACCAAGTCTGGCTAATAAACCATGACATCCAATCACTTTCTCCAAACTTACTTCACATAAGATGCTGTATATCCTATATCTTTAGCCACTCTGTCTGACAGTACTTAGTCTAGATTTGACATGTAAATTTGCATAGTGAACAGTCCATAGCAAACAATTGCACTCTGACATCAGGAGAAATTATTTCCAATTTYCAAATACTATGTACTATGTAAGATAATTGGTATCTTACAGGTACATTATCTACCCTGTAATGCATCTTCTTTGTAACAGTGACCAATGCAGTGGGGGAACAGGAAATAATGTGGAAGGAAATGTAAAACAAGAACATTCCTGCCTCATCCAATTACTGGAGAGGGAAGATGAGTGATCTTTCCTCCCAAGCTTCCCCATATCCCTATCTAGAATGCATAATCTTTGTGATGTTAGATTTAAATACATATGCTAAAATAGGTAAAGTTATAAAAACACTCTAAATTTATTATCTATCTCCCTATATTGTACACCATAATCCTACGAGAGACAGAACGTCTTTTTCTTTTTTTAATTTCACTCCTCTTTACATATATGGAGAGAGAATATACATATATGCAGGTATCTAAGTACCCATGCACACAAATATGAATCATCAGTTTCTCATAAAGTGAAAAAGGAATGGGGCAAACAAGGACCACAACCACATAACAAATATATACAGTGTCTTGCAATTTTGTGTACCGCAGTTCTATATTTACACAAACTTTTCTCAGTAACTTCAGAAGCAGAGGTATCTAGTGATTTCTGCTAAAAATTAAAGTGCAGGTGAAGTCCCACTGCTTATACAGAAAAGCAACAATATAAGACCGTAACGGTGAACACTCCAACAAATAGGTTATAAAGGTATCTTTTTGATCAACCCTCCATGACAGGCACTTGAAAAAATACACTTGAGCTAGTTCCAGAACTGAACAGTTCAGCACAATTTTAGCAGTCATTATTACAAGAATCACAATCAGACTTATGCTTTAAAACATTTGACAGTCTTACTCTTCAGATGGTGCAGTACCAGTGTTTCTAACCAGGTAACTGGAGCTAACATTATCAGAAATGTATCTCCACATCAGCTGAAAAAAATTAAGGCATTAAATAGAATGGCTTGACAACAGGGGCTGATGTTTTACAACCACACTATGAAAAAATGCTTTGGAAAAAGAAAAACACAAAAAAACATGACAGCACTATGAATACTGTGAGGCATCAAAACCCACAAACTCGCACAAGTATCGAACCCGCCCTGGTTCTTCATTGGAGGGCGATCTTCTGTTTTAAGCAATGCTCTTCTCACTTTCTCCACCCAAGTGTATAACAACTAAGTGACATAACATGCCAATCGCTACAAATTAAGAGGTCCAAATAGAAAAAAATGGCAGAAGTGAACGATTGTTTCCTACCTGCAAAAATTTTTTTACATCAGCAATAATGTCTCTGAAGATGAGCTGATCTTTCAGTGCCTCAAACCATCCTAATTTTGTAATTTTAGCAATGACTTGAACAAGAGCTTGGATGACAAAAGGAACCAGTTTGGGTTGAGATGCTACATAGTTCAGAATGTAATTTCCTGTAAAGAAGCATTTTAAAATAAGCAACACAAGTCTTCTGTAAAGAAAATGAATTAAATGGTTCTAATAGAGACTTAAGGCATGAATTTTTWAAAAAACCACTATATTCTTACCGTTAGTACAATAACTGTAAGTTACATTAAATCATTAAATACAGCTAAACATTTAGTAACACAAAGCACATTACATACACGATCATTATTCTAGGACACATATGACAACAGTTTGTGAATTCAGAGAACACTGGCAGGTAAAACAGAGTAATTTTTCACTACAGTCCCATATACACTGATTATTTCACTATGTAACAGCAGCTTTCACAGCCAACTCAAGATACACAGAAGTTTTTTCAGACAGGAGTCCCTACTGAATGGTCTCAATTCAATCTAGAACACCCCCCTTTGGGTAATGCACATTGCAGCTGCAGAAATTCCTCTCTAACTAGAAGGAAGTTAACCTGTTCCAAAAGCTGTTGAAATGTATAAAATTAAAGTTGATTAAAGTTAATTTTTACCTAAAAGAACGCTGAAATCTTTTATCAGAAGAAGCGGATTCTCAGCCATGCATTTCAGAGTACTACTATCCACAGAACTGATATAACAGTGCAGATTTTCTGAAAATCCAAATCGAATCATACGCTCCTCGTGCAAAGCCTTTCACTGTTAAAGACCTAACACATACTTGCTTACTCTTTTAGGATATAGCAATGACTTTAACATAGACACTAAAAAGTAAGGAAAATTTTGTAGGATCTTAATCCTGCAAGTAAGAACCTGCCCTGGAATGACTTTTACAAATGTTAATCATTAAATTAATGATTAATGTTAATGTTAATGTTAAACATTGCTGATCATGAGCAATGTTACATCTAAGTGACTGGTGGGTGTACTAGCAATATCTGCAACTTTCATCCTTTACAAACACGAACTAAATCTGTTTAGTGCCTTGTGGGATAAATATATTGAAAAATGAGTATTTTTTTAAATATGAAGTAATCTGAGCTAACATTTATTTATTTTAATTTTGAAACTAGGAAATGTTATTTGTGAGCTAATCGCAGAGAAATGATGAAAGAGCTCACAATCACCTTTATGTTCACTCTCTCACAATGACTGCCTTATAAATAACAGGCTTGGTAAACGGAGAGAACTAGAGAAAAAACAGACTATCCACTGAATGGTTACTGTGCTAACAAGAACTTTTAGATCCAACTAATATAATGAAATTTTAACCACAAACGTTACTTACGAATATCAATCCTTTGTTCAATAGGTAATGGAGATGCCCTGCTTACAAGCTTAGACAGGCACGTCGCTGCTAGAAGCTGAGCATAGGACGTCTACAAAAACACATCAAAAGTTATTATTCAAAATAGGCTAATTAAAGGCAGGGACAGTAAGTCAAAACCTGATAAATAATCAATAAACCAGACTGGTTATCAGGTTTTGGTTATGTTTCTTAAGTACACCAAAAATTTATAAAAGATGTATTTTAGTAGTACCTTTGTTTCATTATAAATGAACATAAATTACAAAACACTAACAAAATAGTGGAGATCTAAAAATATCATCCCTTTTGATGGAAACCATTCATCTAAAAGTAATTTCACTATTCAGTGGAGTTCTTTAGTTTTGAAACCTGTTTTTAAATCACTTGATAATTTAGAACCATGAGATGATTACCATGGGTCCAGCCCTGGATTAAAGATATTTTCAAATGTGTTTCCTCTTTTTCYTTCTCTCTCTTTTTGAATGATTTGGAAAACACAGCAAGAATTATACTGGACTTAGCTTGGACTATCAAATCAGAATCAACTCCCCTATCACTTTATCTAGAGTTAACCATGAAATTAAACACCAAAAATGAAACTAAGTAATGATAAGAGAATGGTTTAAATTAACAGACAACAGCTAAGCAGTTTAAGGATTTTTTTAATACAATTTTTTTTCCATTGTAGCCCATAGCTAGAAACAAGAACAAGGTGATGTTCAAACACCAGGTTATCCATCCTGTGTCCCGACACTGCCCTACAGCTGACACAACCCCTCATTACAACCCTTCTGAAAGTACTGAAAGCTAAGATGCTTTCCCTTTTTGTCCCTGACAGCTCTAATACAAGGTATTGTCACTTCTACAAAGACCACCTCCAAATGAAGAAATTGTGGAATCATTTATGAAACAGAATATGTACAAAAAAGGGAAATGCATTTTGCCTTTATTGTACTAACATGGTAATAGTCCATGACTGAGAAACCTATGTGAGCTTCCACGAGCATGATTACATTTACGGTTAACACATCCTTCAGGTACTTACCGTTCCTTGTTCTAATAGAAGTTGGCATTGGCTAAGACATTCTGGGCTATCAATAAGCTCCAAGAGTACCTTCTCAGCTTGCATTCGCTGTGCTAGATCAGTTCCTTCATATAGGTGGTTACATAGTACTTCTAGTTCTGCCAGACTCTGTTAGGAAAGAACACAACTGAAACTTCCATGAAGACTTTTCAACCACGTAAGATTTCTTTAAGTGTTTATAAACATAGATACCATACCAGTAACTTGAATTGTTACCTATGCTAAGCTTTCCAGTTGATTCACATTTAAATTACCAAAAAATAAGAGGCTTTCTGTGACAAGAAGTCAAAAATAACTCTGAAAATTAAGTTGCCATTTCTTATTCTCTCAGCTACCAAAGTATTTTTTAATATGGTTCAATCCATCTGTTCTTCTGAGTCTTCAGATGGGAAGTCCATAGCTTTTCCAAAGAGAGATGAAAAGATGGAGAACAGTGAACAGTTTGAGCTATGCTACTTGGAAAGCTTCTGGCAAATTTCATTTTAAAAGCTGTAATTACTCATCAAATTACTACACCTGGAAAAAATTAGCATTTGTCTATATCTGTTGATGCAAATATCAGTGAAAGATGGGACAATTCAGAAGCTATAGTAGCAACAAAAGAGCTAAAATTCCTCTCCACTTAGAAGCCGAAAAAGTTCTCTTTGGTAAAGAAGGTGTAGGGGGGGGAGGAGTGGAATCTCTCTCCCTTATGTGGGGGACATGATTTATATCTACTAGACCCTGTCTCTCAGGAGAGATGAACGCTTTGAGCACATTTCGGAATCATTATACAAACAGAAGTTTTAGCATCCATCAGGTTCCCAAAGCCTGTGGAACTCTCATGAAGAACCAGCCACATCATTAGAAGGTACCCAGTAAATATTTCATGATTTCAGTGTGGCCTAGAAAGAAGAGTAAAAGAGAACAGGCAGTATTTGACCGGTCTCATTTAAACGTTTGAGTCAAAATCCTGCTCACCAGCCCTTCCAAAAAGATGTTTTGTACTTGAAATAAAAGATTTGGTTCAGCACAATCTAGCATCACTTATACCGTAGCTCAAATGCCTTTTAAAAATCCAAGACAGTAATAGTGTCTTTGGCAACCAAAGTACATTTGGTTTTGTCAATCAAAGCATGTAATTTCCTAGAGACACACTTATCATACAAAAAACCCAAAAACATGGTCTTTTTCCCATTTTTGCTGTTGTTGCTGTTGTGCACATGGAGTCCCTGGCTTTGATCAGCTTTTTCCAAATTTCAGTAATAATGACATTTTAAGAGTCCCTGATTCTCAGTCAAAAAGTAGCCATGTACTTGTTCCTCTGGAGAAATTTTAAGAAATAGCACATTTGCTTCTGGAATGAACAGATCAAATACCTCAAAGACTGAGCTCAACAGAGACATCCTTTGTTTTTGTTTGCCCTCCCCACCATGTTCAGAGAGAGTGGAGGAAAAATAAGGAACAGGTAACAATCCCAGTAACGCAATTTTAAATGAAGCAAGATCCATGCCAATTAAAGTGAAAATTAAGACTCATAAAATGCAAGCATACATTAGGGAAAATATAATACAACACAAAAAACACATAATTGGGGTAAAACATGGGAATAAGGACATCTAGCAAAGACAGCCTTCAGACATAAATTACAATGCATCTTTCCATAATGGAACAATTCCAATACAATCTGAGAAGCATGAACCAAATTATCATGTCATAACCAGCAAAAGTTAAAGACCCTCCTTTATTTGATCTGAAATTTGACTTTCAAGTCTGGACAAACTTGGCAACAAGTTTGAGAAAGTCCAGAATAAAACTGGGATATCAGCCCAATCACCAAGGTCTAAATCATCTGTATACTACCTGGCATTAAAATAGCAAACCTCTGAAGGACAATGAGGGAAACCACCATAAATTTTTAAAGCAAGCCTGAACAAAAACTAGATAATGATCTTCAAAGAAAAGTTGGTTTATCGGATATTGAGACTGATAACCTTCAGCACTTTGAAATGCTTTATCTGGACATGTTTGGTTTCAGGAGAACATTATGACAAAGTTTCTTATTGGTAGGCTTGAGGTATGACCAGAAATTGCTCAGAATTATCAGACTGCCAAAGAACTTCTTAGATGTTCTCTGGGTTGTATTTTATGTGTAGTACTGAGGAAACGTGCTGATTTTCCTAGATTCAGATAGCAAAACCAAAAAATACAACCTGAAATCAGCAAATACAACCATCTTGTATATGATGGCAACTCAGCTGAGCAATAGAGATATTATTCAACTTTATTAAGAAAAAAAAATACTTGGAGAAACCAACGAGAAATCAAAAACTAGCTCTCTATATTAGATACATATTTTCTTCAAGAAACAGAAGACCGTCGCAATCCCTTTTTTATTGTGAGACAAAACATGTGAAATTGATGCCTTCAGATACCTCCTTTACTCAAATCCTTATCAATAGCTGAAAGGTGATTCCTAAGAAAACAACAATAGTGTCAGTGGAGAGGATCTAGCAGTTAGATGCTGGCTGCTTTAAGTGAGTCAGGAGTAGAAACAGACCTGTATAAGAAGTGGCATTTTCAGTCACAAAGAAGTGTAACTTTTTCCAAGCAACACATTCACATCCTAATGAAAAAGGTTAGATACTGTGATTTTTTTTTTTCTGCTTGTCGCACTTTCATAATATTCAAGAATAAGCTAAATAAAGTTCTCCAGATACTTCTGGTCCCACCTCTCCAGCTCTCAGAAGTCCCTGGCAGCTCTCCTACTAGCCTACAAAAGAGCCAAGGGCCAGAAAGGCTGGGGACCTGGATCCGCAGCAACCCACCAGGCAGGCAGCCAAGGAGCCAAGCAAACTGGCAGGAAACCAGGTAGGTTCCTGATTAAAGTTTTGCTGACACTGACAAATTCCCACAGACATTTTGATTTTAATCAGCATTTTCTGACTGAAAACATTCTATTAAGAAAGTTCCACCAGCTCTATGCAAGAGCAACAGGATGGGCATAACTGCTGAAATGCCACAGTTGG
>JAYKAV010001820.1:599309-691313 GCA_035582835.1 Phoebastria nigripes
CCGCCTGGGCCAGGTCCGAGGGCCCCCTCGCGCGGGAGGCGCCATTTTGTCCGTGCAGGCCCCACAGGAGACGTGGTCCTGTGGCAAGTGGCTGGTCGCGGGCTTTCCTTCCTCTCCTGGTGCCAGCAGCCAAGCAGAGGAATCTTCCCTGACTGAAAAGGCCATGATTTTCAGTAGTTACCACATTTAAGTGCTGCTGTAAACCTTATTTGGCTTTGCACAATGCAGATTAAGATACAGTTTCCAAATAATTTACTCTCAGATTGTGACAGCACCCGCAAAAGGAAAGCTTTCCTCAGTGAACGGGGGAGCTTCAGGTCACACCATCTATGAGAGATTATAAGATGATTCCCATTTTACAGCCAGCAATTCACAAGTTGTATGGATGTAATTCAATGTAGCATTAATTTCCTACATTTATAAATCAATAGTCAATAAACATGGGCCAAGCCATCACAATGCTGCTCTATCTGTGCTTCTTAAGAGATCCAAACGAAAGCCTGTGGTGCTGAGGCAGTTTTTGGACCAGGGCAGCAGCCGGGAGTTTCATTCTGCTTTGGAAAGTGCTGGAAGGTTGCTGAGAGTGGAAAAACCCAAGAACGCTGCTTCAATCCAGAAGGCCAAAGAGATGGTGCTCAGGTGGTTACAGCTGCGTTCGAAGGGACAGATTGTTCATTTATCCCAGAAAGGCAGGGAATCCCCCTCTACAGGTGCCTATGAGGGATCGAAGAAATTAAATTTAGAGAATAGAGTTGTCTCAGTTTCCAGTTGGATGAGATGAATCCCATTTTTGCTAACCACTGGTACAGATAACAGGTGGAGTCTGCGACAGCAAACACTGTTAAATTAACATAGACAGATACTTTACTTCTTAAGTTCAAGTACTGCAAAGACAGAGTCTGATTCAAGACATTCTCTTTCTAGAGTTAAAGGAATATTTCAGGGTTAGTGAGGAAAACACTCCATGTAAATCAGAGACAGAAGAAGGTCAATACGGAGATTATCCAAGTTAAGGACATAAAGTGACGAGCAATGTCTACAAGTATCTGCCTGGGAAAAATCTGTTTCAATGCAGCCAGCTTCTTAACTTTAGAGGAAAAGGTGTAATTGATTGTAACAACTATAAACTGAAGCTGAACAAATTCATAACAGAAATAAGCATTGCTGGCAGTCATCCGCTGGAATAACTCGCACCAAAGGATGGTGCATTCCCTGTCACTAGACGGAGAGTGGTYGTTTTCCTAAAAGGTGATGCTGCAGGTACGTGACCTGCTGTCTTGGGCAGAAATTGGTGTGGTTGTATGGCGTGGGTTACAGAGCCTGTCACAGACTGCGTGTGCCTACAATTTTGCATTGTATGCCATCGGAGAGCAACAGGCTTTTGTCACTAATGAAGAAACCTAAGAAAGGCCAAAGCAAGAGAAGCATCTCTGTATTCCTTGTCCTGCTAAAGGTGAGCAGTGGCACTGTACAGCATGAAGCCAAACAGAGCCCAGGGTAAAACTCAGCAACATGTATTAGTTTAGGCTTCACAAGACACTTCTGGAGTCAGTGGCATGGGGAGGAAGGAGGATTAAGTCACAATAAATAAAGTGTGATGGAGGGGAGGCAGCAAGGACTGCTGCTATAGCCAGTGACACCATGAAAAAAGCTTGAAATATTTGTTGGGCACACTGCTGTTTGATGTTTCAACACAGTAGGAAGAACTTTTGTCTTGACCTTCCCTGCTCTGAACACCACGGTGGTCAAAAGTCCRTGTCATTTTTATTCTGGTTAACAGATAACAGAGGGCCTGAGCAGTTTGTGTAAAATTATTCATGTTTCCCCTGCTGCTCCATTGCCCACATTGCAAAAATTCCCACGTGAAGCCTGGTAGCCCCAAAGAAGAGGCCCAAACTGGTAGAATTCCTCTGGAAATGGAAGCTGCTTTAGACCTGGAATGAAAAAATGAATTGGGTATATTCCTAGCTGGATTCACCTTCTAGCAGCGGGGTCGAGAAACAGTTATGACAATCTAATTGGGGCGGGAAGAGTAATTTCTTTGTACATGAACTATCACAGATGAATGATGATACCATCACTGAACCATATGCTTTTGTACAAAATACCTTCATTAATTATTGGAGAATGAAGCAAAATCAAAAGGGAAAATGGTTTTAAATGGAGTTTCTTGTTCTCTTGCCCTCACAACTGACTCTGGTGGCTGGCACTTCTGAAAGTCAAATGGATCGTTCTTGAAAAGCTGGCTCGGATTACCCAGTCCCCTAATGACTGCCTCAGTCCTGGCATATGCCTTAACCCAATTTTTCATCCTTCACCCTGTGAAGAAATAGAATCATTTATCTATAGCCATAGTCTAAAAGAAAGGAAAAGTCACAAAACGTACCAGGAGCAGCATAAAAGGGCTGATGATACACACAGAAAAAAGGGAACAGAAAGGATTTAAAAGGAGATCAGGGTGACAGGTCAAAACAGAGGAATTCCCAGGACTGAGGAATAAGGAATGAAATGGTGACTCGGGGGTGAGAAAAGTCAGCCGTAAATCATAATGCGGAAAATTTGGGAGACTTTCTGATGCCAATACAATTACAAACTGTCCGAAGAGCCAGAAGCAGCTTGCCAGTACGGGTCAAAAAGGTAAGAGGAAGCTCTTGCATATCCCTCAAAGACCTTGACCCTGTGAGCAGAGCGTCAGCTCTAGCAATGACTATGAATCCTGCTCCAGGTGACGGGCCATTGCCAAGGCTGTGCCACTAAGCTATGCAAAGACATGCAGAAATGAGGTTAATAAGCTAAATAGTTCAAGAGCTGAGTGTAATCTATGGATGGCATACGTAGCTAACAGTGAGTGAGAGCTTGTGGTTCTGCAGCAATGAGCCAGTTTCTAGCTTGTCTGGAGCGAGTGTGTTTCTTCTTAGCCAGAAACACCCGCTCCCCTCTGGCCTGGGTCTCCTTTCTGTGTCGACGGATGAGCATGGACAGAAGTTGAGAGCACAAAGCTTGTGCCACGAGGTAGCCAGGGAGCACTTGCTCAGCTGTGTGCTCAGCTGCACAGTGCGGCCGCGTGACTATTTGTACCTTATTTAATCATCGGTTGAATCATTTTAATCTCTGAGAGACAGGCAATTGCATTTCTATATCCAATTCCTGTCAACTATAGCCTGATTATTTTAAGGGGAAAAAATTGGTCTAGCTAAAGAATTAACAGATTCCTAGACTAATACCTGACAAAACTGTTGAGATTTAACACAGCAAGTAAGAATGTTAGATTGTGAAACTACCCCAGATGATGTCAGAGTCCTAGCCCATAAGACAAAGCTGCATTAAGGAGTGTAATTTATTTAGGAACTTTATTATACAGTTCCTTTATCTTTACATGGGAGGGGGAAACGACACAGTGAAGATGCTTGTGTGACAGGCATGGACAGGAGGAAGTTGTGCCATGAAATTCAGACTTGCTTCCATGGAAGATAACAACAAAATTCTTGCTGTGTTCAGTGGAAGCTGAATTAAAGAAGGGTTTTAGGTCTGCCTCACAAGATACAGTACTGAGACCTCCCTGCAGTATTAATACACGGTTTCCAGCTCAAGTCTGTCTCATTTTCTGCTAGGTGGAATAAAACCAACTTCCTGAATTTGCTGTTACTTTGGATTGTGTGAATAGATCTGTTGCTACAGGCAATGCATTCACAATTAGATCCATTCATTTGCCACCCTGCTTAGAGAGGGCTGAATCTTCTCCATGCTTTTTTTATTTAATTTTAAGTGGCTTGATTAAAGCATATAAACAAAACCAGCCATTTCTGTCCCCCCMAAAAAAAAGAACTAGCAAATGTTCAGGGTATCAGTGTTCCTTCTTTTTTTGCATCACATCAGGATTTTTCCTAAAATGCAGTTTTCTTACTGAAAGGAATTGGCTGATAATTTACAACAAATTATGAAATATATAAAAAAACCCATACGGAGCCAAATGCAATATATTTAATTTAGAACCCTGTTCTGGGAAGGTTAGCTTTTTTTAAATAGACATAGTCCATCAGGCCAAACACTTGCAGACTGGTATTTGATGTGGTTCTGCTACACATTTTCTCATCCAAACATTCTTTTCYTTCCGTTTTTCGTTTTACATTAACAACAGCAAAAGGCCCTGAAGAATTCTTATTTATTTCTATGGCTAATGATTTCAAGATTATTTTCTGTGCCACGTACTAGTCTATGCCAGTATATATTACCACAATTTAGTGATTGGTTTAGTAATCTAATTCATTCATTTGCAATGCAGATCACAATTGATCTTGAATATATGTCTGCAGATTAACTAGTTCCATAAAAAATACCCACTTAAAAAAAAATTCAGTGATTTCTACCAGACAATTTTATGTTCAAGTTAATATATAGTGGATAAGCAAAAAAGTTATTAGACATATCACTAAGAAGACCAGGAAGAGCCCATAATGACAAAATCAGTAGTTAAATGTGAAGCCATTTCATACTCCTAATTAAAACTAATTAATCTTTTCAATGACACAATGGCATGCTTTCTACGCATAAGTTGACAATACTCCAGGAACTCTGAAACAAAATAAGTTATTCTTTGCTTGTTTGCTACCTGGACAAAGATCAATAATACCTCAGGGCAAACACAGTCTATAGCCAATCTCGTAATGTAATTCAAATTGAAAGGAAAAATCTGCCTAATGGCAAAAAAGCACAAAACAGTGCATTAAAGGAGGAATTTGTGATGCACTGTATATACATTAAAAAATCTACGCACTATGTGTATGCATACAGGAAGATTGCCCTTAAAGCTTCCTTAACACCATTAGTTTAACTTTGAGTTACCTCAGTGTGTGCAGTAATCACTACATGTTTTTGTGCATTGGATAAAGACGACTGCAAATACTGAGGCTTTATATGCAGATGTCTGAACTTTTGCTTCCTTAGTCATTAATGTCATTCAGTAATTTACTGCCATTCATCTGTCCTCAGCCAATGGGAACCAATAGGTGTAACTGCCTCCCAAAAGTGGTTTTCATAGTTTAGTATCTTCCATCACCCATTAATTCAGAGCCAGCCTTCATGTAATTAGTTAACAAAAGCAACTGGAGAAATTTTTCAGGGTAATCAGTTTACACTTTGAAGTCTTGTGKTTTTGAATTGCATTTCATTTGCTGTCTGGTTCATGCTGATCAAGAAGTGGTTGAGACAGTTTGAAAAATGTGCATGTGTTCTGGTGGTTTTCAGAAAGAAAACGATGCCTGCTTTTCTGTCTGCCATTTCCAGAAGTGTGGCAATGCTGAATGCACTTTAGTTGGACATAGTATAGATGGGTCAGATACAGGAGCAAGTCTTGGACAGTCCAAGACAACGGACAAATACTGGCTGTGTTGTGCAGATCTCTGTATGTTCGAAGGGCATGCGCTGAGCTACAGAACAGCCGCCTTCTTTAAACTGCAGTAATTCTCACCAAACATGATGCTGTTCAGAGTAAAAATAATGATCGCAAATCTTGAGCCATAGCCTAGGCTGGTGGGAAGAAGCTGACACTGTTAGGAGTAGCTCAAGAACTGTTACAAAAAGAAGTCAAAAGGTGTGCTCATCTGTTTGAATGCACAAGAAATCTTTTCTGGGTATTTTTGAGTATTGCTGGTAAAACAGCACTTACTTTAGACTGTGTTTGCTTCATGTATCTTAAAAGTAAACAAAATAACCCCACAAAAGACAGATAATTTGCCCTTGATGAGACTAACCATGGAAAATTTCAAATGAGAAGGAAAATCTTGCTGAAACTTATGAGAAAACATGAACTAAGGAGATTAAAGACTGTTTTGCAACCTTCATACTTAGGCTTGTTGCCATGTGAACAATCTCTTGAAATTTCTTAGTACATTATAGAAAAAAGGAAATTGATACAAGGTAAAAATTTTGTTTAACTATGGACATTTTTGCTAGACAAATTAGAATGTTTGAAAGAAATTATAATTTACATTTTAAAAATTAATATAAAATTTGATCCCTTCAGTATACTTAGTAGACAGGTGCATGTTTAAGAATTTTATTTAACAGTCTAAATGTCTGGATTTACAACTGTTCTTATTTCTGGTAAGTAGCATGATACACTTCAGCCAAAGTTGAATTTCAGGAAGGTGGATGCACAAGTGAGTATGTGTGTTATCAGAGGAGCCATTTACAGCACAGACACTAGCAGTAAATATAACAGTGTGAAAGGTATTGGACAACAGATGTATAAAAATTATTATTCAGAGTTGTTTCAATTTTCATAGTCCCCAGATTCATATTCTTCTTCATCTTCATCATCAGAATGGTCATAATAGTCCCCATATTCAATGCTGTAGCTTGCACTTCTACTGCCAGCAGTAAATGCAAATGCAGGAGATGAGCCTGCAAGACATAGGAACAGAGAGGAAAGTACCGTTTGGGATCTGTACGGCAAGCTCAGTATTTCTGAATCCTTGTTAAGTTACCTATTAAAAGGAGAGAGTTTTTATCCTATGACTTGACCTCATACCATCAAAGTTTATGGTATATCAGTAAATTTCTATATAATTCACATTTTAAGATGTTGAAAATACATTTAATTCCCAATACTAGTAAACTATTGTTCTAGAGTTCAGTCCTCTGCAGATCCTATGCACCTGAAAATATGATCAGAGCCAATAAAGCTTTGAAAACCACTTGCTGAAACAAGGTCAGTGACAAACTAGACCAGTGACAAACTCCCCTAGACCAGGAGGCAAATATAAGACAATGCATCTTTATCCTGCATTTGCCAGGAAACCCAGTTCTCCCCGGAGGAAGAAGGATGTTATTCTCCAGGACTGGGCCCAATGCAAAACAATAGTAAAGCTATTTCTTAGATCTTTCCAAACACTCTCATTAAGAAGCAACAGCTGTTTCCTTCCTAACTTTTTGGAAAAAAAAAAACAAACAACTAAGCAGAACTGCTGTGCTTCAAAGACTCCCTCAGCTACAGCAGCTGTTGTTCTGGGTGCAGAGCTCCTACTAACATCAAAGGACTTCTGTAGGATAAGGATAGTGGAATAATATGTGTCTYGGCTGTGTGGCTTTCTGTTTCTGGAAGCTGGTATAATTTGCAGCAAAACATTACAATATTAACATGTAAGTATTTTTTTTCCCAGAATTCATAAGCACTTCCGACTTCTAAATACCTAGGACTGAATCTCCCGTTAGGGGATAAAGTAAAAGAAAAGCACACAGAAAAGTTAAAATATGGACATTGTTAGGTAATTTCTCATATCTTTCATTTGCATTCTGACAAACCCACCCTTTGCAGCCTGCTTGTATGCATTTTTATGTTCTTTACATCCAAATAAAAAAAAAATACCTTCAATGACTTTCAATCTTGCGGAGGCATATGTTGCACCATACTTATTTTTGGTGTGGCAGATGTAAACGCCTTCATCTGATTTTTTGAGGCCTTGAATCTGCAGCCAGCCTGTCACACCATACTTCTGAGGCCCACCTCTTGCCTTTGAGAAGAGAAAGAAATAGTTGAAATTAAGTAGCTAGGAGACACCATGATATTTCTCAAAATAGTTGTGGCTGGATTAAACATTGTTCCAATCTTTGCTTTTTGTTTATTGCCACCATGCTTTGATTCTCTTTGATTCTGCTGCCTTATATTTTAACAGCCTATTGTCTCTGTGCCTCCAAGTTCATGCTTTCCCTGCTCTTCTCTGCTCTGCTCTGCTCTGCTCTTTAAACCTCGCTGCCCTTCACAGTGCTCTGGTTCCTGGTCCTTTTGATGCTTTTGCTTCCCAGTGCTCCTCCTGTCTCTTGTCCCAGCACCACTTCTTGCTGCTGCTTCAAAGCATTGCCACCTGTTCTCAAGCTCAGAAATTTCTTCAGGATGAGAGGGGCAGGTGGGTCTGGGTGAGTTGTTCAGGGCCGAGGGGCCTGACCAAGCTGGCACTTTTCCAGGTTTTAATGGATTGGCGTGCCTCTTAAAGCTTTCTTTTCCAAACAAATAACACAAAACCATTAACAAATGTTAACAGAGATGCTCTTATGCTGACTCTATTAATGAGATAGATAGGTTAACAGGGTTCAGTTTAGCCTCTGAGGTGACCAGCATTTGGATGTGGCTCCTCGCACCATTTTTTCTGAGCAACTTTTTAAGTCCACTAATCCCACTTGTGTTTATGCTGTCTCTGGAAACATTTCTAAGTAACTTAGACTCTTAGTAGTTCAGTATTTTTGGTACTTTAATTAGCTTTTTTTGTGCTTTTTCTATCTACCTTTTTGTTCAGGTTACGCTCCATTAGATCTTCTCATTTTTGGGTTGTGTATCCAGAAAGCTAGATTTTCCATGCGTTTCTCTCCATAGTCTCCGTTCATATTCTTTGTCCATTGGAGAAGGCATGCAGATGCAGGCTTCAGCCTTAACTGCAGTCTGCCTGTACATCTGGCTTTGTTAGCTCGTCTCCCCAGAATGTTATTTCCATTTAAAAGAATTAACATTTTGATTTATTTAATTTTAGCTCCAACTTTCAGGCGGTTTCTAGATTTGCTTGAAGCCTATAGTAATGGCATTCTACTCTTTCCACTCAGATTAAAACACAATGTCCTCCATAAAATGACCAAGTTTCTTTGCTTTTCTTTTGCACGCCTCAGGGACTGAACCCAAATGGCAGGCATCCAGAAACAGCATCTTGCAAAGGAGAAGTTTAGATACCTGCCAGGACTGTACTTCTGCATCAAGAGTAGAAAAATAGTTGCCAACAGCCATCCTTCCCAGAATGCACCTTCTTTTAGGTAGTAGCCTAAACGGTTCCATTTATATGTTCATTCAGTTTTTCCAGAATCACACCTACATAAGGAGAATCTTCCATCTTTTCTTTCCCTGAAGTGGGCCGGATGGTACCCTGCCTGTTATTTCTTCTGCTTGGACTGCCAAAATAATGATCCTTGCACTGACTGGAATCAGAATTCTTTACGTAGTTAGAGGGCCCCTATTGGGAATCTATTTATTGCAACAGTATTGTATCCTGTAGGAGGAATTCTCTGATTAATCCCCTTACTCCTCATCCCAAACCGTATGACGTGGAAAACTCAAGTGTTACCTGTACTGAGATGTGGGCATCATCTCCTGGCAGAAACATTTTATTCCCCTTTTTTTTCCATTCAAGGTGTGGCATAGGATAGGCTGACACCTCACAGCCAAAAATGACATCATTGCCTGTGAAATTCTGGACATCCTGAGGTGGCATAGAAATAACAGGAGCTGCAAAGAACCCACATAATGGTGCTTTAGAAGACAGTGAGCAAAAGACAACACAAACACAAAAACATATAACATTAATTCCTAATTTACATGATAAAACCAGTTTGCCTTTTGCCATCTCGGACATTATGAAGAGCCATGTGATTCCAAGCAGCTTTTAAAGCTCAGAACGCCTTGTGTCTCATTAAAGGGTGAACAGGCTTTTTAAAAACACTTATTTCAAAGGACCTGTCTGTCCTTTCCCTTGCACATGATCATGAAACTTAAGCTGAAATTAGAAGTTTAATTTGTGTCCCATGAGCTATCATCGTGGACTAGACTCAAGGCCCACCAGTCTAGCAGCCAGTACTCAACTAGACCTTCAGAGGAAAGGACAAGAAATTCTGTAGCAGACAATCACAGAGTAACTTGATTGTATGTGATAGTTCTTCTTAATTTCTGTTACATTTTGCTTAGCTTAAAAGCTAAAATACTGAGATTGCTAGCTTGTCAAAATTTGTTTTCTGAGTACATCGTTGCGTTACCCATGGAACTCATTGCAGCAAGTTACAGAATAACAGCATTAATACGTTTCACATTTATCGTCAATTGCTATCAATTTCATCTGATGTTCTTGTTATGAGACAAGTAATAAACATGATTGAAATCCAGTTATTTTTATAAGGTTTTATGTTATATTTATTACAATTATTAGCTTTCCACTTACTTGTTTCCTATTGTTCTCTTACCCTCATCCCCCTCCACTGTTTTTTTATTGCCTCTGAATTACCCTCTCCCACTTTTTCCCAAAGAAAAAGCTGACGTTAACCACAAGAGGGAGCCAGTCCAGGTATTTGAAAACATTAAAAAAATAAACTATCACCTGATGAATTTGTACATGATTTAAATACATATCCCTCTGTAAGCATGTAAGATCATACTAAATGTTAACAGGAGATGGTGAAATTTAGCAGCAGAGAGCAAAATAACATATTTACTGTTATCACAGCTTTCCTATTTTGGAGATCTCTGCTTTTTTCCTGATCTGTTTGTCCTCAGCAAGAAATGTTTTTCCTTCTAAAGTCTGTTTTCTTTCTATTTCCATACCAGCGATTAAAAATGAATGCATTTTCTGGGCCATTAGACTTGTATTTAATTATTGCTTTTATTTTTGTACAGATCCCAGATGCTTGGCAATAGAAACCTATGGTAAATAATTAATTAATATATTTTTACTTGCAATATTTGAATCAATATGTAGGTACAGCATTTATGTTTCAGCATTTGAAATTGTAACAGCCTGTTCCAGGTTTTCAAGCAAAGTTTCTAATACATTTGTCAGTTTTTCAGGATTGATATCCGTGCAGAAAATATCAAATGCATACTGATTAAAATTAATTGCAAACAAGTTATACAGCAGAGTATCAATTTCCCCATTTATGAATGCCTCATTAAACAATCCTGGTACTCTTCAAAAGAAAGATTTTCAAACTAGGATACTTAAACCCTTAAATGCTTGTTCTTTCATGAGAACTGTACATTCAGAACCTGTATATTATTTCAAAAATCTTGTATTCAAATCAGCATTAACTGAATATCTTGGATGAGAATTTTTTTGCCTATGAACTTATCACATAGAGTCTGATATTAAAACATACTTTGAAATATTAAAACTCAGTGCAACCACAGTCCTTTTAATGATACATCCACTGTAGTTAAACTTGAAGTGTAAAAAAGAATCCAGATGTCTACGTTGACTCATGTGAGTTCTTTAAATTATTCCTGTAGAGAGACAGCATGAAAAAATTTTTAAATAGGCAGATGACTGGTTAGTACTTCTGTTCTGGTGCTAACACAGGCGTCCTATGGATACACGGACAACRCTGAAGTATTGCCAAGAACTGAGTCCTGCTTATGTGACTTGTCCGCAGCCAGGGCTCAGCCACGCGAGGCTGAGGGCTCTGGCTTCACCACGCCATGTAAACACATCCTTAGCCTCGAGGACATAAGGGTCTGAATTACAAATCTACATTACAGCTGTTGACGTACGAGAAATTTGTCTAGCACTGTCTACCATACACCAAGATGAATTCCACACTGGAAATACCCCTTCCTCCATTAACTGTAAGGAGAATCCAGATGATAGCTCAGATGGAAATGTCTAGATATGGTCTGAGTCCCACCCAGCTGAGTACTTTTATAGAGGTAGTTAAGGCTTTGCTGGACCAGGGCTGACCAGGACTGGCATCGTGTGAGATCAAACTCATAGCAAGTAGGAAGAACCACTGTTTTGATCTAACCAAACTGCCTTTTCTGAATCTGAACGCACAATAAATACTTGCATTATCTACTCAAACTTGAAGAGCCTCCAGAAATAAAATAATACGTGTCTCACAACACCATTTTGCTGTATTTTGCAGAAGAAAATTGAAGTAATGATGTAGCATTTTAACAGAAATTTACAAACTTCATTTTTGAGTGTTTCAGATTTTGTGTTCAGCCAAATTCTCCCATGCATATCTGTGTATACTTTTTTTGCATAACTGTGTCGTTAGAAACAGACCTTTACTGTTATGATAACCTGTCATTTTGATTCCTGGAGTAGATAAATTTTTCTTGATAGCTATAGAAAGCATTCTGATGGCTCAGTGTTTGAAGGTGAATGCGCAGTAGTTGCTCCTTTCCTTTTACAGTCCCAGTCATGAATTATCCTCATGTGTTACAGAAGACATAAACCAGAAGCCAGGAAAAGTCAAAATACTGCTTCACCTTTCACGGTCAACATTAACCCAATATCACTCCAGGCTAATGAATTAGATAATATGATCCCCCCCCGCCCCCCAACTCATATTAATTTTTGGTAATCTATGTCTGATTCGATGAAAATGGCAGAAAATTTTGTGGATTGTTTATTTGTTTTTTACTCCAAAATTTACATTTAAAATAAATTATGTGACACAACTAAATATAAAGAGAATTACTGCTACATTGTTCTGTTACTTCGTTAAATCATCAGCAAGAGAGGTTTGAATGTGAATGGGGATGGATTAAGTGTGGAGAATCTGTATATAATCACTGTACTTGGTAACCTTGGTAAATTATTAGATAAACTAATCAAAACTAGCTTTCAGGAAAAGAAGGGCTTTTTCAGTGTTTCTTTAGGGAGCTAGGCCTTTTTCTTCCCCTTTTTCTGGTGATAGATGAAAGATGAAAGGCTATACTYTTCTGATGAAAGGAGTTTATTGTTTTTTATTTATTCATTGGTTGCTGTATACAATTAATCCATTTGGCATCAATAGGAAGCAGCAGATGCTTTGAAGGAGAAATAACAAAACAAAGTCCTTGGAGTTGAGTGAAGGTTATATTTATAGCTTGGTACCAAAACCCCACAGTGTTCAGTGTTTGTTTCTCATGCAAATTGGAGTCAGCAGAAAGCGAGTGCCGCAGCGAGGTTGCTACTCTTAGAGCCAGACTCCCTGTTGCCTTTTGTCATCAGCTGCAGCCATGAAAACCCAGTCTAAATCACGGTGCACTTTCACATGCCCACTGTGCTGCTTCAGATAGCTGTCATGGCAAAGAGGGGGCTTACTGGTAGACTCTTACGGGGGACCAAGGCATGGTGCATTGCTCTGTGCCCTGCTGCTTGCTGAAAGGCCCAGGCTCCTTCCAGGGTCTAAAACACAATCTACAAACCCAGCATGGTCAGCTGCTGCTTAGAGAGGTTGAGAAGAGGGGCACTTGTGCTCCCCCTCCCCGGTGAGCCCAGTGCCCACCTCAGGCTCAAGTGCTCTGCTGCAGCTGGGCTCATACGCCAGCTGGGCACTTTCCTCTGCAAGAGCCAAGGAGACGAGCCCCCATTTTTCTTAACTAAACTCCGCACAGCACTGACATGGCTATGAACTTTCCTCCAGGCTTCTGTGCAATTCAGTAAGCTGAGTGATCCTAGGAAATTTCTCTGCATTCCTGGAGAGAGGGTCCAGCTTTTCTGGGGACCCAGGGAAGCAGTGGGAAAGCGCTGGGGGTGATGCCTGCATGCAGAGCAGCTGAGCTCATTCCTCCTGCTTGATGAGTGGTGTTATGCACCTCAGGGGTGACTGCAAGGCCTGGTGGATGACAACACCAGCAATTAAAAGTGATAGTACTTCCAAATTAAAGCTTTTTGTACGAGGCCAGTTCTGTTTAATTAATTAGAGCAGACCATTGCTTTAAGCCTGTATGCCTGAACAGCTACCTCTGCTGCAAAGTTACCATCAGTTGCTACTTGAGTGGCACTTCTAACTGAAATCTTCCTGAAGGGGTTATACCGCAAGAACTAGTGCTATTTTAATCCCAGTTAAGAACACCTACCCGAAGGCTAACAGGCTTTCAGTCATACTGTGGACTGGTGCGTATTGAGTTTTCTGAATGTCTCTTTACTGACAAGCCTCATTTCCCAGCTTAATACTTAATGGATGTTTCTCTTGCAACTAGAGAAAGAGGAAGAAAGTCTGGTGCTAGCTGTTCATCACTTTTCCTTTTAAGTATTCAATATCCAGTGTTCATTGAATGTAAAAGCACAGCATACAGTCTAAATTGGAGGCAACAGATTGCTAGCAAGCAGTGGGTAGAATGTACCTGAGTTACTCTCATATGTGGACCTTTGCCAGAGATGCAATTTCGGAATTTCGGATTCCCAGAACTGTGACCCATTTGTGACCCAGGGACCTGTTCTACTTAGTTCATTGGAGAAAATATTTCATTAACTTAAAAAAAAAAAAAAAAATTCTCATTCAGAAAACAAAAGCCTGTTCATTTTTTCCTTTTCATTTTATATTCATGTGACTTAGGTGAAAGGTGCCCAGGAGTAAAGACTTGTAATAATGTGAAGAATGGGAACAGCATATGAGCAGGAGGCAGGATTCCCCCGTATAACCCGGCTAAGAATCCTTCCACTAACAATCATTGCAGAGAACTGTTCATGCACTGTAATGCTTTTAGGGAAATTATTTCAGTTTGATTTTGTTCTAATTTTGGATTTCCATTTCATGGGTTACCTAGATTTTATGATGATTCCAAAATTTGATTATTTTGGACTTTTTAGTAAAAAGAACAGACCTGTTAATTAAGCCCTATCTTCTTCTATTGCCTCTACTTCACTGATTACCATATATACACACAGGTGGATACATGCATGCATACACACACACATATATATACATATATATGTGTGTACATATATGAATGAGATCTGCCTTGCTGTCACGACTTTAATATCAAGTCAGTCTTCATATAGCAGTAATTATTTGTCCAGTCCTCCCAGACTATCCTATCTGTTTACCTACTCCCAACTACACATACAATTTTTGTAGAAAATATCTCATACTCAGCTTATTCAGAGCAGAGCTAGTCTGTAGATCTATGGCTTATTAGCCACCATGTGATTTAAATCCACTAGTCTAATATAGAGGCTTATAACATACAAGATTAAGTACCAGCTGCTAAACCACATGTTTAACACAAAGTAGTATTATAACAAAATAATGATAATGATAACAAAAATGCAGTATTAGTTCAATAAAGTTAGACTAGAGCATCCAGTAACACATCTAAAAATAAGAATCAGATCTTTTTTCAGTTTGAAAGTGCCTCTGTACATATTACCTGATTCACATGGTCCTTTATGTTTCATGCTGATATTTCTTTTCATCGCATAAGCCTTGTTGAATTGACAGATGTTCTCGTAGGTTTTCCCTTCAGGTCCACAGATGCTCTCTTGAGACTTGCACACRCACTGGGGTTCAGGGACTTCCCCAAACCTTGCTTCATCAGCATCCAACCTGCACTCAAGGTTGTCCCCACATTGCCCGTAAAAATGACTGCCCTGGTCCAAGTCGCAGATCTGACCTTCCACATTTCCACATTCAGGACAGCAGCCGCAACGGTCCAATACAGTCCCAGCTGGACAGTCGTTAGGCTGAGAGCAAAGTGCCAAATTGCATTTTCCACAACTATCTCCTTCCCTTAACAGCCTCCACCAACCTCGGTGGTACAAGGCAGGGAAACTCTGAGAAACCTGCACCAGTACTACCAGCACTGCTGTAACCGTTGGGTGCTTCATCTTGAGAATGTAACGAACAAGCAGAAAAGGTCCTTGGAGTAAAGCCAGAGTGGAGGGGGGGGGGGGAAAGAGCGAGCTAGTGAGAGAAAAACATCACAATCCTTTTTTTGTTTTAGAATATACTGCAAACACAGGCTTTAAGAAGAAATTAGCATCAGATTCCTAATCTGGAACTGATAATAACAATGCATCCAAACCCACTGGCTTTTCTCTAATGCAGTTTGGAATGCAAGTATTGCTTGCACAGACACCAAACTGCCCCTTCTGACAGCTGAGTTGAAGCTCTCTGAAAAGCTGTTTGCTCAGTGTCTCCTTGAGCCAAATTTGCAAAGCGTTGCTCTACTGAAACAACATTATATTGCAGCTATCGTAGAAAGGGGAACAGGGTAAATTAGTGTAAAATGAAGACATTAACTGCTATGAGCTTTTTTTTTTTYCCCTCCTCATCAGTTGAAAAAGACAGTCACAAAAAGATAAACACGGGTACAAAGTAGCACCCAAGATACCAGACCTCTAGAGCTGAGCCAGTGCTCTAGAGACTGGAGCAAAGTTTAACACCAAATTTCATCCATTAGTGATCACAGCTAGGGGGTTCTGAATTAACACTTTACTTACAGGCTTTTTACAAGCAAGGCACAATCCAAGACAGCTGGAATTGACTTTAAACTCATGGATTTAAGATGAGAGGTGCCTAGACCCATTAAAGAACCCATTGTTCTCTGTACATTTAGCTTCTTTTCAGTGTTTATAGGTGTCTGTGGTTTGCAACCCAAAATAATGTGGTCCGTGTTTGGCTCTAGGAACAAAGTGCAAAAGGTTTAGAACATAGACAAACATGAGTAAGCCGCCACAGGATCTTTAGACACACCAGAAGGAGGTTTTGCTGAACTATTAGATGCATCACTTGTCTTTTCATAGCACTTGTCTGTCTTCGTTTCTTAAGACGTACTTGCACTGTGAGTTATGAAGGAGGATGAAAGAGGTAACTCCGATTTCTTTTCCCACTTTTTCTGTGCATAAATTTCTGCCAGTTCAGGGAGATGGGTTTGCAGGGTCATTTCTCGCCAGGTGTTGCACTTTTGTTTGTACATCTCAGGATTTAGGCATGCTCCTTATCATCCTACCTCATACCAGAAAACTCCTCTCCCCTGCAGTGCTGAGGAGTTTTCTTGTCTATAGACCATAGGCTGCTGTTACCACTGTTCAGACCATATGCAGCTCAGCCGAGATGCATCTTACTGTCTGTTGGAGGTAGAAGTGAAGCATAATGGACTTACAGACCCTGCAAGTGTGGCTCAATAGCATGGGTCAAGGATCACCACTCCCTACAAATGAAACATCTTTGTGTGTTTGTTAGCTTAAAATAACTCTACGTGCATCGCATTTTCAAGATATATGTATAAGACATTGGTAACAAGATGAAATAAAAGAGAAATCATGCTTGTGCCTACTTGTCCTGAAATCATCCACAAGCAGCTTTTTCTACTGTTTTTATATTCATGGTGCTTAGCTGCTTACATAAGCTCAGTGAAGGTTGCATTYTGTCGTACCAGCCTTACATCCTCTGGTCACGTCCACAAAGGCAAATCTTTTGGGCACGTATGTTTACTTTCCATCCCAAACATCTCCATGGCTTTTTCCAAGTTCAGCTTCATACCTTCTGTGCCAATTGAGATTACCTCTCGCTTTGAGTGAAGTAGCAGGCTGCTTCAAAATCACTTCCTTCTCCCAAATTGCATATAATGCAGTTTCCTTCTGGCCTACATTGGTGGAGCACTTCTTAAAGCCAGCCTGGAGAGACCTATAGGGCACTGCTTATTTCCATGTGATGGCTGGGCTAGTTCATATTCTGTAATGCATGTTTTTGCTTTGAACACAGAATCAGACTGTAAAGGAGTAAATTATGTGTGTAATTGATGCTTTTAACATTGAGAGTCAGAAAAAAAGTAACCACTGAATTTAATGGGAAATTGATTTCTTGTCCCACCTTCTTATTCTGTTTAATGTGTTTTATTTCACACTTCCTCTTCAAATTCTAATTGGACATTTAGTTTTGCTTTATAGGGTCTACTCATCACTGTATTTTATTATTTGTGGCTACAGCTGTAGGGGATGAGTATCTAGAGGACAAGGATTTGCTAGGCTCATAGAAAGTAAAAAAATGTTTATAGTGGTGAAACCATATATGCAAAGTGGAGGCAAAGCAGGGAGGGGCTGCAGGCCAGCACTGCCCCTGTTAGGGCTGAGCTTTGCCTGTCGACTTCCAGGAAACGTGTGATTTGAGGGCTGTAAAACAGAAGTATACAAGGAAGTACCTCCTGTGTCCTGGCACTGAGGAAACCCATCATAAATATCCTAGAAAGCATTTTTGGCATTTATCTGACTAATGTAATCTGAGTTCTTGGTGTGTTCAGCCTCTAAATTAAAGAACTAGGTATGCCTGTGGTCTCGTTTGAACCACTGCCCCGTGGCAGGTGGTCTACAGCTGAAGGTTATTTGGCCACTGATTCCTGAGCTCACGTGGAACAAATTGGGGCAGGGAAAGGTTAAAGCACTGTGGTATGACATAGAGAAATGGCCTGATAGCTGTCTAAAATGTCTTTCACTGGCAAGCCAGCTCTGACAAGCTGAGAAGAGCGTTGCTGTTAACTCTCCACACTGGATGGATGTGTGGCAGGGTCAGAGCAAGGGGGATAAAGGGGGAGCAAGGAAGGAGAACAGGATGTGCAGCTGGGGTTGAAGCGGCACATCTAAAGGCATAGTCCCATCTGGTTCAGTAATAAAATATGCATTATTTCAGTATGTCTCTAATCCCTGAAGCTTGCTTTGGTGGGTTTGGTGGAAAAAAAGTGTTGATTTTCATCACAAACCTTGAATTATCTTAACCCTAAATAACTCCCAGAACAAAACACAAGCAGCAGTGGATTAATGTCACTGGTGGAGCTGCAAGACAGGCACCAAAGTACACTGTCTGCTTTTCAGATGCCATCCCCCAAACGCTGCCTGGAGAGCTGACAAGCAGTGCAGACAAGGCCTCCGTGACCCCTCCAACAAGGGGAGGAGGTAAGCAGCTGCAGTGCTTGAGGGGAGCTTTCTACCATCAGCTGTGAAATAACGTTTTGGTGAATAATTTCTTTAACAGGCAGGGTGAACAGCATTAATGTACCCTTGGTCTCAGCAGGCAGGGTAGTGCTGGCTGTACAGCAGTTTCCCTGGCTTTTTCTGTGTATTTCCATATGGCGTGATCAGCGCAAGGAGTTCTGCCACCATCTCGTGGAAGGGGCAGTACCCGAGTTGGGTGATGGGCAGTGAGGGGACATGGCAAAATGGCCCAGCACTTCCTGTACCTTCAGACTGCATCTTCCACCAGGACATGGGTAACGTCTTGCAGAATAATTCCTGTAAGTGAATTGTTAAGGAAATTGTATTCCTATTCATTTCCTGCCTTCTTCTTGGGGCCCGGTGTTATGCTAAGCTGCTGACTTGTATTGCATTATTCTACTTTGCATCATAATAGATAAGGTAMATGGCTGATGCAATTTGAAATCCTATTGCTAGTGATTCCTGAGGTACTGCTCTTTCAGACAAAATGTGGTTCAGCTCTTTATTCTGTTTTTATTTGTGTCAATGTGAGTTTTACTTAAGTAAAGGTTTCTGAATCTGGCTCCTGCCAGACTTGCAGATCTGGTTCTTACACAGACACGCACAGGAGCCCCGTGAGGAATAACGGCAAAACACAAAAAATTTTGAAGTGTCCCTCTACCTTCTCTGTCCTGCAATGGTTCCTCTCCTCGAACAGGTGAAGTCAAGTTTGGAAACTATAGTGCTCTGTCTCTTAGGTTGTATTAAGTATCTAATCTTGAGGCTCCTTTAGAGAGAGTAAATCTTGGCTGACTCAACGTGTTTCCATCCAAGAAACTTTATACTTGTATTACGTGCACAAAAGCAGCATTAAAGAAAATTAATGTTTAGCCTGTTATACTGGGTTATAGCAGACTACAGGTGGCTGTGCCTATTGGGTATATGCAGTACCTGATACTGTAGCAATCTCCTAGGATAATTTCCCAGCCCCCCCAGTATCCAGAATTGAGCTTCAGTTGAGGTGCTCAGCTCACCTGAAAACAGTATTTAGTTTTGTAGAAATAAGTGGCAAATGGTGGAGATTAATGACAGGTGAAGCAAAAATGGTTGGATGCCATTTGCGGGTTCCTAGCAGAACTGCTGACCAGCAGTGAGACAAGCACAGGCAGTCCTGGGATCTCCAAACATTTCCTTTTCTGGTGCCAATCCTATTTGCTGACACATTGCTTTCATGAATCTCATCATTAGTGCTGTAAGCACATGAAGTATAAGTTAATTCTACTGTAACATGATTATTAAATCCATTAATCAAAGGCAGGAGATCCGTAATTAACTTATTCTCCAGCATCAAGTAAATGATTCTGCTGTGAGCTTTAAGAAAGCAATTGTTCACTAATATGCAAAATACAGTGGGGCTATAAGACTATAAGGCCTTGTAATTATATAATTAAATTATAAATTTTGCATATTTTAATAACATGTTAATTATTTTCTTTGTAAAGTTAAAATGAAGGATCATTATTTTTGCCTTTTTTTTTTTTTTAAGCTTTTACATGTAGTTTACCAAAAAAGGAAAAAAAAAAGTTAATGTCTGTCTCCTGCCTGAAAGTTGACTGTTTTCATGTAAAGCTTTAGCTAGGCTTTTGGTGACTCACCTTGGACCTCTCTCCAGGAGTGGCTGACTATAGATTTCTTCTGTTTCACATTTCAGCATCATTGTTGTTGGTGACTGTAGGCATTCAAATTTTAACTTGCAAAGACAAAGGAAGGGTCTGCTAGCACTGTTCTAGCACCAAATGCTTGGGTTTGATTTAATATAGGCTTACTGATTCCTTTTTACACAAACAAGTCTGGAAATCCCTTTTCACAAGCTAGTATTTCCTTCTGAGGGGCCAGATATTTCAAGGGTTCTTTTCAAACCTGGTTCATGTCTCTGCTATCCTTTAAGTAGACCAAATTTCTGAAAGCTTTGTAGTTTTACCCAGAAACACCCAAGCCTCCTGTCCCATAACAGGAAGGTGATACTGGAAACATTTAGGGAGTCAGCAGTAGGTAATCAAGCATTTCTCTGAAGACATTCTTTGCGAGGTGAGAGTTACAGTGAGGAAACTTGCACAGAAAGTATCACGAGGGCATTTCCCCCATGTGTCCTGCCCACATTTCCAGCCCAGCGGATCTTAGTTGTTCATCTTAACCTTCCTCTATACACTTTAATCACGAGTGCAATATAGAAGCAATAGCCAGCTTGAGGGAGGGAGGCATAAAGGTTTGTCTACCTTCTGCCTTAATTTTAGAGCGTGCTAATGGAAAAGCATCCCCGTGTTTTGTGCAGGCCACAGTATTTTCAAGGTGTTATGTTTTACTGCAGCAGATGCTGCAGTTTAATGCAGAGTGAAACAATTTGTGTGTCAAAGGCAGTTGCTGTCTACGTCAACAGTGACACAGTAGTGCTATCAGGTACAGCAGGGCTTCAAAGACACCAGAGCTTGGGGAAAACGTATCAAACCTCGCCACATAAAAACAGACAAAAAGTGAAGAGCACAAGAAAGCATGTCTTGCACATGCTGCCAGCTACAAGCAGCAGGACAGAAATGGGGCAATGGGCTGGGGGGCCTGGAGGCAGCGAGCAGGAAGGGGTGGGAGATATAGGTAAGGCCCTGGCGTTCCCAGCCTGTCCCAGGGTTGTGGGTGGCACCCACCTACCCATGTCACCAAGGGATGGATGGTATGAGTGTGAGAGTGCGTAGCAATGTCTGTGTGTGCCCCTTGCTATTCTCAACCCCTCCTGCGTGCAACTTTCAGCAGTAGGTTTGAAGACTGGCCTTGTCCCTATTGTGGACCTGCAACAAACACACTCTAAGTGTTTTGAGAGGGGCTGGAAGAAAAACAAAACAAAACAAAAACCCAAACTAACATGGTCCTGGCTCTGCCAATGTTTTAAGGTGCTTCCTAACAAAGACTGAAAAGTAATGTTAGCTCTGGCCAGTGGCTGCTGAGAGCCAGGTGTGTTTGTGTGTATCTGTCCATCCATTTCCCACCAGAGACACAGTGAGAGGAGGCAGACAAGAGTAGGTTTAAGCCCGAGGATGACACTGGTGGTGCTTCTAGTTGCCTGTACCAGCAAAGTGCTTAAAAAGAGCAAAACACAGCATTTCTTGGGAAAGCCTAACAGAGAGAGGGAAATCTCTGAAACTTGCAGACAATGAATATAGAGTCATTTTTCTTGGCAGCCTTAATGTTGATGGATAGGACAGTTTGCCTTGTCCAGTTTATATAAGAGCAGCTGATATAAAATGACTTCATAGCTGGATATTTATGAGAAGTTTCATTTCAAATAATATAGTTTTTGCCTCTGGCGGTGCTGTGGTTTAGCCCTGTTATTACYGGGAACTAAATCTTTAGGATATTCTAACTATAACTGCAGGGCCTGTTTGATCTACCCAGCAAAGTTAATATTTTCCAAAGCAATGGAAACTTTATAATGGAAAGTCTCATTAGCAAAAACTACCTGTCCCTAAAAGCAGCCAGGAAATCAGGCACAGAGAGGAAACTTGGGGGATTTCCCTTCTGCTTCACCTGCTTTCTCTCACACAGCAATACTGAAGAAAGTAGTGTTTTCCATTACGGCGAATGTACAGATAGACTGTAATGATCCTTCTCTAGAAAAGCAACTAGAAACCAATTTCTGATTATAAAGAAAAATTCTTGTCTCTTGCAGCAGCTTGTCTCTGCTGCACATGGATCTTGCATAAAATACTCTTTATCTCTTGAGGGAAATAGGATTCACCCCTGGTGCCAGACCCTCCACCCAGGCCAGCATTGCTCTGAGATGTATGCAGGAGAAGGGCTAAGGAGGAGGTACTAGTACCCCCACTGAAACTTCCAAGGTTACTTTTTAAAGTGCAGGTCTTTCCTGTTTTGTGCCAGAGCCGTGGTATAAATGGGATATTCTCAAATGATTTACTTGCCCCTTTGGAGCGTGCAGAGCTAAGGGCTGCAGCCAGTGAGGCCCACAGCCCGCACGGTGTTGGTAGGGCCCTTGTAGTCCCACAACAGTCTGGAAAGGCAGAGTAGGACCTCCTGGAGCTGCCAGCTGGGCTGGAGCCTCCCTTTCCTCAGGCTAAACCGTAAATCAGACTCCAACCCTTCTTCCCGTATCTCCTTCACAGACATAATTAGCTCTGACCGTTGTTACAGAGAGAAATAAGTCTGCAACAGACATAGGTTCAGGCTAGGAGCTCTGGTAATACAGCTTCCAAGTAAGTCTTGCAAAAAGCCTATTGCCTGGACAGTGGTGGTCAGATCAAAATGACCCAGCAAAGAAGTGAGCAGGAATCTGCCTCCCACTGCTGTGCTTTGGTTGGAATTGTTCCAGAATTTAACACTTCTGACAAACATTTATGTTCACCTGTGACCAGAGAGCTTGAAAAGAGATGCTCTGTGCTGTCCAGTGGAGGGGACATGCAGGTTGTGTGTGGGGAGGGGAGGCTTTGCTGGCTTTAGTCTTGGATGGTTTGGGCACCTGTGAGCTATGCAGCAGTAGGAGGTGGAAGTTGTGAGAGAGGACAGGAGGAAGCTTCAGGGTGAACAAGGACAGAAAGCAACGCTTGAGACAAGCTCAGAGGGGCAGTGCTTAACGCTGAAAGGAGGGCTGAGTGCACAGGCATTGCCTCTTGCTGTTAGAGTTCCTGCTGTTCTCAGGACTTTTTGTGTTGTCTACAGACAAACAGGATTGCAGATTGGCACCCCTGGGCTTTCGGGCTCATGCCTCCGGTCAGGAGGAGTGATCTCCAGACAAGATCATTCATCTAAATACTTGGAGGTTAAAAAACAAACAAAAAAATCAACGGTGGATCTCTATCACAAATGCTGAAGACCACATTGTGCCTCTGGGAAGATGAGGCTTGTCTAGGGATATTTGCTACGCCTACCTTTCATTAATGCTTACGCTCTTGGGGTCAGGGTTGGATTTGCCAATTTCTAGAAGCCCAGTGCTAGTCCTGGCACCCTTACTATCCTGCTGTTTCTGAGGGTCACAGTAGCGTGCGTAGTTCATCTGTGATAGCTCTTAGCTTTGCATGTTTGTTCCTTATAAAAGGCATGGAAGCTGGAAACAGCATTAAGTGAGGGAATATGAATGAAAACTGTGTGTGAGCACGAGTTAAGAAGTAAAGGCCTGAGTCCATTCAAATCAATAGCCAAACTCCAATTAACTTAAATGGGCTTGGGATTCCACCCAGCGCTTTTAGCTTAGCTGGCTTCCTGTTTGAGTTGGCAGGGCAAATGTCTTTGTCCCTGTCCAGCAGGGCGTACTTCGGATTGTTTTTCTGTCCAGGCTGATGGAACACTCTTAGAAGTCTGTGTCTATTCCAGCCGCAGCGTGGCTACAGATACCAAACACAAACATCTTGCGTGCACTGAAAGTCGTAATGTTTTTGCATTAAATGCTGACTTACTTGTCCTAAAGTAGATGTCTGAAAGCACAAGCTGTCTTGAAGAGCTGGTGTGGTCTTATATTTGTCATTACATTTCATGACAACTGACACAAATCTAAATCTGCAGTAAAGAGGCTTTCTATTAAGTGACTACCTCAGCTTATAGAAAATACCAGTTAAATGGTATCCATTGATGCTGCAGGAGTGGATTGCTCTTATTATATCAGGAGAGGGAAAAGGATACTGCTGCCTTGCTGCTCTCCTATACCACAGCACATTGCAATTGTAGACCCACTCGTGTTTGTGCTTTAGAGCTGGGGGTTGTGGACTGCAGGGAAAGAAAATGGCAGGACATCTCTGGGAAAATCTGAACTGATAGTATAAAGCCAAAACTTACTGTCTTCTTGCGGGGGGGAGGGAAATAATCTCTATATTTAAAACAAGGCACTGCAGGTGGGCATATGTCTCAAACTGGATAAACTTAAAATTCTGGACTGGTGGGAGGACTTGGTCCTACAGCAGTGATGAGAGCCATCTGCATGGTCTGGCCCTACCTGTGGAGCTTTAATTCCACGTTATCTGAAGTTTGAGGATTTGTTTTCTGGGGGTCTCAATCCAATAAAATAGAGCACCAAATTAATAAAAATCTACATGTTTTGTAATTTACTGGAACTAAAAAAACCATTGAAACAAATACAGGCCATTTCCATCCAAATCCCTCTTCTGGTAGAGGTTTGGGTAGATGGAGGCACTCTGCAGTGTGACTGAAAATAAAACCCCTACAACATACTGGAAAAAACAAAACCACTTGACTTCTGGATTCACAGGCTTCCAGAGGGGCAAGTTCTCAGGTCATGCCTCCAGACAGTTCAGTGCTAAGCAGATGCAGCTGCCCAGCGGACCCAGCTGAAGCCCTGTCCCTCTAAAGGCAGGAGTCAGGACCTCATCGTGCTGATACACCCTGAATCTGAAAATCTCTTCTGTTTCAAAACTGTGCCAGTATACACACATCTCTGCTTAGGATCTGGGATCTCCCTGTAGAGTACACTGACATTATACAAAAGCCTTTCTTTTGGAGGAGAAAAAAAACCAACTCTGTATCTAGAACTAAATCTGCCTCCTCTTCTCAGTTCACAATTCATAACTGTTCATTTAGCTTACAGTTGGGTGATCATCCCTGCTAGTTAGCTCCCAAAATACAGATTTCTTGTTTGCAGTCATAAGTACCTGCACTAATCTGATGAAAGTAAGACATAATACAGATTTTTGTGCCCAACCAAAGCAGCTTGCAGTTCAATATTGAATTCTCCTGGTGAATTGTGAAGTGAGTAAAACACAATTAAAAAGAGTTTCAAACCACAGGAACTTTTGAGGAAAACTGCAGTCTGTTTGAGGCACAGATCTCAAAAGTGTAAGGAGAAAGAAAGAAAATGCATCAAATTATTCATTACAGACTTAACACTCACCTCACATTAACAAGGAGCCCATTGCCTGATCCCAAGTGTAACAACATGCTGTAATTTAAAACAGCTTTTATTCATTAATGAATAGAAAAGTTATTTCAGTGAGAATTTGGGGAAAACCTATGCCAATTAGCAGCACTAAACAGTCTTTTCTTGTAAAGACATGGCTTGCTGGCTGGCTGTGTGTTGTGACACTAAATACAGTAAGCAAATGAGAGTTTCTCTCTATCAGGTTTCTGCTATCAGTTCAATCAGTAGGTTTGAAATGGAATTAACCTTTTAAAAATGCAAAGTATTCCTTACAGCAGATGGTAGTGTTTGCATATACAAATACSTCTTGGCAATCGTAATGTAAACCACATGCTCTGAAATAATAGGATTCCTGAGCTGAACCCTTCATCCTCCTGAAAATGAAAAATAACACTCTCCAAGCTCAGACTGGTGGCTGCTGGAGCAGGACCAGCTCCTGCTTATGGTGGGTGGGGTGAAGCGGGCACAAAAAGAATTCAGGGAAAAACAAGGGTGGGGGACATAGAAGGAAGCAGGGGGATGTTAGGGTGTACTAAAAGGTGGTGTTTCTCTGTCACTCACTGCTACACTCTTAGACATGTATGTATTGGCTCTAGAGGAGGGCTGCAAATAGGCTGTGTTAGCCTGTTTTAGCTCTCCTCTATAGTGCAGCTCCTTCGTATCTTAAACTGGATAAATTAATCCCCAGAATGCTTTATGCTACTGTGGCTAGACTGCCTTTGGTCCCTGTGCTAGCTAGGGCGACTCTCCATAGCATATTATGAGGCTTTATATTCCCCTGGGTTGCATCAGATACAAGCATTTGCATCTCTTGGAAGCTCCTCAAGTTACCCACGTTGCCTGACTGCTACTCACCGTCCAACATGCTTTCCTATGCTAACACACATTCACAAGCATTTGTCCACAAAGGCTTAAAGTAAGTGCAAATGTTCTTAAAAAGAGACAAAGACTCCAGAAGCTGCAGCTTTAGGAAGTACATGTAAGGAAAGGTTACAGCAGACCAGAACATCACTGCAAAGCAGAATTATCTCAAAAAGCAAGTCAGTCTTTTCCTCCATACATCCATGTTCTGCCAAGAGCACAAACAAACTGGCACCGTGGTGGAATAGTAAATGTTGGGGTAGCTCTGTCCTGTGGCTTGTCCAGATTCATGGTGCCAAGTCCCCTCAGAGCTTTAGGGCAGATGTGGTCAGTGGGAGGTGAAACAGCTCCCAGCTCAGGAACCATYAGCCTAGAGGCTTTCAGAGAGTAGGCTGCTACTCAAAACCCCTCCTGTTCCCTGTAGAGCCTATGCAAGGCTGAACCCTTAAGCAAAACAGAGCTGTGTGCGGTGCTTACCTGTGGCTTTGTTCTCACCTGCAGCTTACGTGTTACATAGCAGTCCTTTGTGGGAAAGGCTGATTTTCAATTGGTGTCTGTCAAGACATCGGGGCTTATGTTTGCACACCAGTAACACGGAGGGTGCTCTACGCTCCACACCTATCAGGATATGAAAGCCTCATCTTGAATTCAGTGGTGCTTCTAGCTTGTGTAAGACAACACCTGAAAGAGACAGGAAAGACTTGGGATTGTGCAGTGCATCATCCTGACCGCTCTGAAGAACGTATCCGGGCTCACAATGGTCATCTGTCACTGCCCTCTGCCCAGCGTCATGTGTGGGACGACAGCAACACCAGTAATAACACCAGGCTGCTCCAGGACATCAGTGCAGCTAAGCTGACTTGCTTCACTGTAGGATGTATTAGCACAAATTAATTTTGGTCCCTCTGACATGCCTGATGTACCTGCAGTAGGGTAGAGGCTAGGTGGCTTACTTTTGTCTCTTACTTTCTGTATCTGGTGCTTGCTGAGCATCAGTTTGACCACTGAAATGACCTTACGACCACTCTGTGTGCACCCCACTGAGGCCAGAGTTAGAATCTTGTGTTGCAGCAGGGCTATATAGGGAGACAATCATGTGTGAGGTGTATTAAAGTGGTGAAGTCCATCAATGAGAGAGAAAATTATATGTAGGAGCAAATAAAGCAGGAGTCCATACTTGCTAGATTTTAAGAGCTTCTGAAGTAAGATGTTTCCCCTGGCCAAGCCAAGAGCTCTTTAAGAATATTCTCATAAGGTACCTGAAAAAAAACCTCCTTGCCCTACTACCTTCTGTCCCTCCCTTCCTTCTTGAAGTTACCAAAATCAGCAATAAATGAGAATAGACAGAGCTGACACTTTTCAAGACAACGTGCTGTTTGCTAGGCCAGGTCGATAAAAAACATTTCGCTGCACAGAGGTATAACTTAGAACAAGTTCTGAGCAACTTCAAAGCAGCAAAGTTGTAACGAAAGCTGCATCTAATGAAAGCAAGCCTTGAGAGTGGCAGCCTACTATAATGTACAAAGAAATTCCTTTTGTTAACATTACTATTTGGCGTCCRGTGTAGAACACATTAGGGCATTTTAGTTGGGTTTTAAAGAAAGAAATTGACACAGAAAGAAGGTAATGGTTTTTTTAATAGAGGATCTCTCTGGGGGTTTGTGTTCATATCACAAACATTCACTTTATTACATTTTATGGAATGGACTTTAAATGCCAGTATATACAAGCCAACATTTCATTATTGGAGTTTGTGTTTATTCACTTGCCATTGTTAGTCTGTTCCCCTTTGTCTTCTTGTGCTGCTCTTTGTAAAAGCTATGATTTATGAATATGTGGTTTAGATCCTTCACAATATAGTGTGGTGAAGTGGTTCAATATAAAAGTTATTAAAGTAAAAAATCTATAGTTTCGCATGCTTTGCCCACCTTCTATAGGAACCCCCAGTAAGAGACTCTTATACTAAGCAAACACTGTGTGCAGGAGACTGTAATATAAGGTACATGCTGAGAGGCCTCACTCAGCCAGAACTCCTGCTGAATGGTAGCCACTGCAGGCAATTTCAGTTTTGCCTACATAAATGCAGGATTATGCCCTCAAAGTTATGAAAGTTGCATAGACCAAAAAGGGAGCGGGGGGAAATCTGCCATAAAACGTTAATTTTAAAATCGGGAAATAAAAACTTCCAGTAGCCTTAAGCTACATAGTACCAAATGGCATTTGGTTCTCAAATGTAAGTGTGTGCGTGCCACATATTTAATTTATTTTTAAAACAAACCTCTCAGTCCTGCTGATTGCAGGATAAACAAAGCTGACTGGCAGTTTCCAGAGCCCACTTAGAATCTGAGTTTCTGCAGAAACGTAACACTTTTTCAGCCTAAAATAGAGAGTGAAAGGCTGATTTAGATCATTGTACCTCAGCCCATGCATGGGTTTTTCACCCAGGAGCATTGCTGACTTGCCACAGCTGCACAGCCACATAAAAGAGGGGATGACAAACTGGCCATGCTCTTGCATATGGCTGGCAAGAAACAAGAGCTGCTTATAGCAGTGAAAGCTGAAGGAGGCACTCTCCGGGATGAAAAATAATTTGTGAGGAAGACATGGAGGGTGGTAGAATCTGTTCAACTGCAGCACAACGGGAAGAGTATAAGAGATGGGTTACAAAACAATTTTGCTGCCTATATTTCGTGTTCCCAAATCTCTGAAAAAATGCAGCTCTACAAATAAAAAGCCCTCTGTCTGTCTCAGGGTTGGATAACTTCAGCAAGTGAGGATTACCTCAGTGAGTCTGACAGGTATTAAAAGCAATGAGGCATACCACTGCGCCGATGCCAGCAGCACCAAAATCACTGGTCTGACACCGCATCACCCCCAGGACAAGCAAGCACCATGCACGGGAGCTGTTCCTCTGCGCATGGCACACTGCTGCCTTCAGGTTCTCTTACTTGAACAGAGGAGCTATTGAGACAGCAATCACAGTCCCTCTGTTACTGTTATCTCTGGCAAACAAAGAATAACAGCTACAATCCTACATCCTCTTGGAGATCTAAACTAGAAGGTTCCAACCTGCTTCAGGCTACCAAGATAATTTTGCCACCTGTAGTACTCTGTGGCCTGCCACATGCAGTCCTACACACCCATCTCTGGCCAGGTGAGAGGCTGGATGCTGGAATGAAAAGCAGGTACGAGCACAAGAGCCCAGCACAGCCACTCAGCTGAACAAGCAGTTGTCCAGAGTCAATGTTGCTAATGCTGAAGCACCAAGGCTTTGCATCTTGCATACCTCACACACTCTTCTGCTCTGTACCTCAGGAAACACAACAGAGCATTTTGTCCACGTGGGATTCACTGAGGTTAGATACCTAGATGCCCATTGGCAAGATTGCTCTCCTGCTGAAGTAGGAGAATGAAGTGACTCATTTCTACTAAAAATATAGGTAATAAGCCCAATAAAACACATTGACCAGCATGAAAAACAAAGGGAAAAGCAATTTGGAGTAGTGGTCTACGTTGCTGGGGTTCTGAATTGTGAAATAACCAATAATCCTGTGCATTTTGTTTCTCAAGACACATTTGATTTTCTCATGAGTTTTCATGGTCAAGTCACTGCAGTTAACATTATCGCTGGAAATCTCAATGCTTGTAAAGCTGATTTTCCGTTTATAGCTGGTGATGGAGTTGTTGAGGATGTTAGTGATGTTGACTTCTTCCATTTCTTTAGTGAGTTCATTTGCAGGCCCCTAGGAAACAAGAGTGTACAGTTAGTTTTAGGGTTTGTCTTCTCCTGCAGAGGAAGAGTGCTTTAATCTATGAGGAGGCCATAAGAATAAAGATGAAAGAACACAGCTTCATATGTATTCATCCCAATGTTCAAACATGCCTTTCAGCTGCTGCCTATTTGTAGGAGTGCCTGAACTCCCAGAGATGCCTGTGTTTCCACCACTGTATTTCTAGAGGTATTCTGAGATCTTTGAGCAAGTCTCACTCTATGTCACTGAGCAACCCAACAACCATCTCCTACAAGACATCCATCTCTTCACGTCTACACAGTAACTTAATGGCTGGGGAACTCAGCGTTGAGGTGGGAAACCTCTTTTTCCTCTGACAGGATTTGGACCCTCGATGACCACTGGAGTATAGTCATACTTGACTATTTAATTTCTTGCACTAAAGCAGAGCACTTTGAACAATTCACTCTCTCGCAACCCCCACAGAACATTGTGGGACTGATGTTTGGTACTGTCTTCTGGGAAGGGAGGAAGAAGGGTTCAGCTTTCCTCTGGTAGAGGAAATTACCTTCCAGATCAGTGTCCTAATCAGAGTTATTCCATAGAAGAGCGAAGAGGTGTGTTATACTGGCTCTTCTTTGGCTGCATTTTGAAAGGAACAGAGGTGCTTCATGCTCTCACATGAGCTCAGCTCAGAGCTACAGACCTGATTCTAGTGGTAGGCCAAAGTGCCTTCCTGAATGTGGTCCTATGAATCTAACATGGCCGTCAGCTAAGGCTGCTGCTCTTTGGGCTGGTGTGCAGAGACACAGCGGTCTAGTGCTATTCATGCGTTTGTTGCACACAAAAATTTAGATTTAGTGACAATTAGGAGAAGCAATTGTTACTGTAGCAGGAAGACCATTTGTCTTATTCAGTTAATGGAGGACTAATTATTGTCGATCCAAGATAACTAGGCTTATTAAGGTAGATCAGGCTTTACCTCTTGAGGTGCTTTAGCTGCACACTTTTGTGATGAGCTGTAGTGAGCCACTGCATATTCCACCAGGGCACCAAAGATGAAGCTGAAGCAGATGCCGAGGTAAACATCAATGGCCTTAATGAAACAGTTGGTTTTCGAAAGTGAACTTCGTGAGCCGATCATCAGAGTTGTCATGGAAAGCACCGTTGTTACTCCTTGGAAAGCAGAAAAGGAAAGACCTTCTCTTGTGGACACTTTGGAAAAGGCTTAGCCTATCCTTCTGTACATGTTGTCACTCTCTATTGCAAACCAGATAGAGCACATCACTTCTTACCAAATCCAAATCATCCATCAACTGAAATGCTTTTGTAGCGCTAGCTACTAGCTTCACACAGGCTTTCCCTGCCTTTGACAACTTGGCTCTGATAGGCACCTGGCTCTTATTTTTCTTGCTTTCAGTAAAAAAATCCGCCCCACCCCCAAAGCACATCACAAAAAACGTGTGCTCTGTTCTCTACTCTCTGCTGTGAATCTATCGGGAGCCTTGGCTGTACACAGCTCTGCAGGTGGGCAAGTGTGCCAGCCACAGCATATCTTCCACGCTTCATACTGCTAACCCAGCTCTGCCACAAGTAAAAGCAGAACATGAGTGGACCATTTATCACTGGGCAGAGAGCTCAAGAAAACTACCGTCTACCCAGCCCTCAGAGGCTCCCCTGCCTGCTTAAATCTTCTCCTTTCCTCAGGCAATAACTCACCAATGCAGGTTCTTGCAGGCACTGAATCCAATGTGATCCAAAAAGAAACCCAGGACAACATGACGAGCAGAGTGGAGGGCACATAGGTCTCCAAAATGAAGTAAAGGACATTTCTTCTCAGCTCAAACTGCAATATCAGTCGTGGGTAACTACCTGTTCATGAAAGAAGACAGACAGTGAGCATAAGATTCCCAAGGACACTTGAACTGAAATTGGGACAGCCCAGCACCAGCCCTTCAGCTGATATACATCAGCAGAGCTGCACTGAAATCGTGGGAGATGCATTACATATACAAGCTTGACTTCTTGCCTCAGAGGTCTTACTTATCTAACATATCCTAGATGAGAGAACACGTACACACAGCATTGCTGGACAAGAGACATCTAAAACAATGCATGGCTTGCAAAGGGGCTCCTGAACTTAATCCACAGTGGAAACATTTTATACCAGTGTCGGAGTAGAGAAGGGCTGATGCTTTCATCTATTCTCTCATACTCAGCACAGCATGTTTTTCCCAATAACCGCTTTGAAGGGGCATTGCCAAGTTCAGTCTTATCTGATGGCTGAGAAATAAACAAAAGATTTTTCTCTCGATTTCAGCAGGCTCTGGCTTACATCCCAAAGCATCCCAATATCTTATCATCACAGGGAATTAGACTCCCTGTATTCATTAGTAATTTGTGATCTTTGATAACTGTGTCTTTTTGGGCTCAAAAGAATTCAGTCGATTTTTTAAAATCAATTTGTTGTAATGCTGACATAAGCGTTCTGGGGCTGGATTGCTAGTATTTTCAGGAGATATTTCTGCTGTTCAAACAATAGTTCCCTTTGAAACATAGAAACAAAACCCATGTTGTTTGTGGGCTGTGTACACTACAGTAAACAACAAAACATTGTTATTTTTAAAACCTGGTCATTCTAAGGATGTTTTATCCCCTTTCACAGTGTCTGTGATTGGAGAGAAGAGTATTTACACTGATAATGAAAAAGACATTGAATTCTGATGTACAAAGGGATCTTATTCCATCATGACAGAATTGTAATTTACAAACAAAAGTCTATTTCAAAAGTTAATTTTACTCCCAGTTACTGTAAACATGGTGCTCTGCAGTATTTATAGTCTGCACACCTGGGAGGAAGGGAGAGAGTTTCTTCAGGTATATGTGGAGAAGGAAAGAAGTGGATAATTTAAAAAAAAAAAAAAAAAAAAAGATAATTGAAAATCCATCAAGTGAATACAGTGTATTAAAAACTCCACCTTTCTGTGGATTTCCATCTTACAGAATATCCTGACTGCAACTAATTGGATTTCACCACCTTTCTGTCCACCTCTTTTTGTGAGATTAAGATTTGCTAAAGACTTCGCTGGTTCAGGCTTGAGTCAAAAGATACTGGCCCACAGAAGGGAAGGCAGGTGGGAGGGGAAATACTTGAGATCTTTTCTTGCTTTTCTCTTTCACTGACTTACCTGTTTCCTGCTGTGACTTCGAGACCAGGGTATAGTAACGTTCCACTGTGTACTGAGAGAGCCGCAACTTTTCTATGCCATGGACAGAGTCATTTCCTCTCAACCACGTGAAGATAACATCGTTTTCATCATATCCCCCTAAGGAGAACATCGAGACCCTGTGGTTTAGCCAGTAAAAGCCCAGCTATTGCCCTGCCCTGTCTCCTGGGTGGGAACAGAAACGTGATGCGGTTTCTGGACACAGAAACTCTCTTAACTGGGCTGGACAAAGACCCTCTTAACTGTGTCAGACTATGGGTAGACGTTGGCTGTTCTTTCATTGCTGTACTTTCAGTCTGCTGGTTCAGATTTCAACAGGAGCACACGCCACTGTGAATGATGCAAAACATGCAAGGCTGCCRAGAACTTATTTCAATCATTTACATGGGGTATTTCTATTTTGAAATATTTTAACATTTTAAAAGATAATATATTCCTGTCATCCGCAGTTTGATTACATGCAGCAGGATAAAACTACTGCAGCGATCAACCCTCGAACATAGTCTCTTCAGTCGTGAGAGGAGAGCAGTAGAAATGCAGTGGTTAAAGAAAGAGAATACAGATCCATTGAACCTCTTACCAGGTAGCAGAAGCACATGTCACTGAATAATCTATTCAAGTGCTTAATGATACCAAAAAAGGCATTTTCAGTTAGTCAAGAGCTGAAACTGCGATGCGGTTATGAACCAGGCTCTTCTGACGAGGTATGCATTCTCCAGAAAACTTGCTCATAAAAGCAGCTTGTCTACAAATCATTCCTCCTATCCCCAAAGGCTTTAAGTTACTGAGGACAAATAAATGCACCTGACATTTAGGTAACACTGAATTCCTGCCTCAAAATGGTGGGACAGATGAGATCAACAATTCAAGCAGTTATCAGTAAACCCTGTATAGGCCAGCTGAGTAATTGCCTCCAGGAATGTGAATGACGGCATAACATGACCTCAGGTTGGACTGAGGGATACCTCAGTCTGAGGGATAAAGCTTGTACTGAGCCACCAGCCTGCCATTCACTTCAAAAATTTCACTTAATTTAGGAAACAAGCCCATCAATCTCACTAATTTGATTCTTATAAGTGCCCTTCTTTGAGAAAATGAGTAGGGACGCTTTGATTCTGATAACAACCTGTTCGTCCTGGTAGAAGGAATAAGATGCAGTTGCAGCTCTATTTTTATCTAATTGTGTTTTCTTATTAGACACAAATTACCAGAGCTTGAGTGTGATGAACTCCTAAATTAGGTGTCCAGGGTATGAATCCCTGCGTAGAATCCTAAGCATGTGACTTTTCAAAGTTTCTAAGCATTTTTATAAATTGTGGTTACTCAGGAAAATTTTATAATAAATGATAGATTGTTGTTAATTCATCTRGCGTATATTTAAATAGCATTATTTCTGGGCACTTATCCTAATGAAATCTCCAGTGGGCAATGTGCATGTAATTTCATTGGAATTATACAGCAACTGAGCATGATGTAGGACCCAATCACTTTTAAAACAGGCCCAAACAAGCTATGCTTTAGTAGAAGAGGCCAATCATTATTATTTCAGGAGCTATTCTTTGTAATAAAGTTAACCACGGTGAACTAATATGATTTTAATGTGAAAATAATATGTGCTTCCCTAGGTGCTTCATGCTGCAACCCCAGAAGTTAAAATCTGGTCTTTTCAGTATTGAGATTTTAGGTGGGTTTTTTGTGGCATGAAGTGGGAGATGGTTGCTTGCTTGTTGTGGAGCTTCACAGATACAGAACAGCAGCACTGCTCTTGCTGAGCTCCTGAGTAAAAGCCCTGTAGTGTCCTAAATTTTCCTGGAGTCTTTCCCAGCCAGCTTTGCCATAATGTGCTTTTAATTTAATTGAGAGCAGAACTCACTGATTATTCCTTTTCTTGAGACTTCCAAGGCTGAGACTCCTCCTGTTGACGAGGGTCCCATCATCTGCATCACTGTAACAGACAGCCCTCATGGAGGAACATATACCACAAAGTTGGGTTTGGCCTTAGTTTCAGTTCATGAGTTTGAGAGACATGTTCAACTCATGTTCTAGTAAGAACCACCCTTCACGCTGTCTTGTTACAGTGGAGGTTTGGGAGGTGCAACAGGTGGTAGATACCTAAAAATGTGAAAAGTTGTTCCTTGCTGTACTCCATCCTAGGCACTTACCCCACTAGTTAGTTTTGAAGCAGCTGTGTGTGCAGAAGGGACTGAATTTGGAAAACCAGCTGTTATTACTTCATCSTTTCTGTGCAAAATTGATCTACGCTTTAATAAAAATATTATTTATTACCGCTCTTTTTATATAAATTGCAGAGTGACAGGAATCCTCTAAACTGTGGATTACAACACAAGCATTTGAAGAATGATGAAGTAAAGTTATTTTCTTTTGGACATTAGTATTTGCAGGAATAAAAGTCTACTCCAGAAAGCCACTGTGATGAATCCAAATACTCAAGATGCGTAGTTACATATGAATAAACAAATTTAAAGTAAAGTCRTTTTTTTCTAGAATGTTATACTTACAGCTTTCTAGCTGCAGTCTGCATGTTTGTGTGTCCATGGGATATTTTGACAGGTCCATGTTACAAGCAACAGTAGTAGTGATTCTGTGGGTAGAGAAGGAACTCCAAAAGTTGCAATAAAAGCACGTAATGAGATATCTCTGTTTTTCATAGCAAACTAGACCGCAAAGACTCTGCTCTGTCATTTAGATAATTTTGACCTATGAAATGAATGGACTGATATAATCAGAGAGAACCCTCCTTAAGAAGATATGCTCTCTGCAGCCGCACTGATGAAAACGTAACCGAAGGAGGAATTTTGCTTTGCTGTGGTGGGAGGTTTAGTGTARATTCACAGTTTTCCAGTGCTACAGTTTGCACATCTTAAGAAGTCACCACTTGTCACCTGAGACACAGTAACTAACTGCACACATACTCTGGCTTGCTCTGATGTGGGGGGTAAATGAGTTTTACTTTGCAGCTTTACTTTGCAGTTAAGGTAACTGGGATGCAGTTACTGTGAGCTGAGAAGAGGTAACACTGTATGAATTGCTAACGCAATTACAGTGCACATTTCTGCAGTACATGTACAAATATGCTTTTTGCTAAAAAGCAGAAATCACGGCTACATGGCACTGGATAAGCAAATAGTTTCCCACTATCTGTTAAACTTTTACTGTTATGATGTCCTCCCTCCATTACTCCCCTGCCTCCATCTGACTCTACTTGACATGTCCTGGGTAACACTTAAACTCGTGAGCTTTCTGAGCAGGCACTGTGCTCAGGACACAGCACATACCATGGTGGGGAACCCTGATCCTTGACTGGCATTTCCAGGTGGCCAGAACAGGGGGTAATGGATCAGAAGAGTATGGTCACAGTTGGCTTGTTGACCCCAGACTCATTACCCATGACAGTTGGTATTTGCTCCTGTCCAGCATAATTCTGGAAATCTATTCTGAACCATCATCATCAGCAAGGCCAAAGGTTGATTTACCTTAAGGCATACAAGATAGTGCCATTAGAGAACAGTCTTATGAGGCGGTTCCCCACAGTGACGTCATGCAGGAAGGACCTTTTTGACTCCACAATGTACGTGTCTGGTACCCAGAGCAATTCCACTAGACGAGCATCTAGCGTGAAGCTCTTGTTGCCGTGAAAGACCAACCGGGGGTCTGTCCAGCGCTGCCGCAAATATATAGTAGCTGTGTAATCCTGGGAAAGAGAGGAAAACCTGTGAGGATGCATGTCCAGAACACCTACACAGCATAGCTGTGGGTATGCTATGTGCTACAAGAGGCAGAACACATATTTGTTCAACCTATCAAAGCTCAGCTTCAAATGCATGCAGTAAATCTGACAGATTTTCTTCATAGTTTTATTTACTGTATTGCATTTCTCATACAATTACACTCTAAGGTGTAGCGTTTGAGGACGACAGATTATACTCATAGTACTTTTTTTTTTTTTTTAAATGAGCAATTACCATAATTGATATTTTTGTGTCCATTTTGCAGGTAAGAAAACAGATGGGAAGTGCACACTTGAGGCCACTCAGCAAGTCATTGACATTAAAAATCAGTCATTGTCTAGAGTTGGAAAATTATACATGTACTATAAATGTGATCATGAAAGAGACATCGGCACTTTGGAGAAAAAAGGTAAGCAAATCCAACCTGTTATTTCACCGAGGTCTTAAAAAAACCCCAAACAAATGAAAAAACAAAACTTGTAGCATCTTTTTTAATAGGAGTTTTGAATCTAAGGACACTAGGATTAACTTGAGTTTAGCCTGCCAGAATCTACCTGCAGCGACTGGAGTATTTTCACAGTGCCCCATCATAAAAGAATAAGCAGTACTCAGCTCTAAAGACAATTCTTTACTGAGCATTCTGGACAGACCTAGGGCACTGTTGTACTATTTCACTTCCTTCCTTATAGGCCAAGTAAATGCAACCAGTAATGCCTTTTATTTTCAAAACATCTCTGTCACAGACTGGCTGATACTGGCGATTGTGTTAACAGCGTGAAGTCGCTGTGTTTTACCACAGATACGCTGCCTGTCCGCGGAGGATGAAGCAGTTCTGTTTCGTTCAATCTATAATTTGTAAAATGCTTTAAGAGAAAAGGTCTAAGTAAGTATCGGGTATCAGCATTAGCTTYTGCAACTTTTAAAATTTTACTCTCAGCCTGTGACAGGGGAAAAAACATGTCAAGTAATGGACTGTTATGGCCTTCAATACAGTGAATTACAATAGTGACAAAAAGTGAAGAATCCTAGTTGATTTCCAGCTTTTACCAAGGCACAGAGTAAGCCTCTGCAATGTTTTCCATGTGGTCAGAGCAATTGAGACGGACCATCAAGAAGAAAAACTCCAGAACAGGAGCTATTCTGCAAGGCCCTTTAATTAAGTTAGAGGTATGTGAATAATTGATTTTGTTGGTTCTGCCCCTTCCCCAAAATGAATAGCTTTGTCAAAGTTACAATATTTTATTTAGTGAACTTGTTTAATTCGTTGGGGGGAGAGGAAAAAAAAGTCAGTTGTGTTCTTGAAAATGCTGAAATTAAGTGTTGAAATTGTTCCTGACTCATCTTCTGACTGTTTGGACCGAAACTATTCGCTGAATTTACCCAAGTTGCCCGTAGTTTTGGTCAACCTGAAACAGGAGTTTTCAGCGATCAGTGTTTGAAATCCAGCTGTTATCAGAAGTGGAGGGAATCAGTGGTGGGAAGATGTTCTCTGTATATTTGAAAAAAAACAATATTTTTTTTTTTTTTTCTTCGGATGACCAGTCCTTTGAGCCTCAGACTGTGTCGCAGCTCAAAAACTCATTTCTCCTCCTTGAGAAGAAACCCTGTCTGTGTCTTCAATCAGCGCCAGCACGTCCAACAGAGGCCACCCCTACCCTACACAGAGGAAATGTAAGGGAGAGGAAATGCCACACAGGATTGATTTTTCCATTTCAAAGGGGCCTGATTTCCAGGAGGTGCTGAGTTTTTGACCAGTAGGACCTTTGGAGCCAACTCTATTTACTTACAAGCCCACATTACTATGGCATCTACATAGTCTGCAGTCATAAATGAGCCCTGTTCTAATCACATCTCTGAAAGTAGTCAACAGACACAGAAAAGCAAAGCAGCTTGAAYATGACAGTTAGTTTCTGTGCTGAACACACAGGAATATATGACAAGTCTCTCAGGCAGATCCTACTCTTATCTCTTATAAAATAAAAATTCTTTCACTTACCATGTCGCTCTCGGATATACTAGAAATACTTGCAATGTCCAGACTCATTGCAATTTGAACAGGTTCTCCTGTGGAGGAAAAGAAAAGCTTAAGCAGAGAGAAAGGAAGAGTGAAAGGCACAATAAAACCGCTCAGGATGCTGTGCAGCGTGGGCACTGCTCGCAGCGTCCCACGCACACAATGCTATCACTAAAACCGCAGAAGCCCAAAGGGTTAGACACAGTTTCAGAGGATTAGACACACAAACGACGTCATGATCCAAAATAAAGTTTTCAYTCTTAGGGAGCTAGAGTTCTGTATTTGGTGATGGTAGCAGAGAGCAAATATCCATCACCACTAGCTATGAAGATCAGCAGTTTAGATAAGCATTTCAGTGGCGTTTGCCGACRGGCAGGCAGCCAGGGCCAGTCTATCCCTTGTTACCCAGTCTGYAACACCCGCACAGCGGCGAGAACGGTAAACTTCGCAAAAAGTAGTTCTCCCACACAGCTCTCGGAGGRCTCTCCGCAAGCAAGTAGCAATCGGCATCCCTGTTTTTCAGAGAGGGAAAACTAAGAGGCAGAGAAATTCAGTGATTCCTGAGTCCATGCAACCTGAGTCCTTGGTTACAAACCAGACGTGCAACAGCCTTTGCCTCTTTTTATTTATTATATTACGGTTCTATTTACAAGCAAATTTTCAGSATTCAAGTCCCGAATCTTGGTGGTCGCCCATTTTCTAACACTCTTAAAACCCACCACGAGAGGGCAGCTCCTCCCCAGGAAATGTCGGCGCTGGGGCTGGAGGGGGCTCGCCAGGTCCTGCCGCGGAGGACGCGGCTGGCGCTGGAGAGGAGGCACATCATACGGGGCAGAAAGACACAAACCTCCCCTTAGGCGGTGCCTGGTGTGTCTGATCCCCGGTATGACCCTGGGGCTCTGAGAAGCCCCAAAGGCTTGGCGCTTTCCAAGACAGCCCCCTCTGCCTAGGTGACAATACAGTAATGCCTTTCTTCGTGGGAGTTGCCGAAGCTCCTTTTCATCATATAAATCACATTTAGGAAAGTCCAAGGGACACAGTTTCTAAATCTCCTTCCAGGTGGTTTTGGGCTTGGGTTTTTTGTTTGTTTATTTGTTTTAAACTGTTCCAAAACCCAAAAGATATTTCATTTGCAAAAGATGTATATTTTTCAAAGTAGTTGTCATTCACGTCCTCCATCTTGTTTTTAGATATTTAGACTCTTGAAGCCCACTCAAATTAATGACCAGAGGGTAGATCTGTGAGAACTGAGGGCCTCTGGAGGAGGTCAAACCAGARTCCTGACCATTTTTGCTTAACATTTATGGCTCTGGTAGGCATAGGCTGGTGTATCTGCAGTTAATCTCCGTTACGTAATTCAGAAGCACCTGTTCACTGATGTGACAGGATCTAGAGGTACTTTTCTATTCCTGCAAGAAATCAGACATTCTAGGCATAACAAGCTGGTAAATTCTGTATTGTCCCAGAAATTTATCACCATGGTCAGAAAAAGGAAGAAGCTCAAAGCTGCCAGTAGCAGAAGGTCAGTCAGCAAGAGGAAACATCCTGGGAAACAGCCAAGTCCTGGTGAAAGCTGATGGGGAATTTTTCTGTTGAGCATAGTTTCATTAATGGGTTCTGGCAGAAAAGCAAAATGGATAAAAATAAAAATTTTCATAGCTGTTTTTTAAACTTTCATTGATATTTTTCAGGTGCTGAATGTGATTCTGAGAAACCCTTTCCTCTGAGTGGTTACAGCACTCACCTGGAAGGTGGGAGAGCTGACACCCAAATTGGACAATAGCCTCAGGTAAGTTCCTAAATACCTAACTGTCCTTCAGGTGCTCCCTACTCCCTAGAGTTTCATGAGGGTTTAAAGCAGGTTTAGTTTCTGTCTCAGGGCGAAGTGAAAGCATGTGTCAAAAGTCAGTATTTCTGGCAAGGAGAATGGCTTTATTCCTCTATAGCCGCAATCTACTAAATAGATATACACGAACAAAAATAAAGCAGAAAATCAGAAGGGTCACGTTCTAAACAAAAGCATGTACAATTAAAGCAGAATTTAGTTACTCTGTTAGTCTTTCAGAGAGGTATTGACATTTATAAATTCCCTATTCTTAACCTCATAGATGGACATGTTCTCATGCCCCACACGTGCATGCACAATCTATTCAAGACAACAGTGGATGCACAGAAAGGAGGGCAGCCTTTGCTACTAGCTAACTTAAAAGGAACACAACCTTTTAAACTGGGGCATCCTAAAGAAAGCTTAAAGCATGCTCTCCCCTCCCCACAAGCCTTACAGACTGTTCTTCAAACGGTCAAATGTACGGAGCCAACATACCACCAAAGTAGGGCCTGAGGTATTTGTTGTATCCCATGGTGAGGTTCTCAAAGCCAGGGAGGGATGTTGTGTCGCTGCCGTGCAAGTCGGATACATGACCCAGGGAGCACCTCCTGGGGACACAAATATGTACTGTTACGTGTGGCCGGGCATGCTGGGCCCATTTGGTGTGCAGCTACAGCTGTGTTTCCAGCTTGTGCTCAAACAAGCAAACAAACTGCATGAAATGCCTATTAAAAATAAGTAGATCATTGAAATCATGAGCACTTGCTCACATTGCTTATCTTGGCTGAATAATTGGCACCTCGAAGAGGTTGGAAAATGGCACATTACCTCAGCTGATAGCTACAGGTTTGCACACATGGTAGCTTAGGGACATTCTTAAAATGTCCCAGACAAGTCAAAGCAAGGTCTMTATATCACAAGTCTTAATAATAACCCACAATCTCCCCCTTCCCAATCCTCCTCATACAGTCTATATAAGGAACATGCATTTCTTTTTCCTCCTGCTTATGACAGCCTGAGACAAATCTTACTGACCAACAGCTCCCCCTCCCTAATCACTAGTCCCCTAAAGAAGCTTTCACCCTCATGTGTTAGTGTCAGGCAGCATCCCTACAGCTGCTGTCAGGAGTAAAACCTCCGAGTACACCGGAAGGGGAAAGGTAAAGCACTGGGCACTTCACAGGCACCAACGAAGCTTTGTGGGCTGAACCACCACTAGCTGCTGTGCATACGGAGGGTTCAACTCTAATTTACAGTGTCAGTGTTTTGTGGATGGACAGTAAAGCTAGTACCTGACATTGTGAGGCTCACAGATCTGTACCATCCCACAGAGAGACAGGCAGTTTGGACTGTAAAAGGTAAGTTTTATGGTACAGTGTCCCTTGGTGGTCATGTGCTCACTTGATGAAAATGTAAATAAGTGAATCATTAAGAGTTTGTCATTGCTTTGTGAAGGGCTGAAGGAGGTAGAAGGCAATGCCTGTGCCTCTGCCTCTCCCCAGCGTCTCAGGACCACTGGTCTGTGCAGTAAGAAATGTAGCAATGTAGTTACTCAAAGCTCTGATGAATTTTTTTCTTCTGTTCCCTTTAAAGCTGGGTTAGTAGTCCTTGGAGCTTTGCTGCAGGTTTTAGACCAAAAACGACCTTACAGCAGAACTGAACCAGTTAGTGCACAGCATAAACACAAACCATTCAAGAAATTTAGGACTTGTAGTTCCAGGGATGGTAATAACACAGCTAGGAGTCCTGTGGGGGGCATTTCCAGCAAAAACTGCAAACTATTCTGGTCCTGAACAGGAAATAAGGGGTTGCGCTGTTAATGTACATATTGTGTTTTGGGGACCTATGCAGCTTGCTCTCTTCTATGCCACATCCCTTACTGCACCCAGCTTTCTTTGGATGGGCTGGATAATTGGAAGCATAGTTTCCTTTTGACCCACATTATTTATATGAAACATAATTCAGATGTTCCCTGTAAAACAAAACAAACACTCTGCTTACCTTTGGGTTGGAAGGAAAAGACACAAACTGAAGAAGCAAAAATATCTGCAGAACATCGCTGGAGATTGTTTCTGTATTTGCTCTGCTTGTCTGTGAAGCAGAAAAGAAAGGCAAAGTTTTGTGGTTTAAGAAAAACTATTTTAAGGGGAGGGGACAGGGAAAAGAAATCCTGCACAGGCAGAACCACACGCTGTGTGATGTTCAACATTCCCAACACATAGTGGCTCCTGCCCTTTTTGCTAGCTTGTATCATTTTTCAGCACTGTGCTGTCTTAACACTTTCCACATAAAAGACACTAGTGACAACTCGGGTCCTGAAGTCCTTGACAGGGTCACCGAATTTTAGCTGCCACTTTTAGACAGGGCTTTTCTTCTTTCAGCATGGGAGGCGATTAGCTGATGTTGAGAATGACACCACGGGAAGGGATTTATTAAATAGAAAAATGTTTAGGCAGTTCCTAAAGGCAGTCGGACTCTGAAGCCAAGGGAGATCCTGCCCACATATGACAGATTCAGCATCTTTTAGCCCAGGGCTCCACTAATCAGCTACGCAGAAATGCTGTAGCTCTGTGCTCCATTAGCTTGTACCTGGGATAAACCCAYGCTATTAATAGTAATGTTGGCAAGTCACTCAGCATGCAGTACAGGATGAAATCGTTCCACTTCAAATGGGTTTCGTTGACTTTTCTGGGAGTGGAACCAAATCTTGGCTTCTGGCCTGAGACTCCCAGAGGCTCGTGCCAGCCTTGGAGCAGGTGCCACAACAGGCAACTCTTAACTGTGCACTGCTCCGCTCTGCATTTTTGCTCCCTGCCTGAAATGCTGCACCAATTGCACACCTTTTCTTGAGCATATGGATGATGCTCCGCCACACACCTGATGTGTGTTGCCACAGCAAGCTGCTGCGGGATGGGCTGGTGAGTACAACTGCCACAGCTGCCAAGGGGAGATCGTTACTCAGCCATCATTAGTTTGAGCTGGAAACACAATACTGCTCAACCTACTCCGCTACACTATTTGAAATGTACCCCGTGTGTCAGAGTTGTCCTGCAGATACTGGCAAGGCAACATCATTCTTGGATGGATGCGAGTCTTCCTCTTTATTATACTGTGACAAATTGGGAATGACTATGCAAATCGTTAGTCCCCGTGCCTTGGTGCCAGTGAGAGCAAGATCACAGCTTCAGATGCAGTGCCTTTCTCATCATGCACAGCAGTTAGGGCCTCAACTTCAAACCTGGCTGTTCCACAGTAACCCAAATATCAGGAATTTTGTGCTTGGGTTAGATTCTTCCTGCGGTAGTTCACCACAGCCCAGACGACACTCTGCCTTCTCAGCCAATTGTACAGCTCTGGTGCTGTGCCATGGGACAGCAGGGTTCCAGGCAAGGAGCACATCTTGGCCCGTACTGAGCCAGTAAAAACACCTGAACATTCAAGCACCACAAATGCAGGGCCTCCCACTAGATAAAAGATGTTTTTCAAAATAAAATATGCTCTAATATCTGTCCAAAATCTGAATTCCTAACAAGGCTTTGCACTTCTAGCCCTTTCTCTGAACATGGTGTTCAGATGTTTCCAGACGTTATCAAGTGCTCCTCACTATAATGTGATCATGCAGGGCTAGAGGGAGAATCATTTACCCACTCACAGCAATATTAGACCACAATGTTGATGGGAAAGAAAAAGGATTAGTCCAGGTAGTTTAAAGAAGAACTTATAGGAAGAAAGGATAATTCTACAAATTAGCATTTAGTTAAAAGTATGAAAGTTCATGAACTTCAGCTGAGGAACCCCTCATGAGAATCTGTTTCGCACAGGGGCTGTGGTTGCTAGCATTTTGGTGCATCAGAATAAGTTTCTAAGCAGTTTTTTTCTATCTGATCCTAGTTATTAAGACCTTATTTTGAAAAAAAGCAAACCAAATTCTATTCGTTTTGATGACTGACTAATGGATGGAGACCTCTCATGTAGTAAAAAGCCTTCTTGGGACCCTGTTGTGTCTTCAGTTAATGGAAGAGAAGTGTGCACTGCAATGTGTGCTGCCACTATCTAGCGAAGACAGTTGAAACAAACCAACTCGGATAAATTGATAGCTGCTGCTGCCACAGACCTGAGTGAACTACACAGTGAACTTGCACCTGAAACCTCAGCCTGCCTGAACCAAACACAAGTGAGACCATATCTGAAAATTTTAGGCAACCATTTTCACTGGGGTGTTTTCACAAGTGCTTTGATTCTCAGGACAAGGTTAGATGGATGTCGCGTGAGGATGCTTATTTTCATCTCAGACGTGGAAAGATGCGCATCGTTTGGCTTTGCTGTAGCTTGGCTCTACTGGAGGACCAGCGCAGCCCTGGCAGCAGTTTCACCACCTTTCCTCTGCCCAGGTCCAGGCGTGTTGCTCGTTCATGGTCAACACGACCAGCACACTGGAACGGTGCTACAGAGAGAGGGTGGACAGAGTCAGAGACTCTCCTTTTGCTCCCTGTGTTCACTCCTGAGGAATAACTTTCCAGGAGAAAGCATCGCTACAACATCACCAGGAGTTTCCAGCTTCACGACTGACTCGTGGCTGCACCGTTCTGTGCTGAGCTTTCTTTGGCCACTGACATGAATGCAACAGTTGCCAAATACAACTACAAAATTATGAGAGGCAAAAGGCATCATACACCCTGGGATCAGACTTCACTGGCTTTGCCAAAATGTCACTTCAAGGTCAACATATTTGTTTATCTAGAAGAGGGTTTGAGTGATTTAAGACAGATATAATCTGTCTTCCCTTTTTTAATGTTTCTTTTTTCCCCCTGCCCAGCCTGAACTGTGAGCAGTTGTCTGATCTTGAAAGACGACTCCTTTGGGGATGTGTGGGCAGGGAATTTTGTAAGGAAAGGTTCATGGCGTGACAGCTGCTGTGAAAGAGTTGGGTGTTCCGATGATGTATTATGAGAGCTGTTCAAATTTTAGCTTACTGACCAAAAAAATCATTAAAGGCTTTCATTTTCAGTTGATCCAAAATGAGTTGCCTCTCAATTTCCTCAACTTTAAACTTTAACTTGAAATATTTTTTTTTTTTAAACTTTAAAGCTTGTTCTTCCCAGAAAAAAAAATTTAATTGCAATCTTTTTAATTTTTGAATGTTGAAAATCTATTTTGGCAGGCCAGGAGAAAATCTGAAGCAACTGCAAGGAAGAGAATCGAGTTAACAACGGGGAAACATTTTTGTGCAACATTTTTATGCAAGCCACTCTTACTGAAAACCTTAGTTATTTGACACTAAAATCAATGTATACAGAACAAATCCCATTATTACAGAACTAAAGAGCTAGTGGGATCCTGTCACATGTCAACAGATACACGAGCTCACTCCTCGGCTGGTCAGGACAAAAAGGGACATCAGAGGCTGATKGGGAAAAGGGGATGGGAGAACCTGGAAGCAGCGCTTGTACCAGCGCGTGGGTAATACTGAAATTAATCGTTTCTGATCTTTTAGCTTCAAAAATCTCTTTCCTTGCTTATAATATTTTCTGACTAAAACAAGAAATTGAGAAAAGACTTCAAGTGTGTTAAATAAGAGAAGGTAAAACAAAGCACATAATTTTGGCTTGAAAGGAATGTCTCATACTGACTTAAGTCTTTCACGTTTCTGTATTCTGTCAAAACCTCAGAAAGTTTCTGTTTTGGTTGGAACTGAACCTTTTTCTGTCCTGCTAGTTTCCCCTGTTTGAGAAAATCTGAATTCAACCAGGTTGTTTAACAACTTGACCAAGTCTAGAAGGTCATTATTRGCCCGATTTTCGCCTGGAAGAGCAGGAGGTGCGTTTCAGAACAGATGCTGTGGGAGCCCAGGCCCGTGCTTGCTGTGGTGGGGTGTGACACCAGTGCTGAGAGCTCAGTGACAGACACCAACTGCTTTGTTCTGCTTTTTGGTTTTTTTCAGTTGCCTTGAGTGGTTATCTGGAATCATGCACAGTTAAACAGGTGACTTCACGGTACTTGTAGAAATCCTTCAAGAACTTCTGTGAACTTCTGCTCTGGGTAAAAAATAGATTCTTTCCATCCACGTCACTGTCATTACATCACATGAAAAATTACCTCTCAATTCCAGAAACAGCAGGCACTGCCGAGGTGACTCGCTGAGGCTATCRCACACACCTACGCTTGCTCGAGGCAACCCTCGCTGTGTTTCAGTGCACAGCTGACCCTCAGCGCTGTGTAGGGACCAGCCCCCACGTACGGGCTGGTCTCCCACGGCGGGCGACAGGGCGCAGCGCCTGCACCCACAGGCCATCGGCAACCACCCAGAGAGAGTCCCAGGCTGCGTGGGACAAACCAACACCGGGTAACTTAAAAATACAGAGCCCGCTCCTAATTTCATATGCGCTGGTACCATGAGCGGCACATATGTTTATATACATAGATATAGTACTACTCTTAGTACGACAGAGAGGGGAACCAGGCCTATTATTTATATGACACCCCATAAACTGGAGGCCTGATTCCTCTCTTATTTCTTCCAATGAAAGTCAGAAGCAACTCCAAGATAGAAGGGTTTACATAAAATTAGATTCAGTCCTTATGTAAGAGTGTTAAAACCATGCCTGAGTAATGCATTTATGTTTTCAAGATGTAAACTCTCATCCTTCAAGCTACTTGTGGGAAGTGGCAACTTATGCTCACATCTGCGCGCCCAACATGGTACACAGGTCTGCCTGCAGCTTGCAGGACTGAGTTCTTTAAATACATACAGAAAGTCTTAAATGATATCAAAATGAAGGTTTCTGAGATTTACTTACGTGAAATAAATTCTTCCTCCAAAATGTCAAGTTTGGCTTCTGTTTGGTCAATTCATTTGCTCTGTTTGAGCAAATACAATACACATAAAATTTATAAATTACAGTTTTATACAGAAATTTGGCATGGTCCAGGCAGCTCTTTTTCTCCTGCACTAGATACCTTAACTCTAGCTCTAATCTAAACTTGCCTGCAATTGTCAATCTCCTGTGGCTGCAGATCCGTGAGCTCACAGCTGTCTCTGCTCAGTCATGTTGGGCAATTATTTCAGGTTTCATTCACTCGGCAAACCTGCCCCTCACTGCAGGCAGGGATCCAGGGCTGGGTGCAGAAAGTTCATCTTCCCTCCTCGAGCAGGCAAACGGCTCACAAGCCCAGCCACGTTGCTTTCTACGATTTTGCTCTCTACTTGCCAGCCCTGTAATTGTAACCCTATATATATGGTCCCTCCCACCTTAGCAGTTCTGCTCGCTGAGTCTCCTCTATTGTGTATGTGCAGGTATTTTATGTGAGACATAATTATTCTTGTTCCTATCAGCCGAGACAAGCATGCACAAGATTAACTCCCTTGTGGGACACAAAATGCTGTACCCCAAGTACCTTCCGAACTGTACACGTGAAGAAGAGGATAATGACTATAGGTGCTTGTTAAATTAACGGTAAATAAAGCAAAGGTGGTTTACTGAGGAGCTTTACTGAGTGCTCTGCTCAGTTCTGGGTGTGCTAGAGGAGGAAATGGGAAATAAAAGGTAATTCTTATGGAAAAATTCTCATATGAGCAGAATTTGGAAAGAATGAGAGTGTGTCATTTAGACAGAAAGGAATTGGAGGGGCACAAAGCTAAAATAAAGGAATACATAGAGAAAATACATCAGACGTTTTGTTTCTGATTATTCTCACAGTCTATCAGACCAAGGGCATGGTCGATACACCAAAAGGCTACAGCAGACACACAGCCACAAAGTCCACAGTGAACACGTGGAAATTTTTCTTCCAAGCTTCCAGGTAACAGGTAAATGTAAAATAAGAAACCTGCAGATGCGCTGGGTAATTTTGGATTGCTTTCCTTGGTCATCTTTGATGGCCATGGCAAAGGGAAAGAGTTTCCCTTGTAGCACTGTGCTGGCTAGTCTCCATTGCAGTTTTCTGTACCATCTCCTGAAGCGTGCGTTGCAGGCAGACCCGTAGGGCTATTAAGCAATGAATGTCATTTAGTCGAGCACTTGCTACGTGCCCTGGCCCACCCCTCCACGAGGAAAAGCAGGAGGGACTCACTGACCTCTCAGAGGAGGAAAGGAGTGATGGACAGAATTGCTTTATTTTGTCTTCATTCTCGCTGAGCATCTGCCTCCTTGGAGCAGAYGGGAGTCGTGGCGTGCCAACCTCAGCAGCACCTTGCTGAGGAGGGGAGAGGACCCAGCGTGGTTGAAGGGAGGGAGTAAGGATGAATAGAGCTGCCAGTAACTCATTAATTGAAGGCTTGACAACACGCTGACAAATGAGCATGTAAGAAAAAAATAWCAGATGGGGCCCCAAGGAGCACAGTTCAGACGTAATCATTCATCTCACACATATATTAGTCTGAATTTCTGTAGGGCAGTGAAACACTCCTCACCGCAGTAAGTTTTAGGGGAAAACCAGCCACGTAATGTCTTGAATGCCTCCACAGCCCACTTTTTCCCAACACATTTATTTTGCACTCTGTGGCAGCACAGTCAAAGCTGCACTGCAGCTGCATGCCCTTCCACGCCGACATTCCTTTTTCCTCAATAAATACTCAATATCCACAATAAAACCATGCACATAGAAACACCAAGTCCCAGCATTTGACTCAGAGCAGAATTTAGCTTTTAGTAGATAAATGCTTTTACCTATTGCGTTAAGAGGAATAATTTATACATGAATAAATAAAACCTTAAAGCCAGTGAACACACCCACAATAGGCCACTGCAGCTTAGTATGAACAATTTAGCTTTCTTTATAACACTTTTAAAGCTGTCACAATGCTTTGGCATGGCAGGATTACCTGGCTGCAATGACTGGCAGGCCAGTCCTCGTGTGCCTATTAACTGTGTGACCTTGCAGCCGCAAAGAGCTTATTACAGCGAAAGAGTCACCTCTGGACAGTAATTAGAAGCAGACACAGTACTGAAAAAGTGCGATTTACTTGCCCACAGTAGCTGCCACTAAGAAAACTGGATTTGAAGCCAAGTGCCCCACATGCTGTTTGCCTTCGGCTTGCTCCACGAAGCAAAGGAGATGGGGTCCTGGGAGCAGAGCTGTGGCCCAACAGAGAGCCACGTTCAGACGCTGTAAATTCTACTCAAGTCCCTGCATTTAATGCTTCCCACCAACTAGGCGCCGCTGTGGGTTATAAGAAAACTTAAAAGCTAGCCCACCTGAAATACCAGACATGAGATGACAGGCTTTGAAGGCACCTCGGTATCCTTTCAGGTTTGTCAGCTCTTGCCAACAGTTTGGTGGCAGCTTTGCACCACTTGCTCACGTTGTCCCCCTTCCCAGGCCACTGCATTGACAYGGTTCGGTGCCCTCAGCCCAGGCTAGGAGGGTTTGAACATGCCCCATCAAACGCTGCCCGTGCCTCAGTGGTCCCGTCATCCCTTCCCTAAGACAGGCTTTACCTAAAGGTATTTAATCTGGGTTTGTTTTTATGTTACCTTCTTTTTAAAGGCCATTCAGCACCATGTTTCATAGTGCAACGTGCCATTTAATGTAGCAGTAAAACAAACAAGAATGTTTTTTTATTTRGACTTTTCTTTTTAAATCACTCAAGAAATAGCATAAATGTTCCCYGTTTCTAAGAATAGAGAAATTAAGGTAGTAAGAGGTCAAGTTATTTGYCTCTTAACTATTATCAATTACAGTCAGACTATCTGCCAAGGTGAACAAGCCTCCTGCAAAACATGTGCCAACACCTCCTCGCTCAGACCAGTACCCAATTTCGTATCTCTTCAGGAAACCCTGATCGGCAGCAAGACTGCCATACGCACGATGGCATCGCGGGCTTTCCCCATGCTGCTCTCCRAGCCCGGGGTTGCGGGAGCAGCAGCCACCCTGCAGATTTGCACTGTGTTATTTTTCCTCCTCATTTCATTCGTACCCATTTACCTAGACCCTGAACGCCCCTCCCAGCCGGCGTGGTGATGCGGCCCTGTGGCAGGCATTGGTCTGTGCAGCACCAGCTTTATTTAAGATAATCCTTCATATAAGCAATCATCAATAACTGCTAACCTACTCCCTAAAAGACACAGATCAATTGACAGATTATTATAACCCCTTAAAATATTAATGCCCTATCAGGGAGACAATTTCACTGGGCCTAGAGACTCTTCCATTATTAGAAATTATGCCCCAGCCTTAAATAAATTAACTCAATAAATGTCTTACCATGAATACAAATTCCTGCTTAGGGCTTGCAAATAAAATGATTTAGAGCTGTTCTCTGAGGAAAGATGAGGTGTTTAAACTTGCAAAAGAGGAAGGGCTACCATATTCATTAGTCTTTTGTTTTAAATGGACTTTTTTTAAACTGAAGGCATCCCTTTTGGAAGGGAGGGGGAATCTTTGGAAAATGAAGTTGTTACATTTTCTTAGACTGGGCTGCACAGTTTCAGTTCTGCAAATACACAGATCTCTGCTCAACTCCAAAGGCAGCTCTGGGGCTGAGACCACACCAGCCTCGGGCAGGGGCTGCCCAGCGCCATCAGCACCATGTCTCTGTGGGGCGCAGGGGGGCACAGCAAAGGACATGACGAGGAATGGGCTGGTGTCCCCAGCTAGCAGCACTGCATCAGTGCTGGCAGGAGGCAGAGCATGCTGGCAGCCTGGACACAGGCCACCAGCTCTGAGAAACTTAATCTGGATCCCTGAGGCTGGAGGGAGTCATTCTGCCATTGCCCTGAGGTTGAATTTTGGCAAAAAGGAGCTCTTTTACTTGCTTCCTGCAACTGTGACCATGTCCTGCCGGCATTGGGAGGGCACCTGGACTCCTGAGCAGTGGAAGCTGAGCCAGAACTGCCCACCAGCAGCGCAGCAGCTGCTAACCTGGAGTGCAAAACTTACTTTGCAAAGAAATGCAATGCAGTGCTGCCTGCACTGGGGAGGAGCCGTGAGCTGCTCTCAGGGCACAGAGTGCAGCAGCAGCCTTTCAAACCTGAAAAACTGCTTTTATGCTATAGCTAGCTCAGTTGGCCATTACTTATTCAGGGTTAGATAACACGAGCAACATCTAGTGTAACTTTTTCTGTAATATTCCCTTAATGCTGAGAACAGATGCCAGGCTCGACCACTGTGCTACTGTTTTCTCACCTGGCCTCAGGTCACCTAAGCTTCAGCCAAGACCATACCACATAAAGACCATGAAGCTTGACATGGCACTGGTTCATTCAGTAGGAGTCATTCAGCCTGCAACCCGCCATCTTCTACTTACATATGCCCAGAAGACCCCACAGTTCATAAGGTGTCCATTAATAAAGCTTCAGCCTTAGCAGGTGTTTGTAATTTCAACAAAACATAAAGCATGCGCAAGACCATTAATCATCCCAAGCCTCCTGTCAAAGCATTTGCCCTCTTCGTATCGATGAATCGACTGTAGCAACATGAAAGCCGCACCGTCACATTTAATTAGAGCTGTATTTCACACCAAAGGCCCCTGATGTTTCAAGAAGAGTATTACAGCTCTGCATCCTTTTACAAATCTCTGAGCTGGCAAGACGAATCCGGAGCATCAGCAGAGTAATACCTTGGCTGTCCGTTGTGCGTACTCCCACCATTTGCATTGTTGGCCACAGTTTTTTGGAGCACACACACACACATTGCCTTTTCTGTGCACTGTTGTACTGCTACCAATGCATCACTTGAGAAACTGATTTTCTCAGGTGAGCACTGCCTGTTTTGCTCTATCTGTACTGTCCTTACGGACAGGACAGCCCTGGACAGGTAGTCTGCAAYGTCAGGAGATGTCTAGGTAGCACCCCATGGCGTGGTTATCTGCCTGGTAGCAGCTGCCAGATGTCACTGCCTGCCTATGGGATGTCCAGAGCCATGTCCATACAGCAAAAAGAGGCATACCTGGATCAGTGCTGCAGCAAAAGACAAGCACAACAACATTTCCCCAAAGGATATGCCCTAGCTCAAAATACAGAGTAAAGACACATGCATTCCTAAGACAAGTGCAGGTAAACGGATGCCTTCTGCAGATAGTAATCAACAGGAATGCCGTGGGGAAGATAAAGTCCCTGTCTTTGTGCTCAGGTATCGATTTGATGAGATTTTGATTTTTGATAACCAAAGCACTGTTGTTTGCTGGTTAAGAGCTCACATGACTTTCTTGGTCCTGGCTTAAGAAGATCAGAGCATGCCTTGAAACTGGATGCAATGTTTCCAGTTCTTACTTTGCAATTTGTACATACATGAACAGTTCAGTCCTGAGCTCCAAGATACACGTAAAAGACACAAGTCAGGATGAAAAAATAGCCACACTGATTCCACTTGACTGAATCAGAAAGGTTTGTAAAAGAGACCATAGATTCAACTTACTTATTTTGCCTTGGAGAGAAATTCCATCAAAAGCCACCCACAGAGACACTTAAACACAGGGAATTTTACAAGCGGATCAGAGAGATTGCCTTGGCAGCAGCCTTCTCCTCAGTGTCTCCTCTTCGTTGCATTGACTTTGCACTTGTACCTGTTGCATTCCCAACTGATGCATCAGTGAGCTGTTGGGCTGGTGACATGAAACGCTCCCCAGCAGGAATGCTTCCTTATGTGCTGTGGCCTTTAACTACAGCATCTGAATTCGCTTCTTAGCACCCTTGAGGGCTGGGATAAGTATAACCCCAGCTTACACAAGTAAGAAATTGAGAGAAAGGGAGTGTGCAGGCAGGGAGAGGGGGTGCAGCCTGCTTGGGGGTGGAGGGGAGCAGCAAGCAGAGGAAAGAGCAGCTCCCCCTCTCCCCTCCTCCCACCCTCACCGAGCCCCCACATCCCCAGGACTGGGAGCCCACTGTTGTGCCTGTGCTACCACAGGGCCTTCAAGCACCCACCAGCACCTGTGGGCACCACTTCCCAACCACTGCTCTCAGGTCAGAAACATCCCATCTGCCTCAGTTTCCCCACAGACCTCACATTCAGCAGTCATATGCAGCCACCAGCTGCAGCTGCCCCCAACACAAGATGCCCCACGTGCTGGCCCCACTGCCCAGCGGCCAACCCTCATCCATGGACAACCCACGCAGACACCGCCAACAACCAGCACAGGGCTATACTACATTAGGGCCACTTAGCTCTTAAGATAACGGAAAAGCGTATCTGTGCAGTAATAGTAAGTTTCAAAGCAATTTGGCAAAAAGCGAGGTTTGAGCAGTGACTTCCCAGCTCTGTGCAGCAGGTTGCAGCCTCGTGGCTTCTTGGGAGTGTGGCCACCCCCTCCRAGCCCCTGCTGCCACCTCCCTCCCGTCCCTGGCACCTGTGGCTTCCCGCTCTGTCTCCAGCCGCCGGCCAGGCTCTGCTCTGCCGCGGTGCAGCCGGCGGTGATCCTTGCTGAGGCCGGCTGATGCTTTGGGAGATTATTCCTTAATAGGCTGATCTCTGTGCTACAAAGGACTGAGGAAGGGAGGAATACATTATCAGCTCTGATCTGGCATTACAGCATGCTTGCTGCTTTCGTTCTGCCTCCCAAAAGCAGAATTAATTGCTGGGCTAGAAAATGCAGATAAATCAATCAGCTCATACCACATTTATTTTCTGTAGCTATGCATTGGGCTCCTGGCAGCTTAAAACAGCAGTGACACCCACTCTTGCTACAAAGAGAGGTAAAGGTCAGGCTCTTGCCAAAGACTACCTGCAGAAAGGAGTGGTTGCCCAGTGCGCAGGCAGGGCAAGGTGGTGACACAGCTGCAGCAGCGATCTGGAGCTGGACACCATCACACCAGCAGTATTTCTGCCCCATTTCAGCATTTAAGGCGACTGTCAATCCAGACCCATTGCATAACTTATCTTTCTAGCTTTTCTAAAATAAATGCCCGAAAGACAGGATAGGAATAGGAGGCAGAAAACTGATATTGTGAGAAAAGAAATGTCATTTTATACTGTAGACTTATTTACAGCAAACTCTGTGACTTGACGACGGTGTCTACAGCAACAAAGAAAATAAAACACTCCGTTGTTAACAGTATGCTCTTTTTGGGTGAAATGATAAAGCAAACACAAACCTCAAACCAGACTCCTCAGTCTGCACAGGAACCACTTYCTGGTCTCTGCTTTCCCACCCACGTTCTGGTCCCTGGCTGTGCTCCCCAGCCCTGGCTGCTGTGCAGGTCAGCCATGACCATCGACTGAGGCCTTTTGCCAGGGAACGTGTAAATCCAGGCAGTGATCCTTTCTTCCCACTTTCCTTCACTTCACCATGTGTCTGATGTGAGCAGAGCAGGACATACCAACACCCTCAGCGCCCCGCTCCTGTCCCTACATCACCTCTGCTTGCAGTTTCCTCCTGCACTAGGAAAGGGACTTTAATGCAGAAGGTACCTACCACAGCTCAGGACACCAAAGGTCTGAGACATGTAATTAGCATGGCTRTATTTTTTCCTATTAATTACATGGCAGATCCAACACAGCTATTTTTTCTCCTCACCTTTTAACGTGTTCTTGATTGATTAACTGGAAAACAAGCAAACAAACAGCCCTTTTCTCCCTGTGCCTCAAATGCAATTCTCATTGTTAATGGGAACGGCAGGAGGAGCGGCCGGCCAGGCTGACCTAACACAGCCGTCTGCCACAGGGTCTGCCCTCCCAGGGCGCGGGTTCCCCTGTCCTGGGCCTCGCAGCACTGTGTCCCCGCAGCCCTCCACGCCTCCCAGCCCAGCCCGTCCCAGCACCCTGCCGAGAGGTGCCTGCACACGCTGCACCTCAGCACRTCGCGGGACAGAGACATCCTCCAGGAGAAGAATGGGCTAAAAGAAGGACATGAGCTGCTGAGCAACGTCAGAGGTTAGAGCGAGCCTCTGTGTTACTTTGAAAAATTCCGTCATTGCTCCATGCCTTAGCTACCCACGTGAAAAAAGGACATAATAGCTGTTCATGCTGTCTCTTAGGGACCTCTAAAGACAAAGATTCATGGAAAAGTGCTTTTCTGTTGATCTTCTCTTATTTTGACTCTCAATCACCAGGATTTGTTGTTCTTTTCTCTGGCAAACTGAAGGGTCAGGTAAGCCGGGTGCCCCATCCAGCCTTCGTGTGAGTCCAGGCTGCCCRCGGACGCTGCCCCAACAGCATCGCATCCTACTCCAAAACAGAATTTATGCGTCACAGAAGTAACAGGTGACATCCTACCTTTTATCCAGTATTTAAACCCCTTGTAATGCTTTATGAACTGCCAATGAATGGAGACACAGGGCACAGGGGAACTGGGCTGCGGGACAGCTGCCCGTCAGCAYGGTTTCCTCAGCCGATGTGTCCGTAAGAGCAGCCGAACACACTTGGGCAGCCCTGAGCCAACCTCACAGCAGCTTGGTGTCCAGCGCTCTGCAAAAACTTACCCAACACTGTAAATTATTCATGGCTAGGCAGCTATTCACTGTAAAACACATTTCAGGTTCCAGCTGCTCTTTGAAAAACAAGCAGTGCTAACAACAAATCCTCTGTTACCAATACTGTCTTGTTCTTAACAGGTCTAACGTGCCAATACTGCTGATACTTGAATCAAAAAAACATTTCAAGTAGGAACAAAAGTTCTGGACTGGTACCAGGCATGTTTTTTTCCAATCTGAAAACCCATTTAATTATTTCCATTATGACGTTGCCCGTTACAACCTGAAAACGTTATTTTATCTATGTGCACATCAGCACCCAATGTTCATGCCTAGATTCTTGTACAGCTTTCTAACTTCTCTTTAAAGAATACACTTTGAAAGTAAAAAAAGGTCAGTGTAACCTCTTGTCAGATACAAGAATGAGTTTGGGAACAGACAATTAATTGGACACTCAGTTTCAGGTGCACAACATTTTGTTATTATCTCAGATTAATGCACAATTGTGGTTTAATCTTTGGCCAAAACTCTTACCTGATATGATGTCATTCCTCTCTGCTCCCTAACTTATTAGATATATATTTCATGCATATAAGTGACTTCAGCTGTCAAAACCTGGGCAGATATTTTAACTGGCACTAGATTAGGATCTACTGGGAAGTATTGCTTATTTTTATGTTAATAGGATGAAATACACTCTGAGACAGCAGATCAGATCAAGACGTACCTATCAGACAAGCTGCAGTAAGTACTAGTTTCTGTTTTGCATGTTCATGAGAAGGAAAGTTATCTCTATTGGTAGTGCATGTTTTTTCGGAACTGTTCCAAACACCATAAACATAAAGGAAGCTTAATAAGAAACTTAATTAAAAGACTTTTTTTTTTTTTAGTTAAGAACTTTCCCCCCAAAGGACCRAGGCCTATATTGTTACATTGTTTTCTTTCAAGGCGGGGGGTGGTGGTGGTGGAATATTTTTAAGAAAAAAAATTAAATGCCAAAATACTTGGATGAACACTTTAAATTACGACATGAATGCTTTATGCTTCTCTCCAAATGAGATGGCACTTACCGGTGGGATTCATCCCCTCTGTGGCACAGCAGCGTCTCCACTGGAGCAGCCGCAATGCCTCAGGGAGGTGACGATGCAGCAGACACCCCCCTGCACCTCTATGCCTCTCATGAAGCACTGCAGCAATGTACCCAATTCAAAATCTTTCGGTTTTTCATTTTGTCCCAAACAGTCACGGAGAGCTCATATGGACACACTCCAATGTTTTGCTTCTGAAGTGGCTGAATGTTGGTTATAAGAAGACACTTTATATTATTATTTTCACTATTCAAGAATAAAAATTCTTGCTTTATGTTATTTTTGAGCTGAGGAGTCCTGTATAGTGGAAGACATTAGATTCACGTTATCCATGTGGGATATGAAAGCAGCAGTGTGCACTACCAGCAGATGAGTAAAAGAGAGCAGATAAATGTCTTACCTGAAGCTCTTGCCCTCCGTTACATGCCGAGTCCCAGTCCCATGGCCGCTCACCCGAGAGGAGCTCCAGCACAGCGCGCACGGGAAYTGCTCCTTGGTGAAAAGTCATTCAGGTACACACTTGTCAGCTGCATCGGGCCCAGGTATGCGCACGTTCGGTATCTCCATTGGAAAGGACATCTCTGAAAAGCTTACTCATAGAACACTTAAGTAATTTCCAAGATTCATTTCCAAGGAACAAGCATTTTCTGGTTTTGGGTGAAACAAAATGAGGTGGAAAAATCACCTTGAGGTTTGCATGGGTTTAGCTTTATATTTAGCTTATAAAATAGTAGTGGTAGGTTTGCCACCGGAAAGAYAGCTCTCATTACCTTCAATAGGTTGAGGCTTAGCAGTCTTAAAAATGCCTCGCCAACAGGCAATGCAGTACAGAAACATATTTTGTGTTTAAAAATAGTCTCAACTGTTGTTAGAAGGGATTAAGCAATGTTTTYTTCCTTTATCAGCACAACACAGCAGTGCGGACAAAGTAAAAGGGCAACTGTTGTTACTCTGTGAATGAGGAAATACGGTTTTATCTAATTTACTGCAGCCCAAGGTGAAACATTAACTTAGCTTTGAATTATGATGGGATGTAAAATAGCCTGAACAAAAACATTGCTGGGCTTTCTTTTGAGGGCATGAACTTAGAGGTCTTCAAAACTGAGTTTGAATGGTATCACAATGCATACCTTTCATTTTATTGAAGTATTCACTGAAATGTTTATCTTTGGAGTAGATTATTTTGAGCACTGTGGAAATAAGGAAAAGGAGAGAAATTTTATATGATGGAGGTTTCCCAAAGGACTATGAAAATATTTCAAAGGGATAAAAAGAAGTAATTGCAGACTTACCTTCAGTTTTGCATTTCAAAAGATAAAGAAAAGGTCTTAACAGCATTTACATAGTTCAGTACGTGCTACCTGCAGAGTTCCCTGCCCCTTCTGTGTGTGACGGAGCTGGYGTCGGCTTCCCACACGCTCTGGGTCGGAGCCAGATCGATGCTCCTTGTGCATCTGGGATAAAGTAGGTTTCAGGCCACTCCTTCTCAGGGTCATTCTTGATCCTTAAAATGTGTCAGGGACACATACCTGTCCGCCAGGGAATGCACACACCAAACCAAAAGGGAAATCGTGAAAAGTAGGAAGAAATCTGACTTTTTCTCTCATGTGATTATTTACAGTTTACACTTGTTACAGTATAACAAACCTATACACAAATAAAATAACAAGTTCCTGTTACCAAAAATCATTGAAACACTTGTGAGCTGACGGAGAACATGACCTTTGGTATGACACTGATGACTACCTGACAGAGAGAAAATGTCTGCTGTCCTTAAAGGCCCTATAGCCTATTTACTGCTACATCTATGGTCACGTCAGATCATCACACACCCCTGAAGAAGTTATGTGGCATCTGGAAAAGTACTGACCAGTATGTCCCCATGGGACCGTTGGTACCCAGGTGTCCTGGCAGAGACCCAGTACAATTATCAGAGGGAATTTGCTTATGTTAGGGCCATATATCTGCCTGCCAGTGAATGCATGCACTATACCAAAAGGGAGATCACTAAGAGGAGGAATAAAACTGACATTGTCACTCATGCAATTATTTACAATTTATTTCTGTTGCCACAATAAAGCAGTTACCACTCAAATAAAAATGAAAGAAGCTACACCACCACCCCAAAATACGCTGTGCAGTTTTTGTTTCAGCCTGGCAACCCTGGTGAATTGTAACCATCGTTGAGAGCTGCTGGATTGCATTACATGGTATGAATGACAGAGTGACAGCAGCATCCCCAGCCACTCCCGCCAGTGGCTCAGGTGCCACCCTGGCTTGGGTTAGCTGGCTCTCTGTAAGTCTTGTCTGCTAAAAGCGCTTTGGGGAAATTAATAGCTACTTTGGGAACGCTGCGCACTCTTCCCCGTAATGTCCCACAAAGCACACTCTGGAGACAGAAACCTGATGGCGTGTCACATTTGCAAGGGAAAATTTAACTCTAATAAAGATTAATACATGGGGACTCACCGCCACATTTTTTCTAATTGCCTTTCATTAACATTCATAGCAACCTTGAACAAACAACACGGCCTTTTGTTTTTCTGCTTGCCAGACAGGGACTGTATGAGGCATAGACAGCTCTTGCTCTAAAGGAGCAAAACATTTTCACTATAGACTCCTGTACTGAGGTACTCCAAATGCTTTGATCCCCAAATGTCCTGTAACAGCCTCTGCCTACAGAAAAAATCTGCTTTGCAAAGCTGAAGCAATGCAGCGTGAATTATTTGTGGGTGAAACAAGAAGAAAAATTACCCTTTCTCCTCTACGAACACCCTCCCACACTGGGGCCATCCGCAAAGTAGCCCGGGAGCTGCTGCCTGGGACTCGGCACCGGGGTTGGCCTTGTGCTCCGCAAGCACAGCGTCTTGCCTGGCTCCTCCCCGGCCAACTCAGCTCACTGCAGTTTCACCAAGGCCCCTTGAAGATATTTTTCGGGACATAGGACTTCCTCAGGGAACAGGCAGAGGGTATAGTACATTTGTGACAAAGAAAATAATAGTACATAGAAAGGAAGGAACTTGTGAAAGACCAGACTTATGGTCCGATTCTCATGTTGTTAAATCAGTCCCCTACAACTTTCCAGCCAAAGCCTTATCATTTCTTCTTATACTGGTTTGCTTTCGCTCTTCAGGTCCTCCCTCATCCGTTGCTCTAACAGCTAAAATACATTTTCACACCTGCCTAAGAGCCCCTATTCACAGCCAAAGACACCACTGCACTAGCATGCCTGTTCCTTCACCTGACTATCAAACACCAACAATATCCCAAAATATCCCCTGAATGTTGGGCAACTTGGCTGCAGATCCCAGATGGCTGTCCTATAAACTCAACAGGAGCAGTGCCAGTAACGGAGCCTTTGAAGGCTGTTTCATTTTAATGAATGACATTTTGGTGTTAAGAAAAAAACATTGTACTGGGAAATTCAGACTATACTGACGTGTGTGGTGATATTTTTCTGGACAATATTTGTGACTATAAAATCTATTACGTCATCACAATAATGACAATACTGGACATTTTGCCCAGCTCCAGGCAGGGAGTGGGGGAGCACTCAGACGTGCCTCGAGCCATGGGATGGGTACAGCCTATTCCCATGGAGATCTCAGACCATTTGCTTATTTCTGTGCCAATACCCCAATATCTGAATGCCAGCTGTCTTCTGGGTTAATTCCTGACTCTGCATGGGCTGTGGGTGGAAGCTGAGGGTTTGGGAGAGCTGCAGTGCTGCCTCTCATTGAAAACAAGGAAGAAACCCGCACAGCCAGGGCCCAGCTGCCCACATATCAGTGCACTAAAAATACCTCGAGAGCAAAACCATAGAAGACCAGCCAAACATCTATTTCTCCCCTCTTTGCCAAGTGCTAAAAAAAGCCAAAGGAGAGAAATCCCAGCACAGGGAACAGGTTTGACCAGCTTTGTCACATTTTTGTGCTCTCTCTGCTCTCTAACACAGACCCAGGCAGGGTTTTGTCTGTCCCTTCCAGACTTTGTCAGTACCATGAGGCACCTCTGGCCCCTTCCCCGAGGGAGCTCTACCCCACTGCTGTTAACTTTCTCCAAACTCCTACAACAAGGCATCTTCTTACTCCATGGACCTGTCCTTGGAAGGAAGGAACAGCTAATGCACAAGGACTCATCTAGTACGTGGAAGATTGGCTTAGTTCCCAGCTCTGTCAAAATTACCTCCACAATCATATGGCTTTTCTCAGCCTCTACACAAATGCGGGCACAAGGCAGCACCTCCCAGCCTCACTGGGGGCTCTGGAGGTACACATAGGAGATGGCAAGGTGTTCAGATACTGTCAACATACAGGTCATACAAGAATTATAAATACTGTACCAAACCCATAGCAAAGCTACAGTAAAGGAACAGTACGTCTCTCCTTGTCGATTACATTTTTGAACATGGCTTTTACTGGATCTAAAATTACCTACAGGTCTCTGCAACGTCACACTGATTTCTGCAATGATCTTTTTTTGCCCTGCTGGGCGGGGCTGCTCGAGCCCTGGAATATCCTCTTCACAGGCTGTAATGAGATTTCTGTTCCAAATGGGGATTAAATGTGCTCTCAGAAATATGAATTTTCAAGTTCTGAAATTCTGCTTTTGGACTTTGAAGCTGCCAAAATCTAGACCATATTTCCCTGGTTTTGCATTCTTACACATTACTTTATGGCATGCACTAAAGATTCACTGCTACAGTAAGACATAAACTAAAAGCTTAAATATGCTGTTAATTTTAATTTATTGCTAAAATCACTGCAAGGCATTGCTCTGATTGAAATCTCTTACCTTCTTCTCATCTCAAAGTGTCTCTTGTTTGCTTGTGTCCAGCTGTTTCATTTGAATACAAAAGGAGACTGATCTAGAAAACAGTTCAATAACTTGTCCTTAAAGATTTTAGCATTACGATATCACATCTTAATGCAAAATAAAACAAATATAAGGCAAATTAACTACTTTAAGATAAATTTAAAAAAAATCTGAAACAAAAATAGAGAAGTATTAGAAAACTTAGAAGTATTTTTGCAGCTCAGTTTGTCATAGAAACACAAAGGTTTTTCCAAAGAGTTTTACTAATTATCAATTACAGCACAGATAGGTCTTCTCTCCCATCAGTGCAATGCTCAYCCACTAAAAGTCATATTATTTTTCTTACATACAACTGGTTGGTAACATAATGGAGAATGGTTTTCCACAACAGCTCGTGCCACRTGAAGGAAACAAGTCTCTTGTACTTCTTCACGTTCTGAGTTCTCTAAAATTTAGAATATGTGTTCAGACAGAAAACATTGTGTTGACTTCTATCTCCTTATATACTTACATTGTTATATATTTTCAATTTATATTGATTTATAAGTAAATCAATAAAGTAATTAGAACAAAAAGGTTAGATAAGTTTCTGTGAAAATGTCAACAAAATCAATCTAACCCTGGATTGTAAAATCAATCTTTGATTTTTTTTTAAATCAACACTTTCCAATAACTTATTATCTGTCTGGAAAGTTTTGGGTCAGCACTAACTTTTCACAGACATTTTAACAAAAGAGTTGACTGTACATTACTAACAGTGGTGCTTTCACCTCCATCCTTTACAACATCAGCGTACATGCTCCTTGGCTTTCCCTGCAAATATAAAGACTAAATACATACTCTAAAAAACCAGGAAAGTGGCAACGTGGCTTTATCATTCTTATGCCCCCTTCAGTCGCAGGCAGAGGAACCTGAGGTGTGGCTTGGGTTTTGGAGGCAGCATGGACATGGTCACAAGAAAGCCTGTGGCGTAGGGAAAGATGGTCACAGGGTTTCGTGAGGAGTGTTCAGGCTGACCAGAATGGCCTCATTCTTACATTTTTTAATCTAGATTCCTGGCCCTGGGTGAGCGTAGTAACCATCCAGGCCGATTTTCTTGTGCAGCTAGACTTCAGATCAGAACTGATTCCTACGCGTGAAACATTGCTTTGTTGTGCCCCAACCCGGTCCCTATTCTCCATTTCATGGCAGCTAACTGTGGTTGCAAATCCCAACGAGAAGTAACTTTAGAAGTGTCCCAGGTTTTTCAAGGAAATACTCCCCTCTCCCCACTACCAGAAGCACTGCCAGCCTCTTGCAGAAGCCCTTGTCCCGAATGAGGAATGCAGATTACCCTGGTACCACCTTGGCTCTTCCACAGGCCTCTGCGTGCAGCATGGGGAGCTGCCTACGCTGGCCAAATGCAACCGCAGGGACAGGACAGCTGATGAGTTCCCAGGGGGATTTCACAAATATGGCAACTTACTCTGTGCTGCCRGAAGGCACCTTCCCCCCATGGGGGTTTCCAGCCAGAGCCCCACAGCGATTCTGAGTCCCTACAATAACAGACAGAGAAAGACACACTTTTCTTTTACAAGACAAAAAGGAAAGTTTAARCAAAACAGGCTGGAAATAACCACATCTATTGAGGATCTCAGTTCATTTTGCACCTCCCGGAGGGTGAGTGAGACAGGTCTCCTGTTTGCAAAGAACCAGCCTCTCCTGGCAAAGCAGTAGGGGTAGGTCCATCGCCAGCTCTCCAATCAATTGGAACATGCAGGATTTCTGCTTATGCAGCTCCCATGCCTTATCCCATACAGTACATACCTGATGTGATGAAAGGACACAAAATTTTGCTTCAGTTCCTTTTCTGTGAATTAGAAATAATTAATTTCCCCTAGATTCTGTTCTTCAAAGTTCACCTTCCCTACTCTTAGATATATCTGCATTTTAGACATGTCTTTAATGACCACATTTATAAAAAAGTATTACATGCCCCTGTTACTTTAATATAGTTCTCAAAGCCATCTGTTGAAGATGTTTATGTATGAAAGTGGTTAAGTTAGCACTATGTGACACCTGACATCTCCTGCCCCTTGGATAATTAAATGCGATCCATGCTGGAATCTGCCTGCTCCGTTGGCTGGCCCTGGCCGCGTGCACCGGGAGGGATCTCAGTGACATCTAGCGTTCCTCGCCAGAGCCCGGCAGGCAGCGCACGCCACTGTGCACACAGCCTCCTCACTGCCCGGCCAGCCCTGCCTTCTGAAATCCAGACATCTATTTATTTGCTGCATAAACAGCAGTTATTTAAGCAGGAGCTGTAAATTATGATGAGGGTAATTCATTTTTACAGAAACCAAACCTATTCTCCTAGCTGAAAGACAGCGCATGGGATAAGTGCCGCGGACAGGGCACCTAATGTTAATTCCAAGAAGAGCAAGAATCGTTATTGGGACAGCTCCTGTTAGCTAACCTGACACCAGGGTCTGTGCTATGATGAGATACAAGCAGTATTAAAAATTGTCATGGTAATATTGAAAAAAAAAGGCAGCATAATTTAGAGTAAACAAGAGGCTGCTCAGTCTCATTTGATTACTATTCTTTTTTTTCAAATCTAAAATCAGAGTAGTACACATATATACAGATATGATATACCTGGGTTTGTTAAAGGTGAATGCAGGTGAAGGATCTAGACCTCTTATGTACATACATATTTATCTTAACCTCCCTGTCGTGGTTTAACCCCAGCCAGCAACTCAGCCCCACGCAGCCGCTCGCTCACTCCCCCCTGGTGGGATGGGGGAGAGAATCGGAAGGGTAAAAGTGAGAAAACTCATGGGTTGAGATAAAGACGGTTTAATAGGGAAAGCAAAAGCCGCGCATGCAAGCAAAGCAAAACAAGGAATTCATTCACTTCTTCCCGCCGGCAGGCATGTGTTCAGCCATCGCCAGGAAAGCAGGGCTCCCTCATGCATAACGGTTACTTGGGAAGACAAACGCCATCACTCCAAATGCCCCCCCTTCTTTCTTCTTCCCCCAGCTTTACATGCTGAGCTTGATGTCCTATGGTATGGAATACCCCGTTGGCCAGTTGGGTCAGCTGTCCTGACTATGCTTCCTCCCAGCTTCTTGTGCACCTGGCAGAGCATGGGAAGCTGAAAAGTCCTTGACTAGTAGACTACTTAGCAACAACTAAAAACATCAGCGTGTTATCAACATTMTTCTCATACTAAATCCAAAACATAGCACTATACCAACTACTAGGAAAAAAAAAAATTAACTCTATCCCAGCTGAAACCAGGACACTCCCTTTTTTCTTTTTTAAAATATTTGAGAGCTATCCCACAGCCGGGTTATTTCAGGGGCTGAAAACGTGGCTGACTCTTCTTAGACAGCAATTGGTATATATGAACAGGAGAGCCCCGTAGGGAGGTGACAGTAGCTGACCCCCTCCATCTAAACCACCCTAACTCTAACTCCTGACTTGCAAGATGCACACTTTTGGGACAGAATTCAAAGAGAGAAACTGCCACTGGAAACCTGTATGTGCTTACCTGTGCTGTGCAGACTGGGGTGACCGTCACCTGGACACATAAGGATACGTCACCTCAGCTGGCTTCAACACTGTCAGCTGGAGACGAGCAAATATTGGGCTCCAGCTGACACCTGATTTCCTTGTACTTACTACATGGGTAGTTTATAAAGGGATGTCTATCCTTGACTGGCCTGTTGTGCTCGATAACCTCCCATGTTAACTTGATGATTTAAATTCATTGAGGATTTAATATCACTATTACCGATACRTTGCCAATGTGTTTTTACTTTAACTGCATTTTTATTACTCTTTAACCTTTAATTAGTGTCACACAGACAATTAGCAGCTGTGTCTTCAAATTTGTCTGGTCATTTCTGTTTATTTTTAGTAACATTTATTTATAAAGACTTTCTTACATATTCCTTTCATTTGGCCTAAACAACTGAAGATCATGCTAGATACGAGTCACCTCATCCCATGGCCTTGTTTATGTCCTCTGTACTTGTCTGCTGTCACTTATTGCCTGTCATCAGTTTGAATTTGCTTCACAAAAGCAAAGGAGTTTAAATAATCCTGAGCACCGAACTGAGGGGCACATGCTGTGGTTTCAGACAGACTCAGCTAAGGAGATAATTCAGGATGGACGGCAGAAAGTTAACAAGCTGCCCTCTTTCCAGCAGGAGTACTCAGCTCCATTTAGGCTTGGACCTCTCAGAATTGATCCCAGATATTTGGCTTCAGAGATGATGATAATCTGGGATTTCTTCTCTTAAAGCAATCCGTTAAATTAAATCTAGGTTGCAGACCAATAGATACCTGTTATCCCACAGTGCTCCCAGTCACATCCCACTCTAGCAGGATACAAGCCTCACTTTCCCCAGCATGCTGCATGGTTTCTCCATGTTTCTCCATCTCAGATGCATCTTCTGGCCCCAAATGCAAGAGAACCGGGTAGCCGATAACTTCTACTTGTGCAGAGAAGTAGATCTTCATGCGCCAACATGTCCAGGCCTCTTCCGTTTCCAGCTTTGCTGGACCTGCATGGATAAGCAAAGATTACAGAATTAATCTCACAGTACGAAAAAGCTATTATTGCATTCAAAAGTAACCTTTTTCGCATGCTGAGTTGCAGCACATGCCTCAGTTTCACCCTACCACGCTCTGGAGGACGTTCCCAGTGATGCTGTGGGGACAGCCCTCATTGCCAGCGCATACCTGCCCTCTTCCCCACTGTCCCTTCAAACCACCAGATACAATGCCCCAGACCACATAGGCAGCAGGATGAGATGCTCAGCCTGCAATGGTGATGGGCTGAGAATAACATCAGAGATGTCTAATATCTCACAGCAGTAACTAAGACTTTGGACAGCCACTCGAGCAAACCTGATGCTGAAAAATGAATAAAAAGCATACGCACGTGCCGGTGAGCCAGAGTCTACCTTGCCTAGCAGCAGCTGGGTGCACTTCGAAGCTAGTCAGAGGCGCTGAACAGGCAGCTTCAACATCTTTTCCTTGCAGGGACAGCAAGAAGTCAGGTTTGGCATTTTCCACAGGGAACTGTTGTCTCTTCTGAGCAGGCTGGTGCCTCGGTGGCAGAGGCGGCTGTCCCCAGGCCGCTTGCTCCCTGTCTGCGCAGCCAAGAGCTGGCCGGGTGGAGTGGCCAGCTGGGCAACGCGACCTCTTTAGGCACTGGAGTGAGACCAATACCACGTTTCACACAGACATCTTTATTTTCACATTTCTGCATGTATGCAAGAGAATGTTCTTTTTCCTGGGATGTGCTGGTAGACATTATTATACCCTACAGAATGGAGTTTAGCAAGTTTTTATATATATATATATATATATGTACACACATATATATAGTCTCACAAAATTTCTTCTGCATTTCTCCCAGTGTCAGAGTGGATGTTTACAACAAACCAGAGCTAAAGGGACACTGTGAGGTTTTGTTTTATTTTTCTTATCTCTAAAATAAAATAGTGCTTGCATTTTTCTTCAACTTGATTGCCTGTTCTCCTGGTTATACTTAAGCAAAAATGCTGAAGAGAAGACACATGCCTATAAGCTTTCAAATTTTACTATTCTGAGATACTATCAGTGATGCAGGTAGAACATTTTTGAACTCTTATTTACACAAGGGCCAGACTATCAGTTAGCTGTATGTCACTGCACCACATATAATAGCATCCCTCAATCAGTGATGCAAATAAATCATTAGCATGTAAATGTTACGCTCACAGCACAGTTCAGCAGTTTAACAGCCTCTATGCAGATAGATATATGTTTATGAGAGTCCTGCTTTTAAAAGTTTCCCTGTAAATTTTTAACCTGACAGTGTCCCTTAAGAAAAAAGTACATACTGGGCTTAAGAAAGGACACCCTCCTACAGATATTTTCTTTTTATTATTAAAACCAACATTTTTAAAACCATTCAACAAAATTTAATACAAAGTACTGTTGGAGAAAAGCATTTGTGAAGCTATGCATTGCTGCTCCATTAACATGGCTTTAGTTATCACAATTTATATTATTTGCACGTTTCCTTAGGTCTTTCATGGCACTTCCATGAAGAGGAAAAAAAGGTTGTTACACTGCTGCTACCATCTTATCAGAGGTCACGCACGGACACAAAGGTGTTTGTTCTCAACATGTGTCACAGTCAGGCAATGCCAAAGTTCTGCCCACAATGCTTGTACCTCAGGTTTATAGCTTGACTTGTGATTACTCACAATATTGCAATGCATTCAAAGTAACAAGAAAACAAACATCGACGGTAACAGGCACGTTACTTTTTTTTTTTGCATTATCATTAATCACATTCCTATTTTTCAACAGATTGTTGCCTAAAATGCATGTTAGAAAGGCTTTTTTTAGAAAATGCTGGCATGAAGATGCAGACTGATGTTTGTAACTAATGAAACAGTCAGACTAATGATTCAGACATTATTTAAACATTCACAACTTTAAGAAAATTTGCACAGCTGATAGCACTGACAGATAGTCTAACTGTAACTTAGAAGCCAGCATAGTAACTACCTTCCACATACTGGCAGTAGGATTTATGATGGTATGAGATTAGAATAGCACACTATGTTTTATTTAGAAAGCTGTAGTAGTAAGTATTTGCCATAAATATTGCAAGCCCCATTTATGAGCGATGGGAGGCTTTGCAAGTTTACAAAGTAACATTCACGGAAAACATAAAAAACAAACCCAAAGACATTTCCATGCAGAGTACGATTCTCTCACAGTCACTGGATCTCTGTCATCTGCTGGCTGGAGCACACATGCCACATACACATACGCTGCTCACGGAAAACCCAGAGGCCTTCTGGCACTGATGCATACCAGCCTCTGGCTGATATCAGTGGGATCAGAGACAAACACAGGATAATAAATGGTTTCGCAAAGGCAATGACTCTGCCACAGACAGAATTTACAATTAGAGCTATGTGAAAATACAACTGTTGTGTGTCACTTTGCCAATCCTCCTATCTCAGCTACAATGGACTTGAAGTGGAGCACAGAGGTAGCAACCAGGGCTGAATGTCAGGTATGCGCAGGTGGGGTTTGGACTCCTGTGAGACCGAAATCGAAGCTAGTTATGCCTCAAGAGCAGAATCAGGACCAGAGCGGCTTTCAGCATCTCCCTCTCTGCCTAATGCACCCCCATAGTTACTGGGAGCTGAAAACTGACACTGTGGAGCAGATAAGGAGATGCCAAAACTGCAGGGTCACTAATGGTAGCCTGATTTCAGCAATGCACTTAAGCACGTACTGAGAGTAACATCCAAATGTTCGAAGTATGTTGCCAAACCGGGGCCAGGCTCAACAGAAAGCAGTTATAGCCCCTATGACACAGGCACCCCCGCGCCACCYGTATAGCACTTCTGCTAGTGCAGACACAGAAAACACAGCTGAGGCCAAATTCATCACAGTAACTCCAGAAATTAATTTAGCTTTAGGGACCATGATATATCATGCAACTAATAATGTTGTCTTTTGAAAAGGGCACATTCAAAACTTTTCAGGCTGTATGTGCCATCTCATGAGCACATTTGGAGCAACACTGTTAGAGGAGAAAGGCACTGTGCTAGCCCAATGCAAATGCTTGTCTTCCATTATCTTGACCACTTTTCCCTCTGCTGAAGTTAACTGCTTAGACTGGTAATAGACAGATGCTCTTCTGGTGTGGGGAAAAAAGTAGGTTATTAATTATATTAAATTCTGTCATTTGCTAAAGCGATTGCAAGAAGAATCAAGAAGGAACAGTGTAAACATTGTGCCTTATTTCAGCTACAACTGATGTCTTATCAAGCGCCTATTAAATAAAAACTAAATAGACAATACCGGACAACTGGAGGACAAGGCTACTCTCACAGCATTGCATCACTTCTGCGAATCACAGCACGTTATTGGAGTTGCTATGCTCTGTGTCATTGCTAGGAAGGACAGGAATTAATTAATGGTATTTGTGTGAATGGCAATAAACAGGATAGACTAGGGTGTCATTCCTGTGTACATGTAACTTCACTCCATTGAATAGCACTTTTGATGACAAGTGAGCAACTGAAAGGAATAAAGTTAAGACTACATAGAAGTGTATGAAGGAGCACAGTAAAAGGGAAAATGTCCCATCTTGGGGAATTAGCATAGCATTACACTAGTACTGATCAGACCTACTTCTATCATCAGGAATACTTCAATAGATTAATTTTTTATAAAATATAGGGCTACAGAAATGAGGCATTCTATATATTTTGTATTATAAAAAGTTTCCACCTACATAATTTTTAAAATATATCTTCACTGCTAATAGTATATTTGTAATATAGTATCTGATATAATAAAAATATATGCTTACTGGATGGGAGCGATGTAGCACTACAGCAGGGACTCTCCTTTCTGTGTGGTCTGAGCAGCTGGAAAAGTTGGCTGTTCCCTCCTTCCCTTGGTTGCTCAGCCATCAGCTGCCTGGAGACCGCAACGGCACTCTGGTGTGTTAACGTTCTTAAGAGTCCTCTGCAAAGCAGGCTCTGACATGTTCCTCAGCTGACAAATAATCTACTGGGCAAAATCCAACCTCGGTGTAAATTCACTACATCATTCTTTCTGTTTTACTAATTAAAAAAACCAAACCMCCAAACCAATGCTCTATTTGGCATTAGTAAGGAAATGGGATTTGTACAAGTCATGCAACTGCCTTGCAGGAAAAAAGACTTTGCTATAGAAAATGTTAAATTACCCAAAGGGACATACGGGCCTAGCAGCTAACTAAGTAGCTCCCAATTAAACTTACAGCACACTTTGTGGGTGCCAAGGTCTGTATGTGGAAACACAGCTGCATCATCTGGGCCCTTTTCTGCACTAAGTAAAACTGGAAAGCTTAAATAAATCCATAAAGTGGGCAACACTTTACTGTAACTTCCAATGGAAAAATACAAACGTTCAAATGATGAATCCAGGAAGCATGTACCAAACTACACCGAAAGGACCATAGCACACGACCACGGTGCTGCTGAGACACGCACTGGAGAATCACTTGATGTCCCACCACATGCTGGAACTGYGGAAGGTGGCTGGGACCAGAGCAGGTATTCATCTTCCTGTACCAGCCCTTATACACCTGCCCAGTCTTGCAAGAACTTACCATCATGGAACAGGATTTGTTCTGTAGTTTGAAATTTGTATGTGCAACACATGTTTTGCTCCTTTCTGGCTCACCCTGGCATGAAGATCCTCTAGTTAATGTGTTCAGGAAAAACTCCACCAAACTCAGCGTGGTGGCACCAGTGCATGTGAGAGCAAAAGCAGGATCTCTGCAGAAATGGGGATATTGGCTACACAGGCTGTCTGCTTCATGTCCTAGGTACGTTTACTGTTCATTTTTTACAGACTGCCCTGGTAGATTCGACTTTWGTCAAAGCAGATTAACGGCAAGGCATTCATAAAACATTTTGCCATATGGTAGTATGGACTGAGCTTTTCACTTGCAATAGATGGCTGAGTAAGCTATCGACATGTGCTATCATAYATAATCGAGCTTGCTAGATTAAAAGCAGGACTTGTGCCTAGCAAACAATGCTGTATATTACTCATTGAACTTCGAGCAGCAGTTCTCTCTTGTCAGGTTTTATTAAAATATTCACATGCTTCCAAAACGAAACAAAGGTCCACCGGCGTCTTTTGGGGAGAAGAGGTGGGATCGGTTGCCATTTGGTTGGAGATGTCATACAAAATCCTCACACACTGAACATGGCTGAATTGTAAAAAGCTTTCACCCAGAAAGGAGGTCTTTGTTACACAGAAAGTCTCCGACTCCTCCAGCGCTCACCAGACACGGTTACATCACGTTCTCAAAGAGCTGTAAGGATCGCATGATATTGTCGTCCTGAAAGCAATGAGAAGACATTTTCATAAAAYCAGCACTGACAAGCACGACTCGTAACTTTGCATGGCACAGGAGGGGCTCTGCAGCTGCTACTGCAGGCAAGAGCCTTGCTTTCATAATGGTTTTCATCCCCGATGAGCTGGAATTGATTCAGTGATCAGGTCCTGATTCAGCAAAGCAGTCGGCACCTTAATTGGTTTGAGGCATGCAAGCACAGGATCTTCTCATAACCTTGACATTCAGCATGGGATGTGCTTTACTGAAAAAAACCAGACACCAGCATTGAGCTGGTGACTGTACTGAACCCTCAGACTTCAGTGCCCAACTGCATCTCATTGATCCTGAATATGCAAATATGCACTTAGCAAATATGCTTCAAAAGTCCAAATGAAATTGCAGGTTTTGAACTGATAAGCAAGCTGCCTTGAAGGACCACTTCATTCCAGAAATACAACCAGCTCAAACCCAAAATACATGCAATCTCACCCTCTCTGTGGTTCCTAGATCCAAATGGGAAAGTTGGAGACACACAAGGGAAATCCCGGATTGTTTCTCATGAAGTCTCAAAATTGTACTTCAAGGTAATAGCCAGAGTAATATTCAAAAAAATAATGATGATTTTTTTTCCCCCAGGAATTTAGTTATTCCAAAAGTTAGAATAACTGTTTGCCTGTGACATGAAAATAATTTTCCACATTGAGCAACTTAAGAGATCTATTGCATCTCATTCCTCTATCTTATTTTGAGGCTGCATCCATCTATCTCACTTCTAACAGTTTGGTGGGTACTAGTACAAGGTATCGCCTTGCATGGGAAACCAATCATCCTCTCCAAAGCAATGCTAGGAGTTCACTGCCCATGAGCCATATCCTCAGAAATGGCAGAGGGAAGCACTATAGCGCACTTTGGTTTGTTTTTCATAAAGGAAAAAAAAAACCATCTTAGTGTTGCAGGGCTCACTCCTATCTGCCAGGAAACCACACGTGACAATGCATCAGACTGCACAGCTCCTAGTGCAAGTATGGCAACAGAAGGAACCAAACCCAAACTAGGGCAGAGCATTAAACAAACTCTAACAGTTAAAAGTAAAGTAAATCTGCTTCAGTACTGAGACCACTAATCATACACACGCATCCAGCCTGAAGGCAAATTATGAATGTGAAGAATAATACACAACACAAATGATCAAATTAAAGACAAGGCCAAAAATAAGCTAAACAATCAGGAGGGACCAAGAATGAAGTAACTGAAAAAAATTAGCCTTGCATCTGCTAACAAGGATTTTGCTGTCTGAAGTCCCTGACTGAGAAGTAATCTGGATGTTGCCAGAGCCAGACTTAACACAGAAACAGCGGAAAGCCAGCCTAGCCCTCCATAGTGAGCATCTTCCCATTGCTCAGGCATAGAAGAGCCGTCTGACCGCAGAACAGGAAAGATTTTTCCAGGGAAAGTAAAATACACAGGAGGGCTTGTATGCACCAATGTAAACTTTCTAAAATGCAGAGGCCATTATTGTACTGATTAAATATTAGAGATATCTCTGAGCAAACATTCACACAGTTAATGGACGTGAGCTGGCAACGTGTGCTTGCAGCCCAGAAGGCCAACCGTAYCCTGGGCTGCATCCAAAGCAGCGTGGCCAGCAGGTCGAGGGAGGGGATTCTGCCCCTCTACTCCCCTCTGGTGAGACCCCACCTGCAGTACTGCGTCCAGCTCTGGAGCCCTCAGCACCAGAAAGACACGGACCTGTTGGAGCGGGTCCAGAGGAGGCCACAAAAATGATCAGGGGGATGGAACRCCTCTMCTRTGARGAAAGGCTGAGAGAGTTGGGGTTGTTCAGCCTGGAGCAGAGAAGGCTTCGGGGAGACCTTATTGCAGCCTAGCAGTACTTAAAGGGGGCTCATAAGAAAGATGGGGACAGACTTTTTAGCAGGGCCTGTTGTGACAGGACAAGGGGGAATGGCTTTAAACTAAAAGAGGGTAGATTCAGACTAGGTATAAGGAAGAAATTTTTTACAATGGGGGCGGTGAAACACTGGCACAGGTTGCCCAGAGAGGTGGTGGATGCCCCATCCCTGGAAGCATTCCAGGTCAGGTTGGAGGGGGCTCTGAGCAACCTGATCTAGTTGAAGATGTCCCTGCCCAGGGCAGGGGGGTTGGACGAGATGACCTTTAAAGGTCCCTTCCAACCCAAACTATTCGATGATTCTATGATAATTACAGGCTAAGACAACAGGCACTTTGCCAATTGCATGTTAATGCAGATACTTGTCTTTGTGCCAGTGCTAAAAATACCAGCAAATATTTATTACAGCCAACCTAATGTATGGAATTTGCAAGAGGGAGCTTATTTCCAAAACAGGAAAAAAAAAAAGAGAAAAAAAAAATCATTGCTATGATGACAGCATTTGCTTTTAATGTTTGACCATGAAAACACCAACTGGTTTTATAAGTCAGTGCTGTAACTACAAGATTTTTAGAGACCTTCAGCTCTGGGCAGTTCCAGCAACATGGTACCTGCTAATGACATCCAGGGGCAGCACACAGAGACAATATCAGCCTCTTAACAAATAAACAAACAAAAAACCCCAAACAAACTAAAAAAAAAAAAACCAAACTATGGAAGGTTAAGGGCATTATGAGCTTTCTCTAGAGTTATCTGCTTGTCTACAGAATCAGGTACTGCAGTTCACTCAGGAAAATAAAAGCACCGTACACCAGCACTGGAAATGAAGAGGCCCTCTTCCGTGATTCGCCTGAACTACCTCCCTATTCAGTCACAGACTTCACAGAGCACCACCAGAAACTCAGTCTCGAAGCTGGCTTTTTCACAGAGCAAAGGAAACCTGGGATCCTGAGCAGCATCTTGTTTCAAATGGAGTTTGTCCAAAGGGAAAGCAAATGCTGTGGCATGAGCTAGACCTTTCATTGCAGTTATAATTTTGTCCTTACCTCCTGACATGATTCAATAAACTCATCTAAAGTTACAACACCATCTTTGTTTTTATCCATTTTCTGCAAAATAAAAWAAAAAAAAAAAATTTGTTTCCATAGGTAACACTGCAGTTACAGTATAATATCTTATTTGATGCAACCTGAATAAACCTAGGGCAGGCACTTTACAAGCTTAGATTACAGACTCAGTGTCATTGGATAAATTTGCCAACTGCTAAGGAATTGTTTACTCTGGTATTTGGCGCACTTTTGAGGTCATCTCCATATTCCTTCCTTGACATACAGAGCAACCTCTGCCCTTACTACATCGTTCATTTATTCACTGCTTCACCAACCAGCACCCATATTCCTGTCTCTTTACGGGCAGTTGAGAGAAGAAGCACGGAAGGGCTGCAACACATACAGAGGCTTCAGACTTGCTGGATGTGGCACAACCCACTGCAAAGGGTCAGGCTAAGAGACAAATGGGATACCTTGGAGTCAGGAAATCAGCAGACACTGTAGTGTTAGGCTGAATGACTGCTAGGGTTTATTTTGGAATATATAGTGGGGCATAGGATTGAACTTGGGGCTAACCTTACAGTAAAGTGTATCAGTGCACAGCTCAAGTGTTAAGAAAAACACATCAAAAATCAAGTACCTGGAAGAATACTTCTACATGCTGCCTTGGAGCATCTTCCTTGAGCACTGGATATGTGTACTTTCCCATCATATCATAAATTGCCTTTACGATATCCATCATTTCCTGCAGTAGTGGCATGCCAGCACAAACACAAAAGGGAAATTAATAGAAATCATAGCACATCTCTTTCTTTTACTACCCTTTTCTTCATCCTCCTTCTCCTATTACAAAACAGCACAGAGAATGCCTATACATGTGCATGAAGACAGGTGTATCATCATATACAAGTTCATCTATAAAAACCAAGTGCTTCTTTCTGATTGTGCCGTGACTTTGCCACAGCTGCGCTGGAGGTGCCTGCAGTGCTCACCTCCCTCCTCTGGCCAGGCAGCATTGCAGGACGTGTGCTCTGACACGGCAGCTGCTGGGGACGGTGCTGGGCTGCAAGTGGCGTGCTCGGTCCTGAGCACTGCAGCACCAACCTTGTCCCAGCACCTCCTCCGGGGCCAGGGACCTTCATGGCAGTCACTGGGAACCCAGCCCTTCTCCACACCTTGCACAAACTGCCACACAACTCCATGACCAGTAGCAGTAACCACAAACCCTCCAGGTACGCGCAATAGTTTTGAAAAGATACATCAAGATGTATCTGCAAAATATTCAGGTTACCATGCTCAAAACCAAGGCTTCCCACAAAGGTAACAAGCAATATCAGATAAGACAACAAAACCAGATGACAATGCAGGATTTGGGAGAGGTGCTGGGGGCTTGTAGTGCTTTGGGTGAGCCCACGCCATACCTCCCAGCGCAGCCAGAAACCCCGTGCACCTCTGTCACCGAGTAGGTATTGTCACCGTCACCCTCCCCTTCGCAAAGGTTATGTTGCTCATAGCTATAACTAGGATTTTGCTCCTGGCTAAAGCAATCCATTAAAGGCACTATAATATAGGAAAATATGTCTACAAAATCATGCAATATAAGATCACTGTGCACTTTACTTAGACACAGATATGCTCCAGTCCAGTCTGATTTGCATTTAATTAGCTGCATACAAAATTAATTGTGCTCTGGAACAGAAACCAGTCAGCTCTCTTCAGAAATCAACCACATTTGTCAGAACCAGCCTTACCTCCTTGTTTATATAGCCATCCTTATTTATGTCGTACAGATTAAACGTCCATCTTAGCTTTTCATGAACTGTTCCCCGCAACAGAATGGACAATGCCATCACAAAATCCTGGTTCAAGGCAGAGAGAGAAATGTGAATTTTCATAACATCCTCTTCTAAGTCACCTTCTTTATATAACACCAGTCAAAAGACTTATCTTTTTAGGATAGAGCATATGGTTATCAATCTCTTCTGACTCCCTTTTCCAAAAATGTGTCCTCTCTGACCGAACTCAATGGACATAGCATCCGCTATGATGATCTGAGTACTGTCACACTAATAAATGTGTTATGAGGTAACCACAAAAATCAGAAAAGTCCTCAAGTACTCAACTGCAGCCACTGTAAAGGCCAAGCTTATGATATGGGTTAGGCAGCTTAGCAAGGCTGGAAGGGCAGGAAGACCTAATGGGTGCTGCAGCCTTAAACCCTCCTAAGCCCTGGGGTGAGGGGTGTGAAAACGGCATGGGCTTAATAGCAGATCCAGTCCAAGTCAGGCAGACTTAGATCCTAAAGTCAATAGGACAGTGGCTGCTCTGGCTCCTCAGACTTGCCAGGAACAGGACAGTATGCTCAAGGCCAGAAGCTGGGACACCTTACTTGCTACCCATCCAAATTTATCATGCTCTAAACTCTAAATACTGCATGAATGCAAGCATGGCAAAATACACATCTGGTTTTCAAGAGCACCGCGAGATGCTCCAGTGGCAATTTCCCTCCTAGAAATGGTCTGCTGCAAGGAGGAGTCACTCAGACTGCCGCCGCCTGGTTAAACACAGCCGGACTCTAACTGCAGCAGTGGAAGCTGATGCTTTCTTACCCTCAGACCTAGGGTGCTAGTGAAGGAGAAGGAAAATCCAGCATTTTCTCTGTGTCCACCTTGAGAGAGACAGAAAGATCCCAAACTGCTCTAACACAGGGAGCCTCAGGTTTTGTTCTCTGGCAAAATCTGTCAGACTTGACCAGATGCAATTCCCACCACTAATTACTCAGTCTGGGACACAGCATTTTAATTGTATTTTTTATTTACAGTAAAGTTATTGCTTCCAATAACTTTGATTTATTGTTTACACCGCACGGTGGCTCAGGCATTGTGAGTAGCATTGCTACAGGGATTTATTAGTACAGGCAGAGCTTCAAGCTAACAGAGCTATACAGCTCCTGATACCTCATTTAATGTACTTAGTCCTTCCTATGTTACGTCCATTAGCTCTGCATGGGGCAGTGCATCACTTCTTAGAAACCTTTGCTCCTTTTTCCCAAGGCTCAGAGGAATTTAAATTTGCTGAACAATACAAAAAAGGGAACAAAACGCTTATGTTTGACGACCACTAAGGAGACAGGTTTGCCAGGAAGGAAAGCTCAGCACTTCTTTTTTTTTTTTTTTAATAAATACTTACCTAAGCATTTTGCTGTGTCTCAGCCTGTTTAGGTTTCTGAAAGTCTCTAACTACTGAGTAGCTGCCATATGCAAAACTCCCACTGCAGCTGTTGCTACAGACATGCACATATACATATGGTAACATTCCCATTTTACATTTGATAAATGAACTAATTTCTCAGTCTTACCTGGAAATTACTGGAGTTCTTAGCCATTTGATGGCAAAGGCAAGACTGCCTATGATTTCTAGTTTTATGATCACAGTAAACTGTCTTCATAACATACTCCACAGGCCTATGACTTAACATATCCCTTTGCTGCACTCCAACTATGTGYGTGAGCTTGAAGGATGGCTATTTGTAGCCACAGCAACATGCCTTTTAAAGGGTGGATTTGGTTTCCCTAGGAACGAAGTACTTGAGATGCTTGTTCAATATATCAAAAAAGCTACACCACCCCCCCCCCCATATTCCAGGAACATACAAGCGTTAACTCTGCAATGCGTGATGACTGCAGAAGACACACAATGTACTGGCTTTTCTTTGACATCCAAATTATCTGTGCAAATCACTGGACAGGACTGTCCTCAACCTCTCCTCTCTGCTACATAAATCTCTGCACTTTCTCCCTGTGGTACTGAATAATGTGATCTATATGTTTCTTTAGTGAAAGGAAACATGCCACTCCATCTGCATAAACTAAAATGAACCAGATTTTAAAATATCAACTGACTTTAGACTGAAACCTCTAACCCATAATCCAACAAGTCCTACTAGTTTACATTGAAGAATGGATGGAGAAGCTTAAAAACACAAAACTGAGAAAGAGGCATCAAAGGAGGATGCAAAACAATTACCTCAAACTTCACTGAGCCATTTTGTGCAGTGTCAAATGCGTTAAAGAGATAATGCGCATACATGCTAGCATCTGAAAAACACAAAGGGCACCGATTGGTACAACAGTTCATTATACACTAATGGCTCTAAACAACATTCATGACCTTATTTTCCTTTTGTATAAAACCAACCTTGTAGCATTGCCAGATATTCTATGAACTAGTAAATGTTAACATGGACTTGCATACTCCCCATGCCCTCCCTTAAAACAGCCTTGAAATGTAAAAGCTTTTATTACAGTAGAAATGATCTGGATTATGGGGCTGTACTTGAAAGAACGAGCAAAAAAAACCTCTCAGGAGTGTCTCTGGGGCAAATGGAGTATTAGCTCTGGTGGGAAATGCAGCAAAAGCACCAAAGAGTGATTTGCAGGCTGTGTGCTTCCTTCCTCTACCTTTCGCTTTGTGTGAGATACAGCAGAGATCCCCAGGGACTGTCCAGCTTCAGAACGGTCTAGTTCCAGTAACATGAGTTTGGCCCATGGCTGTTAAAGAGCAATTTCATCCGAGGCATATTTTTGTCCTTTTGAATCTTAAACTGCTGGTTTTAGAAAATCTTTTCTATTGAGAAGAACAGTTTCTGTGGCCACGTGAGGGATGGCTGTTAACTGGGAAAAACAGTAATGGTATGCAGAAAAAAAAATCAAATAGGTGTATGACCTTAAGACGTTCACTGGCCTGTTCTCTGCTCTGGAGGCAATTCACTCTGCTCTCTGCATTACTAGAGCCCAGCTTTTCAAGATGGAAGCAACTGATATTAAATTCACTTAATCATTTCATTGCTATTCTAACAACCGTGCACTTTTTTGCCTCTAGCACACAGCATTAGTCAAGCCTGAGTCTTCATACTCAATGTACGGGTATTCAGGTGAAGCCTGGAGTCCTGTGCTATGCAGGCAGTCAGGTGGAAAGGCCCAGCATCAATTTACTCTGATCTCTATGAAATTATTAAATACTTTTCCATTATTCAAATCCAGGAAAGTGTAACAGTGTGCAGAAGAATCAAATACTTAAGTCACTGTCATCCATAAGGATTGAATACACTGGACTTTAGGAAAAAAAAGTTGTCTACTACATTTTTAAGAGAAGGATTATGAAATAAAATAGCTCCATAAGAAAACCATAAAATTATTTGTGGGAGACTCCTACAAAAAACTCCTATTAAGCTAAACTAAATGATGAACCAAAAATATTAAACTAGAGGTCTTCTTTCAATAGTGCATGATGTACATTAAGAAATACTAGACCACTAGAATCATTTGATGATTAGCAAAAATGAAAACCTGTCACAGATAGGAGCCCTATGTAACAAAAATATCACAAGCCTGGGATGACACTGCACAAAGTTTTTATAATTCAGAGGTACTTTACTGCCTCTGGAATGTACAAGTTTATTTGTACAGAGAGCCATAAAAGTGAAAAAATCTCTGAGGAATCTGAAATCTCACAATTTATGACACTAAGGTTATACAAAGAGTTTGGAAACCAAGTGAAAGAAAACAGAGTAAATATGAAATCACATCTGCTGTTAAACTGATTTATTATTAAGCATGGTTGTAATACTATCATCATTAACCAAGGGAGAACCACATTTCAAGGGAATGGGACACACACAAAAAAAGGCAAGTCTTTGTCATCCTCAGTAGAGGGGAAAGAAGTTATCTATCCATGAAAAGATTAAGTTGYTGTGCCTGATTGTTTTTCACACATGGGAAGGAAGGAGTCACCCAAGGCATGTCACTTAAAGGAGTTAGTGCAGTTACTTGGGGTAACTGGAGTTCCTCGGACTTACTGGAACTTATGTTGAAAACACAAAACACATCCAGAAATACATTAAGATTATAAATACTTAACTTTTTGCATATTTATTAAAAAATTAAATTGAATGGTTGCTTTTTATAACAGAAACAAAAGCAACAACAATAGGAAATCATCAAGTCCATACTGAAATTTAATGTGAACTTTTTATAGGTGTACATCTTTGAGGTCACATGCATTGTAAAACATAAGCATAACGTGTTTTATCTTGACATTTAGTTGAGAAACCACTTGTTGATGACCTTCTTAAAGTAGATGCACATGCACACACACACTCTTGCAGAAACTTCAGTCATCATTCCACAACGAGTATAGTCTGTAGCTATTACAGAGTGGAATATATTCAGAAAGCCTCAAATACTGCATCTTTTACTAAAAAGCCAYGTAAACCCCTGACTCATTTCTTTCAATTTGAGAACAGTATCCCCACGGAACATATCCAGTTAGAAGAACAKATAGATTCTTGACGTTTTTAAAAGGCAAGAACATACATCATTTGAGAGGTTTAATACAATACTTTAATATCCCAATACATGACGTGACCCTGTCTTAGTCACACAAACACCAAAAATGATCATTTCAGGTAGCTACGTGTTCACACATCAACTAGGAACTGCTTTAAGAATTTTAGGGAGGTTTTGATTAATTTGCAGGCCAAAATGAGGTCTGGGACTCTTCTGTGCTAGATATGACATGCACAGCAGTCCAACAGCAGGGAAGCAAAGACACACTGCSGGGAAGTGATTTAGCTTTCTGCCATCCAGAAAGTCAGGACAGACAAAAGCATCAATCCCCAGTTTCTATCTTGGACTAGTGCACTGTTTAGTGGAGAATAAAGGGCTGACAACTAGTGGCATCTTTAATGCGGGTTTGTCTATATTCTTGTGAAATAACTGTTCAAAGGGTCTAACTTAATTTTATTACCTTGCTGTTTCTGTTTAAGATCCTGCAAAGCTTAAGCTCAATTCACATTTCTTGCACAGATTACTTGAAGTAGTTTTGCAGCCAGCTGGCAGTAATGAATGTTAACGCATGCTTCAATAAACCCGACAGACGCTAAGTACTCTGCTTACCTCCGTGAGGAAAAAACTGTGCATAGATCTGTTTGAATGTCTCTTCATTAACAACCCCACTAGGACATTCCTGTTGGAAAACCAAAAAAGAAAAAAAAAAAAATATCAAGAAAAAAACCTGCTCTGTAAAGGTTCATTTGCAAAACTCTACAAGCCCAAAGAGAGCAATTAAACAAATCACATTCCTGTTTTCACAGTGCTCTGGATGCACAGGCTGTGCAGCTGAAGAAATTAAAATAATTCAGACTGCAATTTCATCTTAAGCATCTCATAGACTTGGTTCACCATTATTAACATTTCTAACTGTTTTCAGCGGTGTTTAATCGCTGTTTTAGAGGACGATCTAGAAAGGCATCTCACGCCTTCTGTCGTATGAAGCTTTCATCTAATAATTACAAATAATGTTAGTGCCAGCTAACACTTCCCTGTCCGATGCCTCCACATATATGAATTCATTAATCCTCAGCACAAGACTGTAGCCAGATACCTGACACCAGCTCCATGGAGGCTAACGGTACATACTATACTCCTAAGTCTTTACAAACAAGCATTAGTGTTGGGCTGAAAAAGATTAGAGATTAGATCATTTTTAACCTGTTTATCTGCTCAGTCTTCTGTAAACTTCTGAGAAGTCAGACTGTGCCCATGCAAATTTTCTAAACTGGCAACCTCTGGGGTTATTTTATTTTTAAGCTCTGGTACTAGAATGTAAGGCATTTCATTTCACTTTTGGCTGCTTCGAATAAGGGCAAACACTTAGGAGGAAGGTGGCAGATTTTCTGCCCTGAACTTCCTGACCTACTAACTAGCCCCAGAGGGCGGCATTCAGGAAGGGAAAAGGGGATCACTGCCTGGAGGGCTCACGCTTGCTCTGCTACAGCAGAGCAAAATCCAAGCTGTTATGGTAGTTTGGGGTAGGAGGTGCTCCCTGGGCATGTTTGCAGAATCTGGACAGCACCCGTGACAAGGGAAACACGGCAGGTATGAGGAGCCGGGCCCCAGGTGCTTTACCCTGTAAGTGATATCTGAACTGAGGTCCTCAGATCTTACCCAGCAGGATGTGGGACCACAGGCAATGGAAGAGATGGGTGAAAAACAGCACAAGAACTGTCTCTATTTTGTGAATCCTGTTTCCTTACTCTCAACTCTTTTTTTAAACTTAAATTACTTGGACAATTCAAGTAAAATTCAAGAGCAAAGGTAGCTTGACTATGGTGCTTTACCACCCCGCCACCAGCTCAGTGCTGTTATAACACATGTTCCTGTATCACAGAGAGCCTCGGGCACTGCTATCTATGTGAAGTTTTCAGTTACATAAAATATTTCCCAGTTGATGACACTCTTCCTCACAGATTTGCCCATCAACCAATTTTGAAAACTAAACCAGAGCAAAACAATAAAATAACCATGGCACTGATCCTTTTTCGCAGAGCACAGAATTATAGACACAGAAAAGTCAGCTTTCTCCCACATTCAGAAATACCAACTGGCAGAGACACCATGGGTCTGTCCCCTACTGCAGGCATTTGACCCCATTCACAGCAATTTAAATCCCTCAGCCCCAGTTGAGGCAGTGTGTCACATGGAGGGAAGGAGCAAGAGCACTGCCACTCCTGGTAGGACATGTTGAAGATGGATTATCTGAGTAGGTTAACTCAGCATCTCTCACGAAACTGGTGTGTATATCTTGGTTTGATGCTTAAGATTAACTGAAGGCCAGATTTGGGATCAAGAAAGTTCATCAGTTACTGGCAGTATACTCACTCCATGCTTTCCTCTTTCTGTGTCACACTATGATTGCTGTCCCATTTTAATACAGGTCCTTCAGCAAGGAGTTTCACAGATCTATAACCCTTTGCACAAGGAACCACCAGCTTTCAATTTCTGGAACCTGGCTCCTACTACCTTGCCTGATAGCCCTGAATTCCTGTATAGAGAGAAAGAGCAAACAGTTGATCCCGATGCTTTTTCTACCTGCCACTTRTGATTTTGTAGATCTTCCCTTCGTTATCTCTTTTCCAGGCTGAAGCATCCCACCCTGAGAAGCACAGAAGGCATTGAGCATCCTTTAACCATCCCTTCTCTGCATCTTTCTATTTCCAGCATACCCTTTTTGAGACAGCAGCCCTGTCATGGGACTGCAAGCCATGTTCAAGATGCCAGTACACCGTTCATTCGTCCTGCAGCATAATGGTGTTCTCTCCCTGTTTCTCTGTTCTTTTCCTAATAAATCCTAATTAGAATCATTGGAGAAATGGGATGGAAACTGTTTTTCAGATCTTTTCAATAATGCTAAGGCTAATCCAGTCTATTGGCTAACCCTGGCTAGTTTTCAGGCAGCATATCATATTTTCCTCCTGGACTTACTTGTAATGGAAATTCATTTAAGAGTTCATTCTTCAGCACTAACACATCTAGGAGGGCCACGCCTCTGTGCAGACTGAGATGTTGTGGTAGCACAAGGAAGCTTGGGGATGAACAGAAATGAGTTTGAAAGAGCACAGAGCTGCACAGCCTTTACATCCAAACACACTACTGCCACATTACACTACCTGGAATACACCTGCCACACCACATGATACTGTTGGGGTGGAAAACCCCCTAATCTCCCTATAATTCTGTGCTTGGCCTGGACTTCATTAAAGAGCAGGCTTGGGAGTGCGTGTCAAGGCCCTAGGTAGGTTTGCAAAGCAGGGCAGAAGCCAGTACTGCTATAGTTACTCACTACTGGCAGCCTGGAGCTGCCATAGATGCATACGCTTACTGCGTGTTACACCCCACCCTGCAGATCCAAGACAGACAAATGCCTATTCTGGTAGCATTACAGGTTGCTGAATTTGAGATGAGTAAACTTAGGAAGCCTAAGAAAATCCCTTTGAATTGGTGACACAAAAAGCTGGAGGAAGATTCAAGTCTATGACTTATTTAATGATGAGTTCTTTAGATACCTTTTAAGAACAAAAAGGACTTTGACAAGAAATTCTTCCACCATGAAAAGCCTATAAAGGAAAAAAGGCATTTTTTTCAAGCCTCTGATCTGCTAGCATCACCTGCTGATAATGTGCATTCACTAACCACRGAAAAGGACAGAACAAACAAGAGAAATCACTTTATCCTATGCAAGTCACAGAAGGAGAGCAAGGAGGCGTACTTCAGGTGACGTCAGAGGCAGTTCCTTAATCACATACCTGTTCACTATTGAAATTAGGATGATTAGATCTGAGTTCCTTCCTCCAATGCAGAAGAAATCCTGCTGTCTTCTACCCGCTATTTGGGTAGAAATCCGTCAGTGATTTGGGATAAATTTGCGCTAAATAAAGGATAATTTGTTGCTTGAAAAGCCCTGAAGTTATCATCTTTTACTCTATGTCTTCATGTCCTGACAGCTGTCCTTCCACTGGGTATGTTTAAATGTCCCAAATAAAACCCAAACCTGGCGTTGTGGTCTTGACCTCGCTGGGGCCACCCCTTCTCCAGCAYCAGTGTTCGAGGCTTGTTCCACAGGAAGGGGATGAAAAGACCAACTGGACTATCTAAAGCCAGTGGCTGCAGGACCAGACCTTGGTTTTTCATTTACAGACAAAACTAAGAAAACTTTCTAATTCTGTATGGCAAAATTCCTGGTTAGATGAGTATCCTCAAAACATTCCAAAGCTCCTAATAAAACAGCCATTGTCTGGTTTCTTTGTCATGAGAAAAGTGGTTACTTTTTCATCTATTCGTGCCACTTCTAATAAGCTAGAAATCATTAAAAGAAGAATAATTAATAGAAGGTAATAGCTACCATAAAAGTATTCTCCCAAAGTTCGTGTTTCCTAAAGCTTGTAATTTAATGTACATTAAATAAATAATCTGATTTTTTTTATGGTATCTTTTAATCATAGATCAGACCAAGTACCCTATCAACAGCCATTCTTGGGTAGAAATTTTCTCCTTGGTCACTGGAGTGCTGCTGCTCCAAGAACCACACTAGACCTTTGCAGAACTTCAGAGTATTTGACTAAATTTTCATTCTTTTTAAAACCAAGCCTAGCACAGCACCTAACCACCCCTTCCAGCATAGTGCTACTGGCCAAACACACTAAGTGAAGACGTATTTCTTTCTCTCGTCTTGATAAATACAACTATTATCTTCACTAAGAACCATCACTTCACATGCTTAAAGATATAAAYGTAGGGACTGATCATTATTTTCTCCATACTTTCTACGACACTATATTAATAGCCCTCGTTTACCAAGAGCCCCAGCCCACCACCAGCAACCCTGAGAATGAAGCTTAAGTCTGCGAAGGGCAGGCACAGAGGAGAGGCTGCTGCTTCAGGCACTCTCCTCRCAGAGGCAAAGCCTCCTGTAGCAGTTTTGGCCATTGTTCTGATTAAATTTTCTGAATTTCCCCATGATCCTTATTGCTTCTGATGCTCCATCTGGAAGCCAAATGAAAGTTTGCATCAAACCTCCAGGAGTGCTGGGGAGAGGCAGCGCTGACATTGATCAGTCTGTTTAGCTCTCTATAACTGGATTGCTTWCAGACACATATGCTAGTACCAATTCATTTGCACTTAACTGATCACAATTTTGTTTTTATAAGAGTCAAATAATGCTCAAGAGGCCTCATTAGTGCTACAGTAYGACTTAATGCAGCTGACTCAAAAGAAGTCTCTCTTGTGAAAAGGAGCAGGTAAGCTTAGTGTCAGTTTAAAATCCACTGAAGACAAAGGTTTACTTATTCAAGAAAAATTTCTTGGCAGTATGAAAAAACGTGGTCCTCCACCATAACTTTCATAAGGCCTTCCTTCAATGGCAGGGATTTAGATTTCAGGTAAACACCGCTCATTTCTTTAACCTATGAATTCTTTTAAAATGTCCAACAAGAACAGTGAACATTTTTTTGTATTGTTGTCAAGTACAGAAACAACCCCTCATTTTCAAAAAGCTAACTATCGAGCATTGGCATTGACAGCATGAGTCATGTATATGAATCTACCCTCTCAGACTTCTTTTAAAATACTAAACCACAAAGGAGCTGAATCCACATTAAAAAAAAAAAAACAAAAAAAAAAAAACAAAACCAAAAAGAAAATCAAACAAAAGTTGCACTTGCTGTTCTTTCTTCTGCTGGAATCAGAAATTAACTTCATTGATTGCTTTCAAAGATGTGCAATGCAGACAAGCAGGGATCAGCAGCAGAACTGAAATGGGGCTAAACATAATCTGCCCATCAGACTGCTCTCAGCTAACTTGGCCAGGACRTGAAAAGGAGTACTCGGAGGGTCACATTTTGTTAAACTAGAGGTATTAAGTTAGCTGACCACAGACAAACTCTAACATATTCTCCTTCAGGATCCACAATCCAGATTTGTATCTCTAAGCATTCACACATCTCACGTATTTGTTGCTCTTACTATATTCTCCCAGTTTGGAGATATTTTGGGGATTATTAAAGTATCAGAACATTTCTACCTTGCTCATACTGCTTGCTTTAGTCTCCAAAAACCTGATTTGTTACAGTTGATTACATCTTATACTACACTCCATTACAGCTTTGCTAAAATATTCACACTAAAGCAAGGTAAGAATGTCTCCAGCAGCTCCTCAGTTATTTGGGTTGTCTGTTTTCTGATTTAGTATTAGAAAATTATCCCTTACAGCTAACAACCATTTCCCCTAACAGCACAGAACCCCCCTGAATTGAGTAAAAAATCCCATAAAAATCCCAACCCTTTTAAATCCATGCACTCAATTCCAAAGAATGTAAGTCATTAGAAACATGGTCTAAATGGGAGGTATTGAATTACTGAGCTCAAACTTCTGTCATTGTTGGTCACTTCATTAGTCATCAATTTATCAATTTTAATCTCAAAAATAGTTTCTCGTTCTCCTCCCTCCCGTTCCATAACTGTTCCCCAAGCTTTACTCCTCTGGGGAGTGGAAACTTTCTTCTAATTCCAGCCTATACCTATTCATGGCCATTTTGTTCCCATGCCGATATTGCCTTTCAGCTCAAACAATTCTCTCTCCTATGTATTAGAGACAGAAAGCATCACATTTTATTTTGTTAAGCTAAACCAAGGCAAGATCCACCAGAGATTCTGCTGGGTTTTGCCATCTCTGTTACCTTGCTCTTGCAGAACCACAGCCAAAGCAATCAGGCCAAAAACCTTGCGTTAATCTGGCTCCAGCCTGACAGCAGCTAACTCCAAGGTGCAAAATAGACTATTCCACATAATGCAGAATGCACCTTGGGGACAGAGATAACTGCGAAGATAAAAGTGAACTTTTGGTCCTGGCATCAAGAGATGTTGGACAACAGCACCCTTCCACAACTTGAAAAGAAAGCTGAAGGCAAAGAGAGAGGGGACATTTGGCCAGGCAGCAAGGACACTGGCCTGGTTAGTGTGCTCTGCTTCTCTGGAGTGGCAAAGGATCTGAATTTGGTGGAAGCCTCCATCAGCCTGGTGCAGAAACACCAGACCTGGCCAGTAACACACTGGGAAGAGACTGGGAAGGTTTGGAGGGAGTGGGGAAACAGATTTCAGAGATGAAGAAAGCGCAGGAATAAAAGTACTGGGAATTAGGACCCTGGTCAGCCAGGTCACTAGTCCAGAGGCTACCCCAGGCTGCGTTGAACTGCCTTTGGCCAAACACCATCCACGTTCATGAACATCCAACCTTCAGCTCTGGCTGGCTGCAGCCAGGCTGAGCAGGGCCTCATTCTCTCCTGTAAATGGCCCTGTGATAATCCAGGTGTTGCCTCATGATTAAACAGGACCTGTGCGATCACTGAGAGCAAGCAGTAAGTACAAGCCAGAGAGAGGAAAATCACTGTATTCCCACAGGGATTTTGAATCTCCAGGTGGCACTGTAACATCATCCCAAAAAGCAGATGGTTCAGTACAATAGCAAATATGGTAACAGCTGAGTCAGTTTGCCTGCTGTGCATAATTACTCATCCCATTGAAACCATGATTTACAGGCTACAAATGCTAAAGCTGCCCTTTCATTTCAATTTAAACCTTAGATATTAAAGCTTCGTGCATATTGTGTGCATAGCAGCTGGGGGAAAACAGACTGCTTTGTCCTACAACCTGATACAAAGCAAGATCTTGCCAGCACTGACAATTAATACCAAGACTTCAGTGAGGTCTTAGGAAAGGGTTTAGGTCACAAGTTAAATGCACTTGTCTATCATTACTCTAACCCTGGGAGATAATGCCTCTGTACTGCAAAGCAATAGCAAAATTGGGAGGGGCAAGCGTAAATGTCAGATCTGCTGAGAGAGTGGCAAGGCTGCCTCTCTCTGTTTTGCGTTGTAGCTGCTGGCACAGCCAGCTCCTCCTCTCAGCATGGAGCAGTGCTCTCCCATGCAGGATTCCCACCAAACACAGCAATACAGAAGGCATTTCAGAGTTCTTAGCAAAACGCAGCGGTTAAGAACTCTCTGAGTTTAGTCTCCCGCTGTAGGCAGTCATGTCATATTATACTGTACGTTAACTTGTCAAGCTCTGTCTCAAAAGCCATATGATTTCTTGCTGACTACCCAAAGCACGAAGAGGTTTCAGAATATCAGTCTTCAGTGATTAGAAAACTTCACACATGAAATGACCTCCTACGTGCAGCAAAGGCTGTACAAATACAAAACGTGCACCAAACAGAAAAATATAGAAAGCTGAGCTATGCCTTAGGTGAGCGGTGAAATAAAGGATAAAACCACCAGACTCCTTAGAGAAGTCAAGTAAACATTGGAGATGTGATTCAATCAAATTTCAGGAACCCGTCAAAAAGAAAGGCCCTTCTTAATGTCCAGCAGGTTTCCCTCAACACTGCCTGTATTTAAGGTAGCTCAGCTTTCTTTTGGCAAGTTTTTATCCAATAGATTTTCTCTTTCCAAGAAATTTCAGCATTTCACTGTGACAGTAGCTGAAATGCTGGAGTTGTCCTGCAAGACAACTTAAAAACCACACTGAGTTTATTGAGCTAGCTCGATACTGATCTATTAATCATCATAAAAACATCAGCTGGCACGAACCACCTGGGTGACTAAATCCAGACCCTCAGGCAACCATGTAATGAGTATTCATTCTTCAAGGTCCATAAAACATCTGCTCCATGTAGCCTCAAAAYTCCCTATCTGTTTCTATTTATTATGACGAGTCCCTAAGAGGCAGCAGCAGGTGACCTAGAAGCTGAGGCTCACGGAGCCGCAAACTCACTGCTACCAGGGAGAGTATGGCCGGAATGGTGGTTCACAAAGACGAGCATGGTGCTGTTCTGTGCACACAGTCATGCCAACTGGCATGTTTCCTGCTTTTACCTAAATCTGTGGCCTCTCTCTTGTCTCCTCAGTCTTGATACTCACTTACTTTTGATTTGTTTTTGGCTCCTGCCACTCCAGCCTTATTCCCTACTTACACAGGACCTTATAGTCCTCATGTGCTCTAATAACATCCTACTACAAGAGCAAGATTTCTCCAGCTAGAGAAAGGATAAAAAAAACATCCTGGGCAGCTAATCACAAGCAAACAGTACTGCTCATATTTGAACATGGGGAACTGACAGCAAGAATTATATAAGTAACCATAAAAACATTTTCAGGTTATCTTGAGGTACTGGGACAGTTGAGGAAATTGCAGTGTGCCTACTGACATTTAGGGAACAAATTTAATGAGAATATTATGTGCTGAATATTCATCCAAACCCAGTTTTAGGCAGATTACGGTGTCATAAATATTAGATGGAGAGGCAGATTGTGCTCATTTTGCTGTGGTAGGCGAGATCTAGCACAAAACTCCTAATGTTTAGCAGGGGAATGATACAAAATGCAGCTGAGCAGTTGAGGCTGGTGGGGACATATATACTAGACTCGATATTGTTCTTACATTTTTAAATCCTCTGTAAAGCACTTGAAGTTCTCTTTTAGTGAAATTGGTTTGTGCTTCAAGCTGTTCCAGTCCTTCGGGTCTATGGCACACTGTAGTCATTTCTAATTCATCTTCAATTTTATCTGAAAGAGAAGAGAGGAAAATACTTATTTTGGTTGTTACCTTTACTCTATTAACATGATGGATAGGACAGACTRGATTTCAAGAGCAATAGTGAAAAAAGAAACCATCAACAGAACTGATCTGTATAACTGTTTTCAATCTCTTGAAAGCAAAATAAAAGCCATATGAGTAAAGCAATAGCTCACATTTCTTACTGGGCTGCCAATTAGCTCCCCATTCACAAAGCCGAAACTGGTGGTGAGAACAGAAGGGCAGGCAGCAGATACTTTGCTCCAAAAGGCAACATCAGATATTTCTTATCTAAATATTGAAACAGTGTGGAGGAATAGGCCTTTCAAAGTACTAGCTTTAAAAAAAGCTGTACAAATATAAGTGAGACAGCAGACATGCTTAAGCATATTAGACAATGACATTATACTGAGGGTAAACAGCGAGGGAAACTCTTCTGTGTGCTAAACAAAAAGCTTGCTACAGAGACACTAAAGGTCACTTTCATCCTAGGAGAAATTCAAATAATGTCCACAGTTGCTGAATCTGTAATTAATCCAGCCTGCATCTGCATGGACTTTTTGGGGAAACAGATAAGCAATGAAAAATACTTATGTGCATTTTATTCAAGAGATCACCCTCCTACACGGAAGAAAAATACTTGAGGCATATCACATCCTGTATTACCGTAATCTCACCTCTTTTTTAATGCATGCTTTTACCTGTCAAGCCCATTTCCCCAGCAGTWTAGGTAATGCCCAAATATATACAGATGCTTAGCGTATGTCAATTTAAGATTCTTTAAACTTCAAGGACCAGACGCAGGTTTCAACTGACATGAAAATCCCATCTACCTCCAGAAGTTGCTTGACATAAAAGCTAACACCCCCCTTATTAACAAAACCACACAACTTTTGCCCTGTAAAAACGTTTTAGGTTACTGGGCTCAAGTATAATATAGTAATTTCTGCTGAAAGACAAGGATTTCACAAGAAATGTGCAAGGAAATGGAGTCACTCTGAATAGAGGAAAGGCATGAATTCAGAGCAGACTGGCTCAGTGAATGAACAGACCAGAATAAAGCTACCTTTTCATAAGCGTCCTGGTTTCAGCTGGGATAGAGTTAATTTTCTTCCTAGTGCTGTGTTTTGGATTTAGTATGAGAAGAATGTTGATAACACACT